>JABMCL010002055.1:452500-467500 GCA_018857735.1 Alviniconcha marisindica | reverse complement strand
GCTGATCCTGGGCAATACAATTTCCAAGGAACCTGCTTTGGCAATCAGTGTCCGGTGTCTGGCAGGTTATGTGTTTTGAATGTCTCCCTGCGCGATGTAAGCAACCTAATGTATTTTTAATCGTGCGTCTGAGGTCACAGTCCCCTTCACGCTTTCTGCCTAATTCTTCATTCACGATCACGAGCGTGTGCGTGCATAAACACAGAGAGAGAGAGAGAGAGAGAGAGAGAGAGAGAGAGAGAGAGAGAGAGAGAGAGAGAGAGAGAGAGAGAGAGAGAGAGAGAGAGAGAGGGGGGGGACACATGCATGATATGCATATATACACACACGCACACACATGAGCAACAACAAAAAAGCACATTCATGAAAAGGCTAAACGTGCGTACGCAAACACACTCCTGCAAACCACGCATACACACACGGCGCACGCACACATACACATGCACACACGCAAGCACGTGCCAGCGCGCGCGCGCACACACACACACACACACACACACACACACACACACACGCACGCACACACACACACACACGCACGCACGCACGCACGCACGCACGCACGCACGCACTCATACACACACACATGCATACTCACCCTCGCACCTATAGCACAGGCATACAGACCAAAGATACACAGATCAAAGCGGCGCACCCAGAGAAAAAAAAAGCAAAAAGGGCTGAATGTCTAATCCCCAGGGAACCACTGCAACAACATTTTGCCTGAACCGAAAAAAGGGCCGAAAGTATTGAGTGTCCCTCTGTCACATTTAATTTGTCTCTGGTATATTGCATTTTTGATCACAGAGGTTCGACAGACCGTATTCTCTCTCTCTGTATGTGTGTGTGTGTGCGTGCGTGCGTGCGTGCGTGTGCGTGTGTGTGTATGTATGTGTGTGTGTGTGCGTGGTGTGTGTGTGTGTGTGTGTGTGTGTGTGTGTGTGTGTGTGTGTGTGTGTGTGTGTGTGTGTGTGTGTGTGTCGTGTATGTGTGTGTGTGTGTTGCGTGTGTGTGTGTGTGGTGTGTGTGTGTGTGTGCGTAGTGCGTCGTGGTGTGTGTGGTGTGTGTGCGTCGTGTGGTGTGTGTGTGTGTGTGTGGTGTGTTGTGTGTGTGTGTGTGTGTGTGTATGTGTGTGTGTGTGTGTGGTGTGTGTGGTGTGTGGGGTGTGGTGTGTGTGCTTGCGCTTGGTGTTGTGTGGGATAATTGTGCCGTGAAGTGAGTGGAAAGGTTCCGTGGGGTGGTGCAGCACTCTAACGTCGAATTACTGCAGAAGACGGAAGACAACGGCCGTTTGCTCACTCTCAACGCTCAATTACTGGCAGCGACTGAGCACAATGCAAGCGTTGGCGGCCGCCGGAAGTGTGGCCCGTTGGAGAATGCAGCCAAACCGCGAGTGACTACCAGCGGAAGACCACCTCACACGAACAACTGTTTCTCCTCTCGGCTGTTTGCGCGGAGGTGCACTTACACGGGCGAGTACTGCACAGTGTCAGACGATGAGACGAATACAGTACGTGTGTTAAAGGGGAACCAAAGACAAGATGGAAAATCGGCCTGAAAATGTACAGTAAGAAAAGGTGCAAAACAGTCCGTCTGCAGATTAAAAAAAAGAAAGAAAGAAAAGAAAAAAAAAGTAATGAAGGAAGTTTGGTTCTTACGTCAATATTAAATTTTATACTCCTCTTCTTCTTTTTTCTTAGCTCCTTAGGGCGCAGCCATGTTGGTTCATTCTTTATCAATGAAAAGCAGAAAATGTTGGATCGTGACGTTTATTCGCACATGCCGGCTTGTTTATGACGTCACTGACAGAGACTGCTAGGCACAAGCTGGCGACACTCACGATCTTTCTTTTTTTCTTCTTTTGTCTCGCGACTTTGCTGACGTCGATTTTTAACAAACAAGAGCAGAAATCAAATGAGAAAGTGCTGTGCGTCCAATGTTCACTGCATTCCAGACGATAGGATCCGTGATGCAGAGAGACTCGAAGGCGTATTCAGAATATTAGTTCTTTAATTATTATACGTATTTTAGTAGACTGGTGCGCGTATATATATATATATGTGTGTGTGTGTGTGTGTGTGTGTGTGTTTGTGTGTACACGTGTGTTCATATAGTTACTGTTTGCCTGGTAGTATTTTTATGGTAGAATACTATACTTTAGGTTCTTTTTGTTGTAATGTATGTTTATGTGGGTTTTTGTCATCAGTTGATTGTACAGCGCAGTGAGTTTAACACATCTTAGAGAATAACGCTTTATAACATGTATCCACTCTTATTAGTAGTATACGGAGACTATCAAATTTATTTGTTGAAATTTACCTTCCTTCCTTACCTGAGAGAGAGAGAGAGAGAGAGAGAGAGAGAGAGAAGAGAGAGGAGGAGAGAGAGAGAGAGAGAGAGAGAGAGAGAGAGAGAGAGAGAGAGAGAGAGAGAGAGAGAGAGCGCGCACACACGTGGACACAACCTTTTGGTTTCGTTCACAAAGGCTACAATAACAATCGACATCTAGGACAAGCATACAATGATTCTTCTTTCATGCATTCTGTATTCCGTTTTGTCACGGCAAATTGACGAGACGGGCTCAGTGTGAATCAATACCATTTCCATTAACTCTGTTCTAAGCTATTTCTCAATTCTTTTGTCCATGGCTTTTTACAGGACCTGCTAAGCCGATTCAGTTCGCAGATTTGAGGTGGAGGTAAATACGTCTGTGTGGAAGTAGTTTGTATGCTAGCTATCAACGATTGTAGCAGATGCTACGTTGTAAAGTCCAATACAATATGAGTCTTTTTAAATCATACTAAATTGAAGAAAATAAGACAAAAGAAAAAAAGAAAAAAAGAGCAAATATCAGCGTACAAACGAAAATCCGGTAGCATTTCAAATCCTACCGGTAGAAATCGATATTGGGATCACTGTCGGTAGGAATTTAAATCTTGCCAGTAGGTGCAAGAGCTTGGCGTAAGAAGGTAGATGACGTCAACTAAAATGACATGATGCATTTGCATTATATGTATGTATATATGACGGGGATGGGCTTAACAGAGAGAGAGAGAGAGAGAGAGAGAGAGAGAGAGAGAGAGAGAGAGGGAGAGAGAGAGAGAGAGATTTGTTTTGATCGTTGATTTTAAATTCTTGACCATGTCCCAGTTCACTCAACTTCCCCCTCCCCCCCCCCCTGGATTTTCCTGCGACATAGAGTGAGGTGCCAGATGAGCAGTGAGCAGCGAATCACACGTTTGTTACCAGTGACTGGATAAATGAATCCAATATGACCTGATGTGAACTTCGTTCTTGCCTAGGAAAACAGAAACAAACAAGCAAAAACAAACAAAAACTAAACACACACACAGACACAGACACACACACGCACACACTAAAGCTGCGAAATTAAACAATAATAACCCAAAGACCCAGTCACAAACCAGTAAAAAGCAACAACAAACAACAACAACAACAACAACAAAAAATCCACGATCTCGAGTTCAAAGGTGATGCCTCATTAGGAGGGTTGTCGAGGAGAGAGGGAAGGAAACGGAGGGTGGAGGGGGAGGGGGCTGGGGGGGGGGGTACGGTAGGGTTAGCATGCAAAATACAACAACAAACAACAACAACAAAACCCACAACAAAACCCCACGATCTCGAGTTCAAAGGTGATGCCTCATTAAGAGGCTTGTCGAGGAGAGAGGAAGGAAACGAAGGGGGGCTGGGGAGTAGGGTAGGGTTAGCATGCAAAATACAACAAAAAGAAAATGGGGGGGGTACGGGTAGGGTTAGCATGCAAAATACAACAGAAGAAAGAAGGGGGTACGGTAGGGTTAGCATGTAAATACAACAACAGAAAAGAAGGGGGGCGGGGGGCGGGGTACGGGTAGGGTTAGCATGCAAAAATACAACAACAGAAAAGAAAGGGGGGGGCGGTACGGTAGGGTTAGCATGCAAAATACAACAACAGAAAAGAAGAGGGGGGGGGGGGTAGGGTTAGCATGCAAAATACAACAACAGAAAAGAAGGGGGAGGGTAGGGTTAGCATCAAAATACAACAGAAAAGAAAAGGGGGTGTACTGGTAGGGTTAGCATGTAAAATACAACAACAGAGGGGAGGGAGAGAAGAAGAAAAAAGAGCTCAGGTTCCCAGTATATTTTGATTGATTGATTAATTGATCAATTTACCACGAGAGGGGGGGGAGGGGGAGGGGGAGAGAAGAAGAAAAAAGAGCTCAGGTTCCCAGTATATTTTGATTGATTGATTAATTGATCAATTTACCACGCGATTTTCAGCACTCGAACAGATTCATTACGCTCTGGTCGCACATGACCATGAATGAGTGACTGCAGCCGTGCCTGGCTCATTTGAATGAATATATCCACTGAAGTAGTGTAGGCCCACGCACATACAGCATAAAGTGGCTGCGACCTGTCCGGTGACACGCGAAACTGCTGCCGTCTCGGTGCACGTTCTGTGTACACCATGGCAACAACCATGCACCAAGCTACAGAGCTATTGGGAGCCGTAATACATTCATCTGGTCTTTTCGTGCATGCTGGATTATTTGTGTGTGTTTCCATAACGTAACCCACCAAACCCTATAAACAGACAACGGGATCGTTAACGTGCGTAGGCCTAACTGGTCTTTTTTTTGCATGCGTATACGCTTGGGGATCAACGGTTTGAACTCTCACCAGGCGGACCTTTGTAGAGTTTGCACAAGATTTTGACTACGGTGAAATCTCGCGGCGGACGCAGATTAAGCCAACCACGTATAAGGATTACTCATGTCCATATGTTGACCTCACTCACTCATGCATAACTTATGGCCTAGCTGTGCTCTCAGA
The DNA here is from genome assembly GCA_018857735.1 of Alviniconcha marisindica. Classification (NCBI taxonomy): domain Eukaryota; kingdom Metazoa; phylum Mollusca; class Gastropoda; family Provannidae; genus Alviniconcha; species Alviniconcha marisindica. The sequence continues at coordinate 462,664 of JABMCL010002055.1, read as the reverse complement.
GAGAGTGCTCTCGGTCTGCGCCGCAGACTCGATCTGCCGACTCTTCCAGTCTGGACCCGAAGGAGCGGAGAGAGGGTGCTGAAGTGGTCTCCTGTTGTGTGCACCACCTGTTCACTTTACCATGGCCATGAGAAAGAGTGCTTTCTGGCATCCGCAAAATATTTCCGTTTGTTGTTGTTGTCTTTTTGGTGTGTGTGTGTGTGTGTGTGTGTGTGTGTGTGTGCGCGCGCGTGCGTGCGTGTGTGCGTGCGTGCCTGCACGCGGGTATGTGTATGCGTGCGTGTGCGTGCGTGCGTGCGTGCGTGCATGCGTGCGTGCGTGCGTGCGTGTGTGTGTGTGAGTGTGTTAAAAATGTCCAATCATCTGTCACTCCTCTGGAACACTACGATATATTTTGCATGTCCCAGATCAGTTCAAGATGTTATCTGCGAATTGGGGAAAGTCCATATGCGTCTACCCCGTCTATATGTCCCACAGATGGACTAGCCTTCGGGGGAAAAGAAAAACGAAGGGCGATGGAAAAGTGCAGTTTTGTTCAATAGATTTATTCCCATATTAAAAGTGCAGTCAGTGAAAAGCAAGTTTGCCGGAACAATGCCATTTTCTCAAACAAACGCTTGCTACGTACGTTACTGAAGGGCAGGGCATGCTCACAGGGCGCTGATACAAATTTGGGTATGCACAAAAAAGAAAATTATTTGCACACACACACGCACGCACGCACGCGCGCACACACACGCAGACACACACATATATATGCACAGAGGTTTTACCGGCGATGGGACAACAACGTCAACGGAAAGAAACAACATTTAAAACAAGTCGTGTCTTTATTGGTGTAAAATGCGTGTTGACAATAACGTCACATGGAATCCTTCACTACGTCTCTTTTACTTTCCGTAAGCCGTGTCCTAGCGAAGCGTCCACTTTGAGCGCAAAATCAGTGTTCACAAGCTGTACATGGACGGTTCACGTACTATAAAGAACGGTATGCATAATTATCTACATAGAACTAACCGAGTCTCAGTGGCAGGATTTGTCACCTCATAATTACAAAAGAGAGAGCGAGAGAGAGAGAGAGAGAGAGAGAGAGAGAGAGAGAGAGAGAGAGAGAGAGAGAGAGAGAGAGAGAGAGAGAGAGAGAGAGAGAGAGAGAAGACAGAGACAGACAGACAGACAGACAGACAGACAGACAGACAGACAGACAGACAGACAGACAGAGATACTGCGGATCTCGAGGAAGTGCAGCACAGAAGACGAAAAGGACTTTAAATAAGATTCAATCAAACTGAAAGTGTGTAACCCCGTTTCGGTTGGGAGTGAGAGCTAGAACTCGTCAACGGGACACACACACACTGTGCATGGTATAGTGCCGTGCACGGTCCCTGGCCAACAGACTACTGGGGCGGCTGCGGCTGCTGCGGCGGCGGCGATTTTGTTCCGTCTTCGTAGAGGGAGGGAACGGGGGTGACGTGGATTATCCGGGGGGAGGGTGGCAGGGTGTGGCGCCGGGGGGTGGCGGTGGCGGAGGCGGAGGCGGGGGCGGGGTAGGTGAGGGCGTTGCGTAGGACGGTGACGTTCTGCTGGGTCCAGGGCGGCAGTCCCTCCGGTCCGGACAGCAGCGCCATGGGACCCGCCATCTGCAGCTGCTGCCGCGCCACCCTGTGGCCATGGCAACAGAGCAAGGCATGCGGGGCAGAGAGTTAGGGATGGAGCCGGTGGGAAGAGAGAACAGCAATCAAAGTGAAGAAGAAGAAGAAGAAGAAGAAGGAAGAAGGAAGAAGAAGAAGAAGAAGAAGAAGAAGAAGAAGAAGAAGGAGGAGGAGGAGGAGGAGGAGAAGAAGAAGAAGAAGAAGAAGAAGAAAGAAGAAGAAGGTCCACTCAGAGAGAAACAGACACAGACACACGCACACACACACACACACACACACACACACACACACACACACACACACACACACACACACATGCACACGCAGCACAGATAGACAGACAGACAGACAGACAAACATCATCATCAACACAGAACGCATAGACACCAACAACGGGGAACAAACTGACCTTTTCTTCTCCTTGGACATCTGCTGGAGCCACATCTTCCGAATCTGGGTCAGCTTGCGACGTACGGAATCGTGACGTCCAGTCATGTCGGTTTTGTCATCCATCGCTTCTCTCAACTCTTTCTTCAGCGTCTGCACAGCACGTACGTCACGAACAACGTTGAACTACAGACCACAAGTCACTTACACTAAGACCCAGTGTCAGTGTCTGCAGAGGGCGTACGTTAAGAACAACGTTTAATTATGAATTACAACTCACTTACACTAAGACCCAGAGTTAGCGTCTGCAGAGGGCGTACGTCACGAACACCGTTTAACTATAAATTACAACTCATTTACACTACCCAGTGTCAGCGTCTGCAGAGGGCGTACGTCACGAACAACGTTTAGCTGCAGACCACAATCCACTTACACTTACAAAGTGTGTGTAGAAGACGCACGTCACTAACAATGTTTAACTACAGACACTTCACTTAGACTAGGCAGATCCAATGTCAGTGTCTGCAGTGGACGTACGTCACAAACAATGTTTAATTATAAATTATAACTCACTTACACAGAGACCCAGAGTTAGCGTCTGCAGTGGACGTACTTCACGAACAACGTGTAACTACAGACCACAACTCACTTACACTAAGACCCAGTGTCAACGTCTGCAGAGGACGCACGTCATGAACAACGTTTAACTATAAATTACAACTCACTTACACTAAGACCCAGTGACAGCGTCTGCAGTGGACGTACGTCACGAACAACGTTTAGCTGCAGACCACAATCCACTTACACTTACAAAGTGTGTGTAGAAGACGCACGTCACTAACAATGTTTAACGTACTTCACGAACAACGTGTAACTACAGACCACAACTCACTTACACTAAGACCCAGTGTCAACGTCTGCAGAGGGCGTACGTCACGAACACCGTTTAACTATAAATTACAACTCATTTACACTAAGACCCAGTGTCAGCGTCTGCAGAGGGCGTACGTCACGAACAACGTTTAGCTGCAGACCACAATCCACTTACACTTACAAAGTGTGTGTAGAAGACGCACGTCACTAACAATGTTTAACTACAGACACTCCACTTAGACTAGGCAGATCCAGTGTCAGTGTCTGCAGTGGACGTACGTCACGAACAATGTTTAACTATAAATTATAACTCACTTACACAGAGACCCAGAGTTAGCGTCTGCAGTGGACGTACTTCACGAACAACGTGTAACTACAGACCACAACTCACTTACACTAAGACCCAGTGTCAACGTCTGCAGAGGACGCACGTCATGAACAACGTTTAACTATAAATTACAACTCACTTACACTAAGACCCAGTGACAGCGTCTGCAGTGGACGTACGTCACGAACGACGTTTAGCTGCAGACCACAATCCACTTACAGACTTACAGTTACACTAAGACCCAGTGTCAGCGTCTGTAGAAGATGCACGTCACGAACAACGTTTAGCTACAGACACTCCACTTAGACTAGGCAGACCCAGTGTCAGTGATGAAGTGGACGTACGTCACGAACAATGTTTAACTATGAATTATAACTCACTTACACTAAGATCCAGAGTTAGCATCTGCAGTGGACGTACGTCATAAACAACGTTTAACTATAAATTATAACTCATTTACACAAAGATCCAGAGTTAGCGTCTGCAGTGGACGTACGTCATGAACAACGTTTAACTACAGACCACATTCCACTTAGACTTAGTTAGACCCATTGCCAGCACAATGGATAGGATGCACACAGTTATTATGCAATGATTACCATGCACTTTAGCGGTATTAAAGATCCATTATGGGCCAATGGATAGGACGTAGAAAGCTTCCATGCGCTAACTGTCATGCACTTTAGTGGTATTAAAGATACATTATGGGCACAATGGACACATCACACAAGTAAGTAACCTGGTGCTGTACGCCCAGTCAACCATTAGGCCTACCGTTATTTCAGGGTGACACAACGCACAAAGCTACCATACATTTTAGTGTATTAAAGATCCGACATGAGCGCAATGGAAAGGACACGAACTTACCGTGCCGTTTTGTGGTATTAAAAATACATTATGAATACTATATGGACACGGCACACAAAGTTACCATGCAGTTTAGCGGTATTAAAGATACATTAACTTATGAGCACAATGGACACGACACACAAAGTTACCATGAGGTTTAGTGGTAATAAAGATACTTTATGAGCACAGTGGACACGACACACAAAGTTCCCATGCAATTTAGTGGTAATAAAGATACTTTATGAGCACAATGGACACGACACACAAAGATACCATGCAGTTTAGTGGTATTAAAGATACATTATGAGCACAATGGACACGACACACAAAGTTACCATGCAGTTTAGTGGTAATAAAGATACATTATGAGCACAATGGACACGACAGACAAGTTACCATGCAGTTTAGTGGTAATAAAGATACATTATGAGCACAATGGACTCGACACACAAAGTTACCATGCAGTTTAGTGGTAATAAAGATACTTTATGAGCACAATGGACTCGACACACAAAGTTACCATGCAGTTTAGTGGTAATAAAGATACTTTATGAGCACAATGGACACGACACACAAAGTTACAATACACTTAAATGGTATTAAAGATACATTGTAAGCACAATGAACACGACACACAAAGTTACCATACATTTTAATGGTATTAAAGATACATTATAAGCAAAATGGACACGACACACAAAGTTACCATGAGGTTTAGTGGTATCAAAGATCCATCACGAACACATCACTGAGCCACCTGTTATCTTAAAAATAATCTCCTTCTTCTTCTCCTCCTCCTCTTTCTAATATTTCAAACAATTCGCAAATTCACTGTTCACACAAACCATTTTAGTGTCAACCGAGTCGCGACCGAACCACAACCAAACTGCGGCTCTTCTTTACCCCCACACCCTCGCTCCATCCTCTCTCTTTCTTTCTTCCCTCCCACCTATCTCTCTGTCTCTGTCTCTCTCTCTCTCTCACAACCAAACTGCGGCTCTTCTTTATCCCCACACCCTCGCTCCATCCTCTCTCTTTCTTTCTTCCCTCCCACCTATCTCTCTCTCTCTCTCACAACCAAACTGCGGCTCTTCTTTACCCCCACACCCTCGCTCCATCCTCTCTCTTCTTTCTTCCCTCCCACCTATCTCTCTCTCTCTCACAACCAAACTGCGGCTCTTCTTTACCCCCACACCCTCGCTCCATCCTCTCTCTTTCTTTCTTCAATCCCACCTATCTCTCTCTCTCTCACAACCAAACTGCGGCTCTTCTTTACCCCCACAACCTCGCTCCATCCTCTCTCTTTCTTTCTTCCCTCCCACCTATCTCTCTCTGTCTCTCTCTCTGCCTCTCTCTCTCTCTCACAACCAAACTGCGGCTCTTCTTTACCCCCCCACCCTCGCTCCCTCCTCTCTCTTTCTTTCTTCCCTCCCACCTATCTCTCTCTGTCTCTCTCTCTCTCTCACAACCAAATTGCGGCTCTTCTTTACCCCCACACCCTCGCTCCCGCCTCTCTCTTTCTTTCTTCCCTCCCACCTATCTCTCTCTGTCTCTGTCTCTCACAACCAAACTGCGGCTCTTCTTTACCCCCACACCCTCCTCTCTCTTTCTTTCTTCCCTCCCACCTCTCTCTCTCTCTCTCTCTCTCTCTCTCTCTCTCTCTCTCTCTCTCTCTCTCTCTCTCTCTCAGGTAAGGAAGGAAGGTAAATTTCAACAAATAAATTTGATAGTCTCCGTATACTACTACTACTACTACTACTACTACTATAAGAGTGGATACATATGTAATGGAGTGGAGTGGTAGAAGGACAGGACACAGGCAGCGGAGTCAGTCAAAATGGAGACCACAGCAGGCGGCGACGGCAAACAGGCTTTATTCTACAGCAGCAGACAACTTTCTCAGCACACCCAAAATCCTCACGCGCACGCATAGATAAGAGAACTGCGCGGGCCGCAAAGAACACACGCTATCGCTACAATGAAATCGGCCCTCTGGACCACAAAATGGCTGACTATTGTGTTTCCTTGGCCCGCACAAATACAGTTTCCTCAACAATAACTAAACTAATTAAAACATGAAAAACATCAAATAAAAGCTACAGTTATAACCTTTTAAACCGTATAAACAAAATGTACACACATGACTTATTTAATTTACAACAAGAGTGGGAAGCGTGGCTTGCACCTGTCTATAAGCAGATTCATACAACTAAATCACAACTAACACAATGTACAAAACATAACTGTCAATAAAACTTACATCAGAATAAAGTGCACGCTCCCACGGTTAAAATGGTACATAACAATTACAATACAACGCTCTATAAGAGAAGCAAGACACACTCAAAGACTAGTACTAAAACAATCGGTGCGAACTTTCGCCTGGGGCGCGTTATTTTAGTCGCAGCAGCGCTGATAGTGATACCAAGTAGTCTATGAATATAACTTAGCTTCTACAGTACACAATACTCAATAAGTTAATTTCAACCCAAAATAAACACTAAACATGAAGTCAGCTAAGCAAATACTATACGACAAAGCATTGATCGACACAGAATTACTTTAATCGAGTCAAAACAACGATTCACTACTATTCACTAGTACTAAACAGAGAACGCGCCATGCAGACGACGGCTATAAAAAGAATGGACCCAGAGAGGCATCGGCTACTGATTAAGCTCGATCCTGCGTCTAAATAATATCTAAATAAACATTCTACGATGCCAAATTATATTACACATGGCTTGGTGCATAAAAAGGACTAGGTAAACAAAGAGTAGGTAAACAAACAAGCGGTCAAAATATTAAGGGAGTAAACAGATTTGAAAATGGCGCGCACCGGCGGCTATTGCCGGTCGGCTGTGTGAAGGCCATGTGGCGTTACGCAACACGCAGCGCTTCAAAACAAAAGCGTCGTCTGCTCCGGTTCCCGGGTTACTAACAGTACAGTAATGAAATTGCATGGATCTGATAACCGGGGCGGGATTATTGTAAAAACGTACAAAGAGCACTTGCTCACACATATTATAAAGCGCTATTCTCTAACACGTGTTAAACTCTCTGCGCTGTAAAATCAACTGATGACAAAAAAAAAAAAAAAAAAAAAATCCCGGTCCCCCGTTACCTTGATCTGCAGGTAGCGGGTGTCGAGGTCCTGTTTGTACAGCTTGAGCTGCAGCACGGTCTCCGGGGAGGGCTGCATCAGCACGCTGGTGGTCAAGCCGATGTACTCGCGGTCCAGCACGTGGATCTTGCCCGTGATGGTAACCGTCATCTCCACCTTCTCCTGGATCTGACGCCGCACTTTGTGCATCATCCGGATAGACGCGTAGGCATCGGGGTCGCGACCCTGCCAGGTACACAGATCTAAATCTCACTTTCTGCATCGTTCGTAGAGACTCGTAGGTTTCAGGGTCACCACCTTGAGTGGTACACAGATCTCTATATCTCCTTGCGCATCGTCAGCGCAAAAAACTGTTCGCGACCTTGCGTGCTACACAGGTCTATATCCTCCATTTTCGGCATCGTCCGGAAAGACTCAAGCACTACACCGCAAGGTGGTAACCGTGCGTGGCATGCATTGCTACAGCTCATCAGAGACAGTCTCTTCGTGTCCTGATCTGTCAGTCTGTCGCTCATCTGAATGGACGCTGAGGTCTCGGGGTGGCCCCGACCCTGCGTGGTACATGACGGCGAGTTCATCACCAAATGCTGACCTAGAGATACGAGTGTCTTCATATGTGTTTGTGTGTGTGTGTGTGTGTGTGTGTGTGTGTGTGTGTGTGTGTGTGTGTGTGTGTGTGTGTGTGTGTGTGTGTCTTCACATCAAGCTTGAGAGCAGCATGTATCCAAAGACATTTGTGTTTGTTTTTGTGTTGCTGTTGCCGTTAACTGCATACTTGTTAATAAGATACTGCTCATGCAGTCTCACCAAAAGGTGTCTCCACCGATGGATGTTGCACGGATGACTGAGCTCCACCGTCAGTCCCTTGTGGCGCTCCTCGGTCTTCTCCAGCTGACACTCAAAGAACTTCACGCAGTCTCTGTTCCAGAGACAGCGACAGTTAGTAAACGTCTTCCGATTCCATCACGTATGTGAACTGTCATCTACATCACCCCTCCCCCATTCCACCGCTCCCATTAAAATTAGAACAATAAGGGATACATCTTGCTCTTCTCATTCATGATGATGATGATCATCATCAAACAGCAGCAGTGTCAACAGAGGCACTGCTACCACAGCCATCAGGTGTACGATTCATCGTCACCATCATCATCATCATCATCATCATCATCATCATCATCATGATCAGTAGCAGTATAGTAGTAGCGGTACTAATGACCGCAGCGGTTGCACTACCACCATCGCCACGACCTCTATCTCCACGGTGCCATGTGCCACTATCATCATTATCATAATAGTAGTAGTAGTAGTAGTAGTAGTAGTAGTAGTATAGTAGTAGTAGTAGTAGTAGTAGTAGCAGCAGAGCAGCAGCAGCAGCAGTAGCAGCAGACTAGTAGTAGTAGTAGTAGTAGTAGTAGTAGTAGTAGTAGTAGTAGCAGCAGCAGCAGCAGCAGCAGCAGCAGCAGCAGCGGGTAAAGTAGCAGCACCACCATCACCACAACCAGTAAGTAACTTGGTGTTTTACGCCCAGTCAACCATTACGGTTATATAGGGGCGAACACCACAACCACTATCAGCACAGTGGTATCGTGGTCATCACCACCACCACCACCACCACCACCACCACCACCACCACCACCATCATCATATCATTAAAGCAGCACACAGACAAGCAACATGCACCTACAAGAGTTCGTTGATTGTGTTCCGGTGCTTCTGGTCCAGTTTCCGGAGGGCCCTGGTCTTCTTCAGGTTGGCCGTGATGGCCATGTGCTCCTTCCAGCGGATCCTGTAGCGGCTCTCCGCTTTCTCCAGCAGGGACTGCTTCAGCTTGATCGTCGTGTACAGGTCCTGCAGCTCGTAGAACCTTCGGTTCAGGGCCAGGTCCAGTCCGTCCACGTCCCGGATCACCTGCAATGGAGACCTCTCTGTCAGCGTTTTTTTTAGTTTGTGTCTCTTCACAGCAATGGGCCGGGGATATTGGGCGAAAAACAGCAACAATTATCAAACGAATGAACCAACAGACATAGACACAGACACAGACACACACACAGACATACACACACACACATGCACGCACGCACACACGCATGCACACACACACGCACGCACGCACACGCACACATGCACACACACACACACATGCACGCACGTACACACGCACGCACCCGCACACACACACGCGCACGCACGCATGAACGCACCCGCACACACACACACACACACACACACACACACACACAACACACACACACACACACACACACACACACACACACTACAAACATGCACACACTCACACATACCTACAGAGAGAGAGGGGGGTTGAAGAAACTTGTGTGTGTGTGTGTGTGTGTGTGTGTGTGTGTGTGTGTGTGTGTGTGTGTGTGTGTGTGTGTGTGTGTGTGGTGTGCGTGCGTGCGTGCGTGCGCGTGAGTGAGTGAGTGTCTGTGTGTGTGCGCGCGCGCGCACTGTTCCCATGTGTAATATGATCATTCGTATCCACTGTGAATAATCCACCCTCACAACGATGAATTCCGCAAGATCCTTGAGTTGAAGCATGCGATGCTGATTAGTCTATATCTATCTATCTATCTATCTATCTATCTATCTATCTATCTATCTATCTATCTATCTATCTATCTATACATATTAAGCACTTACCCACTCCAGTCCTTTGATCTCTCTGTGTGCTTCGGCTTTCATCACCCGCGTCATTTTCTCCAGCTTCTTTTCCTCGATGTCCTGATTCTCGATCATCATCTGCAGAAGACAAGAGCGTGACTGTAAAAATCATGCTGTACTGACAAAATTGTACAACCGTGTGTGATTCAGAGCGTGTCGGCTGCACGCCACTTTCCCAAACATCACTGACGTCGCGGTATGAACGTTTTCACTCTCCCAGGTTTATTTCTGGCATCAGATGGAGATGCTTAGTTCTTGGATTTGTT
>JABMCL010002055.1:440000-447500 GCA_018857735.1 Alviniconcha marisindica | reverse complement strand
TGCGTGCGTGCGTGCGTGCTCGTCACTAAGAGAGTACATGCACAATAATCCCCGACTTTAACTCGTGAGCAAAATGGGGTCTCATAAGAAACGAAATGCAATGTACACCCAGTTTCGCCATCATCGCTAGCAATGAACTAGCTGTCACGCACAAGTGGCCAAAATGAACTATGCAAAAACGTCCAGAAACACGTTAGCAAGAAAGCACTTTCACTGCTTACTTTGCGTTAGTCTGAGACTAGGTATACTTACTTTTCGCAGCCAGTCTCGGTGTTTTAGTAAACTAGTTAGTTCCCTCACGGCCATTTCAGCCTTTCGCCTGTTTGTATCAATCTCTGGAAGAATAAAATCGCGCCATTTGTGCAACGGTCATTATTTTAAAAGTTCTTATGGTTCAGACCTGTTGCTGCTTTTTTTATATAAAAAAAGCTTGTGCAATTCGAATGATACGCATTCTTAGCCTTGGCCAAATAACGTAGTCATGCCGCAAAAATAACCGTATCAAGTTCTAATGAAGATAAAGCTACGAATACGCCTCTATGTTTCTTCTGGGGAAAACAAGCGACACCGCATTGTGTCGGTGAGCTGCTGTGCAGTGAGCATAGCCAGTATCACGTGTAGCTGGACAGTGTAGCTGGATCATGTGTAACTGGACCACGTATAGCTGGACCATGTGTATCTGGAACATGCATAGCTGGACCATGAGTAGCTGGAACATACGTAGCTGGACCAAGTGTAGCTGGATCATGTGTAGCTCGATCATGCATAGCTGGACCATGTATATCTGGACCATGCATAGCTGGAATATGTGTATCTTGAACATGCATAGCTGGACCATGTGTAGCTGGAACATACGTAGTTGGACCATGTGTAGCTGGACCAGGTGTAGCTGGAACATGCATAGCAGGACTATGTGTAGCTCGAACATACATAGCTGGAACATGTGTAGCTGGACCATATGTAGCTGGAACATGCATAGCTGGACCATGTGTATCTGGAACATGCGTAGCTGGACCATGTGTAGCTGGAACATACATAGCTGGAACATGTGCAGCTGGACCATGTGTATCTGGAACATGCGTAGCTGGACCATGTGTAGCTGGAACATACATAGCTGGAACATGTGCAGCTGGACCATGTGTAGCTGGAACATGCATAGCCGGACCATGTGTAGTTGGATCAAGTGGATGAGCCATTGTGACCGGACCCATCACAAATCGGTTAGAGTACGGTTGGACAGGCGTTACAAAGCGACTTGAGGATGTGCGGGGGCAGGGGGAGAGGGTTGGGGGTGGGGGAGTAGCTGCGTGCTGAGTTTGTTTATGTGAGCAATACAGCACGTTTTTACCTAACAATATTCGACAGTGTCATGTCTGGTTAGCCGCATATTCAAGTGGAATCGGGGAGTTAATCTGTTAGATACAGGTCACGCACTTGAACCATTCATTCCGTCCCTTTAGGACGTCACAAAGAGTATAGTGTCTCTGGCAAAGTGCTTCGCGTTAGTCTCTAGGGCGTCCTATTCTTTCCTCTTGAATTTCCACTTTTACTGTACTCTGATCTGGAGTAACGTTTTCAGACTCGCTAACGTGCACGGAAATTAACCGAACTGAAGGCGCGAATTGGCGTAAAAACGTAGAAAAGAACATGTTTTTTAATTTGTTCTGTACAGTGCGCCAGTTTGGCCAAGCGTTAAGGCGTTAGGCTGGTAACCAAAGGGACCTCGGTGCGAATCCGCTTCGGCTCTCCTTTCTCTTTAAAAGTTGTCGTCTGTGGACACTGTCCTGTGACTTTGTCCCTCGCAGTGAAACACTAAAATGGCTCTCATCCTGCCCATCTTAATGCAGGAGTCATTCTGGTGGGGACAGTGTAGCGACAGTTATATAATCTCCCTCTTTTCCCCACCTCCATACCCAATTCCCCCCCTCTTCTCACCGTCCCTAATAAGCCTTATGGTTTCTGTGGACGTGAAGCACCATGTTTACTACTTATTGTTTTATAAATGTTTCTAGGAGAAACACTTCTAGGAGAGAAGCATCTTTTTGGGGCTTTCAAAAAAATTTTGAGTTAGTTAAATAAGCTTGCTTCGCACTTTGGATGAGGGTGGGATGGGTTGGGGGTTGGGGGTTGGGGGTGGGGGGGTGGGGCTTGTTCGATTTTGAGTTAGTTAGTTCGCTCTTTGCCAGTGCAGAACAGCAAAAAGGTTGGTTCGTATACGTACGTATTTGATACTTGTACCACACATACAGCCTTGCTCTCATGATACAGACTATGGTGGATGAGGGGTGGGGATGGGTTGGGGGTTGGGGGTTGGGGGTGGGGGGGTGGGGGGGGGGGCACAAAATGGCAGCGCTTACAGTTGTGGTCTTGCAACCGACTTTCAAAAGTCGATTCATAAAAGGGGGGAAACCCCACCCTGCTCCTCTCTCTCTTAACCTTTCGTCAGATTTGGACGGATTTGTTTGAATCACATGTTTGCCTACAAATTTGAGTGTTGTATACATGTATGTCCAGGAAAGAAATTTAATTCCGACGTTTCTGCATATTTGTAGGAACTCTGTGAAACTGCATTAATCAGTTGCTTATTCGTGCTTATAATATTCTGTTTGTAGAATAGTCGTGCTTATTTGTGTTTGTAGCATAGCAAGGACTGGCTATTAGATAGGTCCAAATGGACCTAACACTGCTATCCTTGAGTGTTAAAGTTTTCGAGCTCGAGTTCGAGTTCTATTTGTCTCTCTGTCTCTGTCTGTCTGTCTGTCTCTCCTTGATTTCATTCTTGTGGATAGCGCCCGAGGTGCTTCTTTGCCTCGGTTCCCCTTTAACTGTCTTCGGGACTCTGAATTCATGAACCTGCAGTAAATATTCAGAAAACAAATAAAATAAAACTCCGAAGAACTCAGTATCGAAAGGGTTCCTAAGGCCTCGCTTTGCGAGGATCAACCTGTCAGAGGTCTAAAGACAGCATTCTGTCAGGCCCCGCATTTTCATCGTCATGATAAAGCAGTTCGGTTGTCATGTGTTGCTTAATGTCCTCGGATGTCGGTTGACATATTAGGGACAAGCTGAGACCAATGCCGAAGCATGGTTCAATATAGCTTTACGTGCACGGAAACCAGAGGGCTCGTTGGGACGGAAAGCCCAGGACGGCCACCTCGACTCTCACACAGCTCCTGAACTATGACGCGATAAAGCTGCTGTAAAACCAGCCTTATACCCGGCTAGTCCCATCGCTTCCCGGGCACGACGGGCAGGCGGTACACTCTAGCGTGGTCACTGCGTGGCCGAGTGCTTTAAGGGGCTGTACTCAGGTCCAAAGGTTGCGAGTTCGATCCCTGCTTCTATCGTCGGCTTCTTCCAGTCTTCCTTTAGTGTCAGGGAGGTGGGCTCCGCTCCTATTCACAACTATCCTAGCGGCCAGCTGTGAATGGTCATTCGGTTGACATACAACACTGGAGGTTCCATGAAGTATTGCCGTTAAAGACTGCACATTTAAAGACCAAGAACAAAAACAAACAACAGCAATGAAACAGAAAACCCCTAAAGAACAATACTATCAAAAATGCCCACGTAAATATCATTTAGAGGTGCTTCTGACACAGTTTGGAATGACATCAAACAAGGGGTAGGGTTCCCTGGGAAAGAAGAACCGAAATCAGGACAATCAAATTATACAAGAAGAAGAAAGAAAAACAGGAATAAAAATCCAAAGACAATGTTCAAGAACACTGTCCTTCCAGCGTACCTTCCACTTCCAGTAAAAAGAACCGAAATTCCCGTGGGAAAGCATTCCAAATCATGACAATGAAATTATACAAGAAGAAGAAAGAAAAAGAGGAATAAAAATCCAAAGACAATGTTCAAGAACACTGCCAATTCAGCGTACCTTCCACTTCCAGTAAAAAGAACCGAAATTCCCGTGGGAAAGCATTCCAAATCATGACAATGAAATTATACAAGAAGAAAAAAGAAAATCAGGAATAAAAATCCAAAGACAATGCTCAAGAACACTGCCAATTCAGCGTACCTTCCATCAGCGCCATGTTCCTCTTTTTCTGCTTCTCTTTCAGCTTCAGTACCTTCTCCTTCTTGGTGTTTACTTCCTTCACTCTGTATCTGATGGACCTGCGAGCCTTGTCCACATGGGCAGTCAGCTCCTTCATTGTGTCCAGCTCATTCTGCTTTTTCTGCAACACCATCAACACCAAAGGTTTGTAAGTGATAGCTCTGCGTTCATGAAGTGACTTGGTCAGAAGAGAACGTGTCGAGAAATGGGCTTCAGTTTTACATGATCCAAACACATATGAATCAGAATCATTATGTTTACAATACAATACCATAATACTTCACTAATCCTTAAAAAGGAATTTCGGTTGTCTGCCTTTGGCATATAATAAACAAGTAAACTAAAAAAAAACTATGTAAATACATAAACAGTTTCACCCATTAATTAGAACAAAGACTCAATAAAATCAAGTAAATAAAAGTAAATAAGAATAATTATACACAATTACACTCACAATCATGCCCATATCATTCACACAAATGCTGTCACGCCCTTAATTTAATCTTAACTTACGCACACACACACACACACACACACACACACACACACACACACACACACACACACACACACACACACACACACACACACACACACACACACACACACACACACACACACACACACACACACACACACACACACACACACACACACACACACACACACACACACTAACCCCAAAAACACAACACCACAAAACACTAAAACCATATACCACACTCGTCCTTCAGAAAAAAATTGCCCACATCATCACATAAATTATGGTAAAAGTGACAAAAACACATACATCCTGACGAAAACGTACTTAAAATCGCTATATAGCCACACTCGTGCGTTCAGAAAAAAATTGCCCACATCATCACATAAATTATGAGTAAAAGTGAAAAATGAAACGATTTCAAGACATCGCACTAGCAAAACATAACACGCGTCCCCAGATCAAGCCGTTAATATCAGTATCACAAAAGAAGATAAAATATCATTCATGTGACCTTGAAATTCGCTTTACACAAGCAAAACTGGTACAATGGGGTAAAGCTCAGTCCAGGCCTGACGTGGTACAGTTTGTAGTTATTTAAACAATATGGCATGATTGTGTATACAAACCTTGTATTCACGCGATAGCTGATCAATCTCTGTTTCTAAAAGTTGCGTATTAGATGTTTGCCGTTCATATTCAAACTGCCTCTTGTTAAGTTTGGTCATCAGCGTCTTCATTTCCAAGACAAGTTTCTCTTTCTTGACCTATACAAAACGAAACAACTACAATATACGATCGCAAAACGCGCTCGCGCAACCCGCACTGCCCCACTCCCCCCCCCGACACACCCAGACACTCCCCCCCACACCCCACACCCCCCTCCCACCCACACACACGTGCACATATGCACACACGCATACGCATGCACACACGCTCGCACCCAAACCAACGAACCAGCAAAACGAAAAACAAAACCCCAACAACAACAACAAAGCTAACAACGGTGAAGCATACAAAACATACGTAAGTGAACGAATGGTAGAATGAAAGAATGATGGAAGTAATGAAGGAAGGAAGTGAGAAAGAAAGAAAGAAAGACAAAGAAAGAAAAAGAAGAAAGAAGAAGAAAGAAAAAAGAAAAAAAAGAAAGAAAAGAAAAGAAAAGAGACTAGGTCATTAATTCAATAAATGAGCTTAAGACCTAATCAGTCAATCAATCAATTCATCCATCCATCCATCCAACCGTGATGTTATGGGGGGGGGGGGGATCACTAATCATATTACACTCCGAACGCAAACTATTTGTCCTCGATCGATCTGATTCCGAAACAGCTTTCATACGGTTATGTGCCTTTGATCCGAGTTAACAGTTCTGCCTCGACAGATCTATGTCATTCTCGTTCTTTCGTAGGTGATTGATATTTTTCACGTTGTCTGCGATAGCATTATTACAATATTCGGTTGGGCAAATGAAGTTAAGGTGTTTTGATGCATTTATTTAGTTTTGATGGATAAACAATTCGCTGTTGCCGCTTACCATTGCCGGTTTGTGTAGCAGCAGCAGCAGCAGCAGCAGCAGTAGTAGTAGTAGTAGTAGTAGTAGTAGTAGTAGTAGTAGTCGTCGTCGTTGTAGTAGTAGTAGTAGTAACCGTCGTCGTAGTAGTAGTAGTGGTAGGGGTAGTAGTAGCAGCATTAGTAGTAGCAATAGCAGTAGTAGTAGCAATAGCAGTAGTGGTAGCAGTAGCAGCAGCAGTAGCAGCAGCAGCAAGCAGCAACAGCAGCAGCAATAGCAGTAGTAGTAGTAGTAGTAGCAGCAGCAGCAGGAGCAGCAGCAGCACCGGTAGTAGTAGTAGTAGTAGTAGTAGTAGTAGTAGTAGTAATAGTAGTAGTAGTAGTATCAGTAACTGTACCGATGCACTTTTGGAGCGAACTCCGCAAGATGTTCGAACGTCACCCCCGTACTCACAGTGGTTGCAAGGATGGCTTCATCAATCGTTTTGCACTCCTCCGTCGTATCCCCCAAGTGTTGTCGGATGTCTTGCATGTCTTCTTCCCTGGACTTCAGTTGTTCTGTGGCAGCTTCCAAGCTAGCCGCCAGCCTCGATTTCTTCGATTTGGCTTTGGAGATGTCGTTGTCCACACGGATGAAGTCTTGCTCTGTCTGCACCATGAAGACAGGGTTTTCATCTTTTATCATCTGTCTTTAATTGTGTAGATATCTTTTTTAATCCACAGAAATGTTTTTCAGTAGTTTTTGTGTATGTGCATTAATCTCTAAAAAATGTCTGTCTCGATGAACAAGGCCATAATTATTGTCAGAACAGAATACCATTCAGCCTCTGCTATTAGTTGTTGTTGGCTTGAACAAATTTTATTCATCATCATTATAAAATATTTTTTAATAACATTTTTTTAAAATCATACCACATAATTATGGTACTCTCTCCACAGTCCCATCACTCACACTCAAAAGGACAACAATATCAAACAAATAAAACTGAAAACGTCGTGAAAGAGAGAGAGAATACGGAATACGGAAATTTCATTCAGTAAGGCCATAGCCCCTGAATAGCACAATAGACCTCATAATTTAATGCACACACAGTATTCAATTTGCTGGAGTTGGAATGTTGCAAATGAACAAAGCCGAAGCGAAACCTATTGTAATAAGTAAAATAACGTTCTTGATTATTAATTTGTCTCCTTCATATCTCATATCATCTTCAAGTACTTCACAATAGCAGGGGTTTTCTTCTTCTGAATGCTTTATACACAAACAAAGCAAGATTTGTCAAGGTGCGTTCATGAGAGAGAGAGAGAGAGAGAGAGAGAGAGAGAGAGAGAGAGAAGAGAGAGAGAGAGAGAGAGAGAAGAGAGAGAGAGAGAGAATTTCAACCATGGCTTAGAAATAAATGCAGAATCGTGATTTTACCTTCAGTCTAACCGCTTT
>JABMCL010002055.1:417500-437500 GCA_018857735.1 Alviniconcha marisindica | reverse complement strand
AGCTGCATGTCCACCGACGCTGTAAGCGCCCTCTGAAAGGTTTGGGTGCTAATCACACTCGGAGCATCGCTTTCCGGCACCTTCCTCCACTACGGCAGTGGTTGAAGGGAGGATGTCGTAAACCAGTGCTTGGAGTGTGGGTGCTAATAATAGACTGTGGTCAGAGTACAGGAGCTGTGTGAAAGTCGAGGTGGCCGTCCTGGGCTTTCCATCCTAATGAGTACGGTTTCTGTGGACATAAAGCAACATTGAGCCAATCTTAGGCATTGGTAAGTAAGTAAAGTAAACATGGTGCTTAACGTCCACAGAAACCATGAGGCTTATTAGGGACGGGGAGAGGGGGGGGGGGGGGTAGGGAGGTGGGGGGAGAGGGAGATTATATACCTATCGCTACACTGTCACCACCAGAATGATTCCTGCATTAAGATGGGCAGCGATGAGAGCCATTTTAATGTTTCAGTAGGAAGTGATGGACAAAGTCGCAAGACAGTGTCCACAAACCACAACCTTTTTGAAGAGCAAGGAGAGCCGAAGCGGTATCGAACCGAGGTCCTTCCGCTTACCAACCTAAGGCCTTACCGCTGGGCCAAACCGGCTCACCTTAGGCACTGGTCACAGTTTGTCCCTAATACGTCAACCCGGCATCCGAGGACATGAAGCTCTACATCATCAAGACTATGGAAGCGACGTAGCACTCACGCATACACTTAAACACGAGACGCATCTGCCACTGTTAAAAAATGTAAAAAAATAAAATAAAAAAAAATAAAAAGAAGAAGAAGAAAAAGAAGAAAAGGGTTCCGTCTCGATTGAAACGATTCTGGTTTTATTTGTGCTGGCGTAAGCAACGTGGGCGGTTAGAAGAGAAACGACTGATATCATTGTTTTGAGTTGTCTGTTACAAACTTCCTGCCATCTGAGCACTAACGAAAAACTATCCGTTAACTGACATTTTTTTTCCCCCGAGACCTATGGCGTAATCAATTACAGCAGTGGTTGGAGGAAGGATGTCGTAAATCAGTGAGTGAAGTTTGGTCTCTCTCCCTCTCTATATTTCCCTGTACACCTAGGCTCAGTCTCTGCCTGTGTCCGTCAGCCTGTGTGTTCCACCTGTCTGCCTGTATGCCTGTCTGCCTCAGCCTGTCTGCCTGCCTGTCTGTCTGCCTCAGCCTGTCTGTCTCTGTCTGGCTGCCTGATTGTCTCTGTCTGTCTGCTTGTCTGTCTCAGTCTGTCTGACTGTCTGTCTCTGTCTGCCTGCCTGACTGTCTCTGTCTGTCTGCTTGTCTGTCTCAATCTGCCTGTCTGTCTGTCTCTGTCTGTCTGCCTGACTGTCTATGTCTGTCTGCTTGTCTGTCTCAATCTGCCTGTCTGTCTGTCTCTGTCTGTCTGCCTGACTGTCTCTGTCTGTCTGCTTGACTGTCTCAGCCTGCGTGCCTGTCTGTCTCTGTCTGTCTGCCTGACTGTCTCTGTCTGTCTGCTTGTCTGTCTCAATCTGCCTGTCTGTCTGTCTCTGTCTGTCTGCCTGACTGTCTATGTCTGTCTGCTTGTCTGTCTCAATCTGCCTGTCTGTCTGTCTCTGTCTGTCTGCCTGACTGTCTCTGTCTGTCTGCTTGTCTGTCTCACCTGCTGCTGTCTGTCTCTGTCTGTCTGCCTGACTGTCTCTGTCTGTCTGCTTGTCTGTCTCAATCTGCCTGTCTGTCTGTCTCTGTCTGTCTGCTTGACTGTCTCAGCCTGCGTGCCTGTCTGTCTCTGTCTCTCTGCCTGTCAGTCTCTGCCTGCCTGCCTGCCTGTCTGTCTCTGTCTGCCTGCCTGTCTCTGTCTGCCTGTCAGTCTCTGCCTGCCTGCCTGCCTGTCTGTTTCTGTCTGCCTGTCTGTCTCTGTCTGCCTGTCAGTCTCTGCCTGCCTGCGTGTCTGTTTGTCTCTGTCTGCCTGTCTGTCTCTGTCTGCTTGTCTGTCTCTGTCTGCCTGTCAGTCTCCACCTGCGTGCGTGTCTGTTTGTCTCTGCCTGTCTGCCTGCCTGTGTCTGTATGTCTGTGTGTCTCTGTGTGTGAACAAGAACGAGACGATAACGTGTTCCATAAAGGCAAAGGCCTCGCTCACACACATGTCTACGTGTGCGTGTGTGTGTGTGTGAGTGAGTGTGTGTGTATGTGGGCGTGCGTGCGTGCGTGCGTGCGTGCATGCGTGTGTGTGTGTGTGTGTGTGTGTGTGTGTGTGTGTGTGTGTGTGTGTGTGTGAGTGTGAGTGTGTGTGGGCGTGCGTGCGTGCGTGCGTGTGCGTGCGTGCGCGCGCGTGCGTGCGTGCGTGCGTGCGTGTGCGTGTGTGTGTGTGTGTGTGTGTGTGTGTGTGTGTGTGTGTGTGTGTGTGTGTGTGTGTGTGTGTGTGTGTATGCCGCGTGATTCAGTACGTCCGTGTGCATTGTGAAAAAAAGACTGTAGCCTACAGCAGTGTGTTGTTATCTCCCCCTACACAACTCCCTCCCTTCCCTCTGCTTGTGTAAGTAAACATGGTGCTTAACGTCCACACAAACCATAAGGCTTATCAGGGACGAGGAGAAGGGGAGGCGAGGGTATGAAGGAGGGGGGGGGGGGGGAGGAGGGGAACAGAGATCCTTGTGTTTGTCTCTGGCGGCCATCAGCTCAGTTGGGTAGAGCTCGGCGCCTTAACTTGACCATGAGGCCACGACCCACACTCCGAGTATCGCTTTCCGGCACCCTCCTCCGAGCATCGCTTTCCAGCACCCTCCTCCGAGCATCGCTTTCCGGCACCCTCCTCCGAGCATCGCTTTCCGGCACCCTCCTCCAAACTCTGCCAGATTTAGTTACGCCACTGAAGGGATACTCTTTATCTCTTTATCTCCGCGCAGCTGTCCACCGACGCGGTCAGAGCCCTCCGAAAGCTTCGGGTACTAATATGACTGTAGAAGCAACCTAGCGCCCAAGCACGCACGTAAACATGAGACGCATCCACCCCGGCTAAAAAAAAGAGATTCCGTCTCGATTGAAACGATTGTGGTTTTATTTGCACTGGTGTAAACTTTGTTGGCGGCTATAAATGACACGCCTTGTTTTATTTGAGTTGTTTGTAACAAACTTACTACTGTTTGAGCACCAACAAAAAAACTGCTCGTTAGCTGACAGTTTTCTGGACCCTATGGCGTAACTAAATACGGCAGTGGTTGAAGGAAGGATGTCGTAAACCAGTGCTTGGAGTTTGGCCACGACCCACACTCCGAGCATCGCTTTCCGGCACCTTCCTCCAAAGAAGGATGTCGTAAACCAGTGCTTGGAGTTTGGCTACGACCCACACTCCGAGCATCGCTTTCCGGCACCTTCCTCCAAAGAAGGATGTCGTAAACCAGTGCTTGGAGTTTGGACTCGACCTTCATAAGGATGAGGGGAGCGCTCAATCTTGACAACGACGGTTCCTTGGAGGCAAACACTTCCCCCGCAGTATCCATAACCTGTATCCATGCACTGGCTCTCACCCGCTTCAGCTCCGCGATGTGCTCATCCGTGCACTTGAAAATATCATCCACCGCTTGCGCCTTGGCAGTGGACACGCCCCCTGTGGCCTTCAGCTTGCGCACCTTTGTTCGCGAAGAATACAAGTAATGATGATGATAATGTTGGTGATGATAATAGCGGTGATTTCTATTGCGCCGTATTTCACCGACAAGGGTGAGCACACCGCGCTTTACAAGATCTACAAAAATGTATGCATAAAACCTCAAAAAAGAAAATATCGTCATGTGATATTGCTTTCACACCGTAATCCCCCCCCCCCACACACACACTCTCTTACCACACACACAAACTCTCTCCTCTCTCTCTCTCTCTCTCTCTCTCTCTCACACACACACACACACACACACACACACACACACACACACACACACACACACACACACACACACACGGGCGCAAAGAAGAAACGTAACAGGGAGGGAGGCCGGAAGGGGGAGGAGGGAAAAGAAAGAAGAAGAAAAACGGCACACACAATAAGAAGAAGCCAGAAACTGAAATCGCTCGCGGCATTGTTTGTTTGTTTTTAATCAGTTCTCAAGGCATGGGAGGACTGGATGTGACTGACGTCAGAAAGCAGAGAATTCCATTGTTTTGGAGCACAGTAATGGAAACAGCGTTGGCCAAAGGTTTTTGTTTTAACACGGGGGATACGTAGTATCCGTGCGTTTGCAGAAGAACGAAGCTGACTGGAAGGGGTGTACACAGTGAGAAGGTCAGAGAAATAGGCAGGAGATGAGTCAGGGAAGAAGTTGTGACAGATAGTTGAGAGTTACGTATTACTGTATTATTTCCGTGCTGTGCCGAACAACGTTACAAGCAGCCCAATCATTGCTCGTGCACCCCACGCTAACGGAGAAAGAATAGCCTGAACGCAACTGGATGTGCCATGGCGGAGTGTCTGAGGCACATTGTTCCAAACGGATGGGCCAGCGTAAGAAAACGATCTCTCACCAAATGTGTTTGTGTTTACACGAGGGGAGGCAAAGATATTGACTGTTTGATTGGCGTACCTTCGTGCGCAGGTGGATGCGACTGAGGTCGGAGGTGGTGAGTCTTTCATAATAAGAGTCATAGTCCTGAATGAAGGAGACAACCCGGGTGTCGTCGCTCAGGTTCTGTAGCAGCTCCAGGACCTGCAAAAGAGAGAGAGAGAGAGAGAGAGAGAGAGAGAGAGAGAGAGAGAGAGAGAGAGAGAGAGAGAGAGAGAGAGAGAGAGAGAGAGAATAACAACAACAAAGAAACAACACACAGACACACACAGACACACACAACACACACACACACTCCCCCCCCCCCCCCCCCCCCCACACACACACATGTGACTGTGACAGACCCTTTGTGGAGTAGGTCAGAACAGCCATAGCATGAATGTGACAGACCGTCTCTGGGTTACATCCAAAAAGGTATAGCGTGCCGATGACAGACCCTCTCTGTTAGAAGATATAGCACGACGGTAGGTGAGTAATTAATCGTCGAGTCATCGCAGCAATCCCAACAAACCCGTCATTCCTTGTACCTTTCTTGTCAGCACAGGACTTGGCGTCAGCACGGGCTTTTTTCCCGTCCCTAGTAGGCTAGGCTACGTTTTTCAATGGATTCTTTTTTATTTTGTTTTTGCCCTGAGCATCCATCTACCTGTCCATCCTTCATGCATTCTCAATGTGAACCTACCTCCAGGCGGTCGATAGTGATGCGGTTGACAGCATACGACTCTGAACAGTGATCAGTCGATACCTGCACCGATTGAAAGCAAAACGATATTCGGTCACTGTAATGGAAACCTTGACAAAAAAGGTTGGTATTCAAAGATAGAGAAGGTGGGGGGGGAGAGTAGGGAGATGAGGGAGGGAGAGGGAGCGGGGTGGAGGGGGGAAGGGAGAGAGAGAGAGAGAGAGAGAGAGAGAGAGAGAGGGAGGAGAGGGGGAGGGGGAGGGGGGGGGGGGGGGGGGGGGGAGGGTGGGGGGGCGGGGGTGGGGGTGGGGGGGCTTTAATTATAGGAATTTCAGCTCCTTGTTTTGCTTGGAAGTGCTCATAATTATATACTATGCATGCTGCTATGCATGTGTGGGTGTATGTCTAAGTGAGTTTATGTGTAAATACTTTCGTTGTTTTGGTGTCTTAAAATTAAATTAATCGTTATTTGATGCATGCGTGAGTGCGTGCATCCGTGTGTGTGTGTGTGTGTGTGTGTGTGTGTGTGTGTGTGTGTGTGTGTGTGTGTGTGTGTGTGTGTGTGTGTGTGTGTGTGTGTGTGTGTGTATGTGTTGTCTCAGCATTCATGTGTCTTGTTCAAGATGGACTCTCTCTCGTAGCAGTATCCAGCAAGTAAAACCAATACTGGAACAAAACAACAACAACAACAACAACAAAATCTCACCTGTGCCTGCGAACTTGAAGCGGACACAACTTGCAAACTTTGTTGGCGATCCATGTTTTGTATGGTTATCAGCAATGGAAATCAGAGACTGCGCAACATGACGTACTAAATAGGAATTTGGCGTCATATTATGACGACTTTTCTTTCTTCAAAATGATGAAAAAGACTTTGGGCTTTTCTGAAAATGGGACACACCACATCAAAGAAAAAGAGCTATGTAAGTTTGTAAAAGCGTGCATTTATTGGGATACAGTACAAACAACTGCCGGTGTGTAAGTAGGTAAGTAAGAGAATAGTCGATCCGATTGCAGACGGAGAGCCAGTGCAGTTAGGCCTACTTCAACATACTCACGTAGTGCCCCCACTGAGTATTGACAGTATTACTATTTCATAGTATTAGATACAACATGGGTTTACTTTAGGCTGGTATCTATTAGCAATGACCAGATTGAACGGAGGCATGAAGCAAGCTTTAGAACCAAAGACAGTCCGTGTTTTCAGCTTTATGATATCATCCATTATGATAATGCATCAAATTGCTCGTGTGTGCGGGTGCTCTGTGTTGTGTTGTGTGTGTGTGTGTGTGTGTGTGTGTGTGTGTGTGTGTGTGTGTGTGTGTGTGTGTGTGTGTGTGTGTGTGTGTGTGTGTGTGTGTTGTGTGTTGTGGTGTGTGTGTGTGTGTGTGTGTGTGTGTGTGTGTTGTGTGTGTGTGTGTGTGTGTGTGTGTGTGTGTTGTGTGTTGTGTGTGTTGTGTGTGTGTGTGTGTGTGTGTGTGTGTGTGTGTGTGTGTGTGTGTGTGTGTGTGTGTGTTGTTGTTGTTGTTGTTGTTGTTGTTTTGTGTGTGGTGTGTGTGTGTGTGTGTGTGTGTGTGTTGTTGTTGTGTGTGTGTGTTGTTGTTGTTTGTGTTGTGTGTGTGGGGGGGGGGGGGGAGAACGCGCGCGAGCGCCTGTGCGTGCGTATGCGCTTATAATAGTCTCCATGGACAAGATTTTGCGTTTTACAAATACTTTCATTATTATTATAATATTCTCCTAGGACTTTTGTTCTTGTGACAGTAGTGAGAGTGAATAAGACTCGACCCCGGGCACCGACCCGGAAGACCGAGGAGGTCGTGAACCGTCGCCAGAACAATGGAAGTGTTAAGGCGCTGTCCCCTCGCCATTGCGCAGCAACTAGTGTACTACGCAATTGCTGTTTCGACTGCTGTGCTAGGGCAGAGTCACTGACAGGGACAATGTCCGTTGCACCGCTGTTGAGTAACAACCTGAAGCAAAAAAGGTCCAACTTTCACAGCCCAGCTCCACCTCCCTGCTCATGATCTCTTCTGGGCCAACTTGAGGGTCCACGGCACCACCTCCCTCCTCTTGATCTCGCCTGGACCCTCTGAGTGACACTGTGTGTGTGTGAAAGCTGACCCGCCGATAAGGACTCGGTAGGACACGGCGAGTGTCGACTAGGCAGAGTGTAGTATGGGGGAACAGTGGCAACAACAGCAAGGAGTACAAAAACTGTTTACCCTAACTGGTGTTAGTATAATCTTCGGACAACAAAATATGCCAGCTTCTGACTCTGGCTTGGTCGTTACGTTCCGGCCGACTCCACTGAAAACAGCGATTTACTCAGTTTCGACTCGCCGAAATGTCGCTGCTGTGTACTTTAATTTTGTAAGTTCGGCTCTGAAATATTTTTCAGTGACGGTGATTGATTGCCTGTTGATTGCCTGTACAGGTTGATTGCCTGTACCTATATGTTCAGGCTTTTGATCAAGAGAAAAGCATAGAACAGGCCGGTTGATCCGTGCCACAGATTGACTTGACAGCGATGTCACTGTACCCACCTATCAGGAGCGCAACTTTGTCGTGGTAAAAAAAAATCATCCTGAAATCGGCTTGCAGCTGCGTTTCAGTTTAGCCAGCCTGCCCTAGACTGCCGGCCGAAGAAACAGCACCAGGCAAAGATCTAGTCAAAGTCAATTGCGTTTTTGTTTTGTTTTTGTTTTTTGTTGAAAAGGAGAAAAAGAAAAAAGTTGTTGTTTCTTCATACTGGACATTTATCAACGACTGTCTCCTCTTCATCTTTTCTTGTTGGATGTCACCGAACTGAACCAACGACATTAAGCCATCAGTTTATACTGTCCTTGCTCGATCGGCGCCCGCTGTTGCACACCGCGTCTTGTTTGGTGTTCGGCACGATAGGTGTGGCGTGTCGCTTACGTCACCCCGGCGAGGAATAACGCCATAACATCAAAGACACCGCTCAATCGGTGACTGACAGGCCAGCTGTTATACTTGTAATGGAGTTTGCATTTCTCTTCCTTGCTACGTAATCGTCAGTCGCACAACTTTCTCATAAGATCAACGGGCATTTACTGAAAATCAAAACTATAATCGATTTTAGATCATCTATTTTGACCCGCTCTTCGAGAAACCTAAAACATCTTTTGAAAGTTTCTACCTGCTGAAGAAAGCATAATTTGAAAAGGGTCAGTTTAGTCCTTTTAGACACAAGCAGGCTGACCAGACGACAACTGAGACTGAGGAGCGGCACAGGGAATTCCGCATTAAGACTAGAGTATCAGTTGTATCAGTCGTGTGTATCCAGTGCCCTTCGACTCGTTTCTACGCACTATTCAGTAGCTTACCGGAAATACTCCTCCTACCCCCCCCCCCCCCCCGCCCCCCGCGATGCTTGCCGACCGCCTGACTGCCCAAACCTGCTGGCCCCAAACTTGACCCGATTCCGGACAATCGGCGTGATCCGCGGATACATCCACCGCCCACCCCCTTACTGGCAGTCACTGAGTGTGCAGGTTTCTGAGTGAAGAAGAAGAACAAGTAGAAGAAAAGCTGTAGGTTTATTTTTTAACCGTTACGCCAGTCGTTCCCAAAACCAAAATAGGGTACTGAAGAGTTGAATTGCGTCTGTTTTGCCGATCCGAGAATAAGACGGTAAAAGGCCTAGTGGCACAAGCTAAAGACGCAACAAGGGAGATCACAAAGTACCACCAACGCTCCAAGGGAGATGACACTGCAAAACATTCCGGAGAAGTAACTTTCAGTTTCCGTGTTCAGTTGTCGCTGCGTTGTCGACCGACGTTTAAGGTCAACGTTGATGATGGAGTGTGAACACAACCAGGAAACCGTTGTGCCGGTTGATTCTATTCTCTGTGAAGTGTGCACCGATTTACAGGAGGCGACGAGTCGTTGTGACGAGTGCTTGATAAATCTTTGCGACCGTTGTGTGCAGTCACACGAGGAAACCGGCAAGGGCCGTCATCATATTGAACGAGGCGTGTCTGATTTCGATATGGAAGTCGAGCTGTGTCCCGTAGACGGGCAGAAGATGTCGTTTTTCTGCCGGTCATGCTTCATCCGAGTATGCCCCGAATGTGAACTGAACAGGAAACGTCACGTCATGCATTCGGTGGTGACGCTGACTGAGTATGTTGGAAAAGAAAAGGTTCTTATAAACTTATTTCCTCTTCTTCCATCAGTTGACCATCGGTCAAGGATTCGCCTAAAGTGCTTGTTTACCCACGGATTTAACCATTATTGTCACACTTTTTAGTTTATGGTGCGTTGTTTTAGTTTTAGAAACACTGACGCTTTCAGGACTCCCATTCAGTAACGCACATTAATTGCGCTGAACTGAAAAGGACGCACAAAGCATAAGTCTAGAGGGTCCCACATTAAGGATAAGTCTAGAGCAGTAGAGGGTCCCACATTAAGCGCAAGTCTAGAGCAGTAGAGGGTCCCACATTAAGCGCAAGTCTAAAGCAGTAGAGGGTTTCACATTAAGCATAAGTCTAGAGCAGTAGAGGGTCCCACATTAAGCACAAGTCTAGAGGGTCCCACATTAAGTCTTAAGTCTAGAGGGTTTCACATTAAGTGTAAGTCTAGAGGGTCCCACATTAAGCACAAGTGTAGAGGGTCCCACATTAAGCATAAATCTAGAGCAATAGAGGGCCCCACATTAAGCGCAAGTCTAGAGGGTCCCACATTAAGCCTAAGTCTAGAGGGTTCCACATTCAGTGTAAGTCTAGAGGGTCCCACAACTAGGCACAAGTATAGAGGGTCCCACACAAAATGTAAGTCTAGAAAGTCCCAGACTAAGTGTAAGTCTTGTGGGTCTCACACTAAGCGCAAGTATAGAGGGTCCCACACTATGCATAAGTCTTGAGGGTCCCACACTAAGCACAAGTATAGAGGGTCCCACAGTATAACTATAACTTGTATAAGTATTGGGCCCCACAACATAAGGTGGAGCTCAGGAGCTGTGTGAAAGTCGAGGTGGCCGTCCTGGGCTCCCATCCCTAATAAGACTACATTTTCTGTGGATGTAAAGCAACACTCAACTGGTCTAGAGGGTCCCACATTAAGCGTAAATATAGAGGGTCCCACTAAGCTTAAGCCCATAGCGTCTCATGGGATGCACTAAAAATTGCCCCCCCCCCCCCCCTTTAAAAAAAAGAAGTCCAGACCTCCTGTTCCTGACTGATTGAAAATGCAGTCCTGTCAGACTCACAGTATGAGGTCCCTGACATTTACTACAGAGTATAGTCTAGTACCACTGAACCATGCAATTTTTGTCTTCTGTCTCAAAACCAACAGCTACTTTTCACTACCTATGTTATTGACTAACATGCCCCAAACCTCAAGAGGCATAGAGGTTTACACACATTAGTTCATATCAGTGAAACACAAATGCACCAAATCACAGCTAACACCAAGGTCACTACAACTTGAATGGGGCTTAATATCCTCAGATGTTGGGCTGGCATATTGTGGACAAACTGTGGTAACTACAAATCATGTCAGCACTTTACAGACCTACATTATGGGATGTTTTGGACTTCTGGTTCTAAAATTGTTAACATTAAAAACAAAAAACAAAAAAACACACATGCAACCAGGATCGAGGATTACATAGAAATATGTATACAAGCTGTCATTTTGAAGGCTTCTAACAAAGTAACATGAAAATAGTTAAATTTTCAGTGGTCAAAGAAAAGAAAAGAAAAAAGAAAAAAAAGGAGTTTCTGGCATAAAATTGCCATTTTGTGTGTATTCAAACCGGCACCATGGTGATCAAGGGAGGCAACTTGAGTTTTGAGGGATGGTATAAAAAAATGATACGTTTCATACATCTAATTACAGTATCTGCCTGTGGCCTGTTCTCATTTGCAATTTGCAAAAGATGAGTTTTCTCCCTTCATTCTTTGTTTGGTTTTGATCTCTTCTAGTTCCACAGGTATAGTGTGTTACTCCATTTCATTTTCAGACACATACTTTATTATGGTCTTGTGTTTGAAAGTGCCACATGTATATATTTGCTTTCTTACTATGCCACTTGAAATCTTTTTAATAGCAGCAGATGGATGCCACTAAAACATTTACAGAGCTGGCAGGGCTGCCATCCACCATGACATGGAGATTTATGAGAAAAGGCCTTTGAATGTGTCTATTAAAGTGTTACTGCCATAATGAGCCAGCATACCTGAAAGTGTACACCTAATAGGCGGCATTGTCTGACAGAACTGAACCCAGAACTGAGTTGTAAGGGTATAACATGCAAAACAGTGTACTTCTGCAAGGCTGCTGTTTCAGATTAGACTTGACCCTTTAAAATTGCCCAGGGACCCTCTAAATGTTGTAGCAAGGAGTCCCAGGGACCCCTTTAAAATGCTCACTAATGGAAGCCCTGTGGGTTTGTACAATGTATTTTTGTTCATTTTGTAAGCCCTGTTAAGGTGTTAAGTTGTGTCTGGACAGGTACTTGCAGGGATGATGTCTAAGGAGGTGACGAGAGAGGGACTCTGTTAACTACTGCTACAATGCCATTGTCAGAATGAGCCTGCATTAGGGTGGAAAAGGACCCCCCCCCACCTCCTCCCCCTTCCGCCCCCGCCCACACACACACACTGCCACCCTTCTGGTTATGTTACCAGCTATGGAGGGGCAGAGTCTCTGCACAGTGTTTTTATCTGGTGTTTCAGGAGAAACTCCTGGACAGGTTAGATGATGTCACCACCAAAACAGAAACAATCAGCTATTTGCCTGAGGACATCAAATGTATGAGCACTCAGATTGAGGTGAGTTGAGTCATATTGAGGTTAGTCATAATCATGTAACAGCAGTCAGGAACACCAAGAATCACACTGGTAATGTGCTGAAACTGAGGTGAGTCAGGCTGAAAGGTGGGTAACACCAGGTCAGGAACACCAAGAATCACACTGGGAATGTACTGAAACTGAGGTGAGTCAGGCTAAAAGGTGGATAACACCAGTTCAGGAACACCAAGAATCACACTGGGAATGTACTGAAACTGAGGTGAGTTGGGCTAAAAGGTGGATAACACCAGGTCAGGAACACCAGAATTAATGCAGGCAACACAAACTTGCTTTCCATGCAGTTGAGTAGTCTACAGGATCTGGGAGGATTGGATCAGAACCATGTTATATAAAAAACTTTAAAAAACTTTAACCCCTCCCCCCCTCCCCCCCCCCCCCCCCCCAACACACACACACATCTTGTTCAACTTGTTTAATGCTGAGTTGTATCTGAAGAGGTACTGGCAGGGACCAAGATCCCAGGAGGTAGGGGAAGGGGTAGACTATGCCTAACACTGCACTGTCACCAACGGAATGACTCCTGCATTAAGATGGGCAGCGATGAGAACCATTTTAATGTTTCATTAACTGTGAGGCACATTGTCACAAGACAGTGTTCACAGACCATAACTTTCGAAGACAAAGGAGAGCCGAAGTGGATTTGAAGAGCCAAAGTGGATTCAAACCAGTCCATCTGTTTACCAGCCTGATGCCTTGCACTAGGCCAAACTGGCTCTCACACACACACACACACACACACACACACACACACACACACACGCACACATGCACGCACGCATACACCCATACCCACACACACACACACTCACTCCAAAAAATCTTTCTCTTTTTTATTTTTATAATCATAGTGCATTTGTGGCCTTGAACTTATTCAAAGGTTACACATGCCTCCAGAACACTTAAACTGTCATGCTAACATGCTAGGGTGGACATTTTACTTCACTCTGATCTTTTGCTTTCATGTTACTTTCCTTGCAGTTATCAGTCAGTTCAATTGTGTAGTGTGTAACATTGTTTAATAAAATAAAATAAATCCTGCTGCAAATAACAGGTTGGAATGCAAAATGTGATTCAACAAGAGTACTTCTATCCATAAGACTATCACAACTGTTTTTAAAATCCTGTTGCAGTTAAAATGGTTTGAGTGCAAAGATATTATTCTGGATGAGTTTATTTCTCTCAATGAAACCATCACAACTCTGTTTTTAGATTCCTGTTACACTTAAAATGTTTTGAAAATCCCGTTGCAGTTAAAATGTATTACAGAAGAGTTTACTTCTCTCCATGAAACCATCACAACTCTGTTTTTAAATTTGTGTTACAGTTAAAATGGTTGGAGTGCCAAGAGCTGATACAACAAGAGTTTACTTCTCTCTATGAAACCATCATGACTCTGTTTTTCCAAATTCCTGTTACAGTTAAAATGGCTGGAGTGCAAAGAGTTGATACGACAAGAGTTTACTTCTCTCCATGAAACCATCACAACCCTGTTTTTAAATTTGTGTTACAGTTAAAATGGTTGGAGCGCAAAGAGCTGATACAACAAGAGTTTACTTCTCTCTATGAAACCATCATGACTCTGTTTTTCCAAATTCCTGTTACAGTTAAAATGGCTGGAGCGCAAAGAGTTGATACGACAAGAGTTTATTTCTCTCTATGAAACCATCACAACTCGACAGCAGCAGTTGCTGGCTGACATGGAAGAGGTATGGTATGTCATATTAAACCTGTAATCAATTACTGATCAACATTGAGAGTACAGAGGAACCACTGTTCAGTAAAACAGACCAAGCTAAAAAAAATTTTTTTTTAGTTAGAACAATTTGTTCAGCTGAAGTCTGATATAATAGAATGCATACTCCATCTACTTTAACACTGCATCTGTTTCTATTATTCTGTTTTCAGGTTTGGATTTGATTTATTGTTTTTATTTTATTACTGTGATTGCACACACAACTCAACAGAATATTGGTGAGACATAATTATATGCAACCACACAGTCATCCTGCATGAAGAACAGTCTTACAGAGACTGATGAGAAATATTTAATTAGTGTTGCCACTTATATTTGTGTTATGCCATCTTCTGTAAATTTACAAATACAGTGATTCTAGGTACTGATTTTAGGAGGGAATGAATGTCCAGTGAAACAAAACACGCATGCACACACACGCACGCACGCACGCACGCATGCACACACACACACACACACACACACACACAACAACAGCAATAACAACAAACAACTACAACAACAAAAGAAAGAAAGAAAGAAAAAGAACAGATTGAGGAATCAGCAGTACCTGTGTCATGACCAACTGTCCTTGATGCTTGATGTCCTTGATACTTGAATGATTTATTACACTCGACTTTGGCTGTGGAGTCAGACTTGCTGGCTTTGTTTGACCCTAGTTCCTGACTTCAGTTTGTACATATATATATATATGGCTACATCTTCTTCAGTATCATAAAAAACATATAACATTATGACAAATTCCACATGGTGATCTCTTTTACATAAGTAGGAAAAGACTCCCTTTTTCATGCCTTAAGGGGAGGTGGCGGTGGCTTCCATTACTTAAGGGGAGGTGGCGGTGGCTTCCATTACTAGTCCCTTGAATTTTGTGGCAGGAAGTCAGGCTGTCCTTGCAGCTCCTGGGGAAGCTGCAGCAGACCCACGAGACTGTGCTGTCCACCACCTGCCAGCTGTCAGACGACTGCATCTCCGCCGTGCAGAACCTGCCTCGGGACCAGTTCATGAAGAGCTACCCACAGTTTTTGGAGAGGTAATTTTCAGCTGCATTTTTTTTTTGTGCAGGTGCTGACCCGTGCCATCAGCATTGCAAAGGTTAGAATGATGACTGGATGTTTTGAGTTTGATTTTTGGTTGTTGTGGGGGTTGGAGGTGGGGAGGTGGGGGAGGGTCTGGGCAAAGTGAAGAGATTGTGCGGACATTTATTGCGCTCTTGATGTGGGAGGAATTTCAGCTTTTCCTGCTCTTTTTTCTTCTCCTTTGAGTTGATGGCTGCCTTTGCAAAGACTAGTGTTGCCTGTGCCTTAAGTTATGGCACCAGTGGGCTAACTCTTACCAGGTCATGGAGCTTGATGGGCTTTTCAGTTCAAGAGAGCATCTTGCCAGACAGCATCTTGCAACAAACGCTTTTTGTGTTTCACCCTGATGTGACCAATGCATTTTGACAGGGCACTTGAGACCAGTTATATTTATTTTTGTGTGTGCTGCAGCCACTAGGACATGTTATTGTTAATAATGTTAATGTTAATGGAAATGTTAATGTTAAATCTTGACCTCTCTCTCAGTCTCTGTCTCTGTCTGTCTGTCTCTGTCTGTTTGTCTGTCTGTCTGTCTGTCTGTTTCTCTTGCTTGCTCTTTATCACAGCTCTTCTAGCCCTTGCCTTCAAACTAGTCTTTAAAACTCCCCCCCCCTTCCACCCCAGCCTTTGTGTGTGTGTGTGGGCGTGTGCCTCTTTATTGGCATTGTGTGCACTCGCGATCCTCTGTGTGTGTGTGTGTGTGTATGTGTGTGTATGTGCGTGTGTGTGCGTGATCTTGTGTGTGTTTTTGCCATGCTTTGTATGAAAATGTTTGTTCATATTCATATGTTTTTGTATGCTTGTGTGCCATTGATTTGCATACTTATGGGTATTTGTGCATTGTATGTTTTTCTTTTAAGTTGTAAAGCACTGTGAGTGTCTGAAAGTGCTCTATAACTTCCCTATTATTATTGTTGTTGTTCTTCTTCTTCTTAATATTATTAGGGGAAGCTGCAGCCTGCAGTGGATTGGATCATGGAAGTTGTGGATTGGAACCCTTGTTCAGTGCCTTCCTGGCACATGCCGCATGGTCCGAGTTGTTTAGGGTCTAGTCTCAGATGGATGCCTTACTCTGAGATTTTCTCAGATGTCTTAGGTCTGTGCAGGTGAATTTCACCAAAAACAAGACCAGTTACTGCAAACTAAACATATACTGGGATACAGCTCACCCTTTTTTTTTTAAATATGGCAGTGCCTCATCAAACATTGAGTGAACCACACTACTCAATAAAGAAAAAAGAAAAAAAGACAAGCAACAACAACAACAAAACCGACAAAAATGAAAACCATGCATTTCTTTTGTGATCTGTATGCAGATTCGGGAGCTTTTGGTGATCCTGATGTCAGAGATACTTTGGTTAGGTCAAAGCAAATAAAATGCAGGAAAGAGTGCATTGGGAAGCCTCTGACAAAGTAGTACAGTTGTGGCATCCATCATGTTTGACTCCAAAAGCTCAGGTTCAGCACAGCTTGGGGCTGATGTAGTGGTGATTGATATTTTGAATGCTTGGTGAACTGCAAAGTGTCATGGGTGAAACGCAAGTCACCAAATCAGAGGTAAAAATCTGTCTCACAATTCTGGGCATTAACAGCAAACACAACCAAGACAAAACAGCCAGTAATAAACACAAATAATAACAGGGAAGCTGGTAAAGTGCTGACCCCATCCCTGATAGACCATATGTGGTCTCTGATGATGTTAAGCCCTACAATTCATTTACTGCGCCAATTACCATTCCATTCTCATGTGTTGTATATTTATCCAGGGTAGGGGCTGTTTGTACTTTATTGGTATGATTGGTATGAATGTCTTTTGGTAGTTTTAACTTGTGAGTGTCTGGGCTGTGAGCGTGCAATGTTTTGTGTGGATTTTTTTATTTTTATGCACTGTATAATTATAAATTTTCATTCATTGGTGCACATTTCACCTCTTTTTTTTTACAACTGATCTAAAATATTGAAGGCATATTCTTCAGGACACTCAGGAAGGCATGTGTCTAGAGAGTACAAGGTCAAGACACAGTTTCTCAAATCATTGGTAATGTCTGATTCACTGTTTTGACTCAGAGAAACACATCTGTTGGAACCTTTTTATTCTGTGGGGTTGACTGGGCGTAAAACACCAACTTACTTACTTATTCTGTGGGCTCTCAACGTGGCATCATTCATTTTCCGCAATTGAGTTTGAGTCACCTGTGTGGCAAGGAAATCTTCTCCCGGAGTCAGCTTCCAGTGAAGACCCTTCTACGGTGCTTGTACAGCCCCTATGTGCAATGGCATGCGTGCCTCAACATCTGTGCACACGTTAAAAATCACAAACACGGGCAGCCATACCATGTTTGGACCCACGAAAATACTGCACACACTGATAGGAGTGGGCAGTGCTGCTCTTGCAGCTGCTGTGATTTACCCAGGTAAGGTGACCTCAATTCCCCGGCAGGAGACAAAGAATCAAAACAACAAAAACAACAACAAAAGAAAGAAAAAGAAGAAGAAAAAAGAGCATTGTGACGTGTTTTATTCTGTGTGCCAAAACTGGAAACTGTGTTAACCACACATTATTGATTTAACTAATCTGGAAAAGTTGTATCTGTATTTAAAAATGACTAACACTTACTTCATAACTTTTCCAGTCTTTTGTGGGAAACGAATGTGCAAGATAAATGTAACGTAGACAAAACTGTCCCTGCACAACCGTCTGCAGAAGGGAAGGGAGGTAATGCTATGGCATTACAGGTGTCATTCAGTTTTAGAAGTTACTTCCCTTTAGATAAAATTGCGCCCGCGAGCGCACACATCGATACAATCACCACTTTTCCAGATCAGTTAAATCAGTTAGGTGTTGTTAACACAGTTTCCAATGTTGTCAGACAGACTAAACAAAACAAAACAAAGGACAAAACAAATATCAACAACAACGATAACAACTGACACCCCCCATAAATAAATAAACCAAGCAAACAATACACAACGAAACAAAACAACAACAATCCAAAACTACATACAACAACAACAGCGACCACCACCACCAAATAAACAGCATTTACAGTGCATTGCAGTAGTTGGCTTTGGCATGCTGTTTAAATGATTGGAGATGGAATATTACTGACCATGCCGTAAGGCTGACTGAGAAAGATGTCCAGAAAAGTACGTTTATAATGCAGCGGTGGCGCCGTTACAGTCAATACTAATGCCATCGCAGTAAGTGGGGGCATGGGTGGATCCCGTCTTAGTTCAACTTTGTGTGTGTGTGTGTTTGTTTGTGTGTGTGCGCACGCGCATGTGTGTGTGTGTGCGTGCACGCATGTGTATGTGCGTGTGAATGTGCGTGCGTGCATGTGTGTGTATGTGTGCGTGCGCGTGTGCATGTGCTTGTGCTTTGCGTCAATCCTATCACCCTAGATTACAATCTTGATTCCATTTTTTTTTTTTTTTTTTTTAAGCAGAGAGGGAAAGGGGCAAGACTGATTGAAATATACTGCAAGCTGCGCTCATGTTGATCAGAAATGCTTCACGGCCCGTTTTTCTTGGGCCATGCGACCCAGGGCCCCGCCGTGGGAAGAGATAAATGAGGGAGCTAGGGTGGAATAGAGTGGAGTTTTTTCATTACTCTGAGTGGGCCTTAGCCCTTGGACGACGCACCTTTGGGGCTGCCGTCCTACTCCAGCCCCCTCCCCCCCCCCCCCCCCCCCCCTCACCCCCCCCCCCCCCCTCCACCGTCTCCCTCATTGAAGTGCTGCACCTTTTCCCCGCTCCGACCTGATGCACTGTCGCCAGGAAGCAGGCCCAGGGGTCTCACAGACAAGGACGAGAGATTGTGTGGATGTTTATCGCACTTTTGGGGTGGGAGGAATCTCAGCTTTTCCTGCTCTTTGTGTGTGTGTGTGTGTGTGTGTGTGTGTGGGTGTGGGTGGGTGGGTGGGTTGGTGGTTCTTGTCCTTTGAGTTGATGGCTGTCTTTGCAAAGACTAGTGTTGCCTGCGCGTTAAGTTATGGCACCAGTGGGCTAACTCTTACCAGGTTATGGAACTTGATGGTTTTCTCAGTTGAAGAGGTCCCAGTTTCGTACACACGCGCACGCACAAAGACACACACACTCATACACAAACACATGCATGCATGCATGCACACATGTAGACATTTGCATGCACACACACACACACATGCATGCATACACAAATCCTCCCCTCCCCCCCCCCCCCCCCCCCCCACACACACAACATAGCACACATGCCATGCACACACAACCACACAACACACACACACACACACACACACACACACACACACACACAACACACACTCACTCACACCACACCACTGTTGCACAGCCTTTTGTTGGACAGTGTCAAGGAGCTTGAGAGCAAGGTGGACAGGATGGATTCTGCCGAGGAATGCATGCCAGGCTTCCTTCAACTGCCGTTCAGCCTTCACTGGGAGAAAGTTCACCTCGACACCTGTCTGCAGTTCAAAGCATTCAGTCAGTGGTTTTTTTTTTTTTTTTTTTTTACACTGGCACTTGTGAGCTATTTGCTTGTGATTTGTTAACTTCAGGTTGTTGTTTTTTGTGTTTTTTTTTTTAAGTACTTCTTTGACCCTTCTGAAATTCGGGTCGTATAGGCTTTCTGAACAGTAGCTGTTTGTCCGGAGGTGACCATGTAAATTTGACGGGGTTTTCAGATCCAAGAACTAAGTAACTAACAAATTCCATTCGTAAAATCTTTGTATTTGATTACTTTTTTTGGTGTGTGTGTGTGTACCATTGTTATGGTGACATCTTCATTGATGAATTGTGAGTACACTATGATTATTAAAAAACAAAACAAAACAAAAAAACAGGTAAAGAAAAAGAAAAAGAAAGCATCAAACTGAAAGACAGCTTGCATATGAATATGAAGCTGAATGAAACTATGAACGAAATTAGAAGATGAGTTATTAAACAGATGGATAAAATGATAAGATCAAACACATCAACGCTTAAAAAGAACTCTAATACGACACTAAAAAACATGTGCGAAATTTCAGGGTAAGCCTCTTTTTCATGGTGACAAAATAACAGTTCAAGGTTTTATTTGGTTTCAAGGTGTCAAGGTTTTATTTGGTTTCAAGGTTTCAAGGTTTTATTTGGTTTCAAG
>JABMCL010002055.1:397500-415000 GCA_018857735.1 Alviniconcha marisindica | reverse complement strand
AAAAAAAATTGAATTTGAATTGAAGTTTTGAATTTTGAATTTGAATTGAACTTAATTTTTGATTTTGGCCTGTCCGACTGGCTTGTCTTGATTATTTGCTTTAACGGTCAGTCTGACTTGACTTGACGACTTGCTTTCATAACCTGGCATGACCCGGTGACTTGATTTGACTGGCCCTTTTCTTCTATGTGTGCATGGCCTTTCATCTTTTCTTCAGCAAAAGCCAGTGTGGGTCAGCCAGAAAGCGCTGAGGTCGGTGGACAACGTCATCAACGGCAGCCAGGGTTTCCGGCTGGCTGCAGGCAGTATGTACCTGCTGAAGTTTCGCCCCACAATCACGTGTACCACCCACCAGGGCTACAAATCCGTGGATGGGAAAGCGGTCACCGTTGTCCTCGTCACAGGCAAGTATATATATATATATCCTCTTTGAGAGTTCCCGTTTGGTGATTTACATTTTTTTATTTTTTTTATTGTGCGTTGGTGTGGATTTGATTGATGTACGTGGCACAGTGTTGATGAGAGTTTGAAAAAAGAAACGGACAGTGCATAGTTTTCGAGGAAGGGCAAAGTCAGTGCCTATGTGACACAGTGCGGTTAACAAAATGTTAGAAAATCCAGGTATCAGAGGCGGAAGTTTTAAATTTTACCGGTTGTGATGTATCATATGAAGTGTGTGTGCGTGTGTGTGTGTGTGAGTGTGTGTGTGTGTGTGTGTGTGTGTGTGTGTGTGTGTGGTGTGTGTGTGTGTGTGTGCGTGCGTGCGTGCGTGCGTGCGTGCGTGGGTGTGTGTGTGTGTGTGCAAAAATAAGCTTTAGTAATTCATAACCGCTATGACTAGTCACTGTTCTTAATCTGACATGCATGTACATGTAGTAAATGTCCCAGAACTCTCTCTCTCTCTCGCTCTCTCTCTCTCTCACTCTTTGTGTGTGTGTGTGTGTGTGTGTGTGTGTGTGTGTGTGTGTGTGTGTGTGTGTACGCGCGTGAGTGCGTACGAGCGTGCGTGCGTGCGTGCGTCCGTCCGTGCGTGTGTTGTGTGTCAATGTGTAAAAAAAGAAACATCAGTAATTCCAATCACTGTTCTTAAATCTGACATGCACCTAGTAAATGTCCCCCAAACTGAGATCCCACTTTGAAAACCAAGAGCTCAATCCTCACCAGTTCTCACCACTGTTTTTACCTGACAGACATGGATGCTGGGCCCGGCGCGTCTTCAGTGGAGTCCATGTTATGCTCAGATGACAGTCAGGTGTGTAGTAGCTCTACTGTGTCTTCACCATCCTCATGGACACCCACCTCCACCTCTTGGAGAGCGGACCATGCCTTTAAAACACAATTGCAGACAGTCTGTCCTCTTCTGTGGTTCATATGGCCGGTGTTTTGGTTGGTTGGTTGGTTGGAGATAGTGCAGAAGTGTATTTTTCTAGGAGAGAGAGAGAGAGAGAGAGAGAGAGAGAGAGAGAGAGAGAGCTCAAGTTTTGAGGGTGAGGGTAAGTGTTCGCTTTTACGACCAAGGCGAACACTTAACCTCAGGTTCTGAGGGTGAGGGTAAGTGTTCACTTTGACGATCACGGCTCAGATCTCAGGTTTTGAGGGTGAGGGTAAGTGTTCACTTTGACGATCGCAGGTTCTGAGGGTGAGGGTATGTGTTCACTTTGACGATCAAGGCTCATACCTCAGGTTTTTAGGGTGAGGGTAAGTGTTCGTTTTGACGATCAAGGCTCATACCTTAGGTTTTTAGGGTGAGGGTAAGTGTTCGTTTTGACGATCAAGGCTCATACCTTAGGTTTTTAGAGTGAGGGTAAGTGTTCGCTTTTAGGATCAAGGCTCATACCTCAGGTTTTTAGGGTGAGGGTAAGTGTTCGCTTTTAGGATCAAGGCTCAGACCGCAGGTTTTTAGGGTGAGGGTAAGTGTTCGCTTTTAGGATCAAGGCTCAGACCGTAGGTTTTTAGGGTGAGGGTAAGTGTTCGCTTTTAGGATCAAGGCTCAGACCGCAGGTTCAGTTTTAGGATGAGGGTAATCGTTCCCCGTTCTCCTCGGTCAGCAGGCTTCGGCCGACAACAGCCGACTCCTGGGCTCCGACACCGACAGCTGTTACAGGGCAGGAGCCGCCGTCTCGTTCTCCAACACAGCGGTGGCTGGAGACAGCAACAGCAACAACAACAGCTGCAACAACAGCAGCAGCAACATAATACGGAGAAGCTGCAGACGCAACCGAAGGTGCATCAGTGACCTTCGCACTAGCTCTCTTGGGGAGCGGTTGCTTCAGGTTCCAGGCTCTGTGAGCGGCACAGCGGCACTCTCCCGGGGCTACAGCTGTGACGTGTCAGGGACGCCTGCTGGTCTAGCATTTCCGGTTCCGGAGCAGATATATACGCCCCTGCTCGGAAGGCGTTCTTTTTTCCAGTGTCAGCAAAGATACCTTGCTGACTGCAGCTTTGAGGTCAGTATGCTGATTATAGACACTGTACATTCGTGTCGGTTTGTTGGGGCGGGTAGGTGGGGTGGTTGGGGGTGGGGTTGGGGTTGGGGTTAAGTATGTGTGTTTGTTTATTTTGTTTTCCAAATAACAGGGGAATGTTTCTAAAGTGTCAACCTCTAACACAATCGCACAGTGTGTGTGTTAAGTATGTGTGTTTATTTTGTTTTCCAAATAATAATAACAGCGGAATGTTTCTAAAGTGCGAACCTCTAACACAATCGTACAGTATGTGTGTTAAGTATGCAAGTTTGTTTATTTTGTTTACCAAATAATAATAACAACGGAATGTTTCTAAAATGCGAACCTCTGACACAATCATATAGTATGTGTGTTTGTTTATTTTGTTATTATTATTACCAAATAATAATAACAATGGAATGTTTACTAGCACAAGCATGCAACTCGGCGCGCTGTACGGAATTCACATATAAACTAGATCCACGTTGAAACGCCTCAAGCGGAAAACCACAATAGCAGTGACTACAAGCAAAGCAAATCATAAACTTAAACAGGCAAGACCTACATTACACATACAGCAACACACTCGCACTTGATTTTCTGTGTGTGTATGTGAATTTCATTGCATGTGTTATACGTTTATTGCTTTATTGGATTTCATTCCACATGCTATACGTTTATGGCATTGGATTTTTTTCTTGTGTGTATGTGAATTTTATTTGACGTTCTGTATGTTTATAGTATTATTGAATTTCATTCCACGTTGGATCAGTGCTTTATTGGATTTTATTTCACATTCTATGCGATTATTGAATGACTGGATTTCATTCCACGTTCAGTACGTTTATTGCATTATTGGATTTTATTCCACGTTCTGTACGTTTATTGGATTTCATTCCATTTTCTATAATCTTTATTGCATTGTTGGATTTCATTCCACTTTCTGTACGCTTATTGCATTATTGGATTTCATTCCATTTTCTATACCTTTGTTGCATTGCTGGATTCAGTTTTATTCCATAGCACTCTTAGCAGCACATTACCGTTGAAGACAAAATGAAATTTACTGCGAAGACAAGCAAAGCAACAAGGTGGTAGTCTCTTTTAAAATTGCCTTGTGCTTTTTTTGTGGCTGTTTCAGGAAGCTCGTTTGATGGAAGACACGCACTTGAAGCTATCAAGAATGATCTTGTTTGATGTTTGAAGGGAGCAAAAATCAAATATACAGAGAAGCAAAGAAAGGAAGAAAGAAGGAGCTGTTTACTATGTAGAATGAATCGGTGCTTAGCAAAACCAACGGTTGACCGCTTCCACTACAGCCTTGAACTGCTTTCACGCAAAATGCACCTATGATTTCAGTCTCTCTCTTTTTTCTTCTTTTCTCTCTCCAGTTTTAACCAATGCACACACTTCTGAGATTAACGACAACCATTTTCTGCATGCTAGTTAGGTGCTTGGCTAGAAGGTGTGTATAAAGGTGATAATTCTTTATCTTTGCGCATCGCATCAGCAAACCTATATACACACTATAATCCGCTGTATGTTGATTGAAGTGTTGCTTTACGTCCACAGAAACCGTAGGTTTATAAGGGACGGGAGCCCAGGACGTCCACCTCGACTTTCACACAGCTTCTGAGCTCTGATCCGCTCTCTGCTAGAGATGTGCTGTTAGAGCTAGTATCTGGCTTAGGGAAAATAGGCACGTTTGAGAATGCCAGTGACATTTTAATTGTGTGAGAGCGTATTCCGCTTTTCCCAACACGCCGTTTGGCGGGGTTGAACTTCGTGCATGCAGCACTCTATTTCACGCCAGCGTAGTAAATAAGTCAGTACCGTAATTCACCTGTGCTGGGCTAGCTGTCCATGCATTTGCAGGGAAGAGAAAGGTCAACGATACAGTCGTCGCGAATTGTCTATGCGTTGTTCCAGAGACATGTGCCTTTGAGGGAACAGTTCATTATTCTTTAATACGAGCGGCTAAATACATGCGTAATATTTATTACAATATTAAATGGCCATTGATGTACTCAGTATTCTCTCACACCACGTTGGTGCGCACACTTCCAAATTTCACATCTAACACCTCCACCAAACGTTATGTCGTTGGATCAGCACACCCACACTCAGTCACACCTAACAGCACCACCAAACGTTATCGTTGGATCAGTACACCCGCACCAACACGCAATCACACCTAACAGCACCACCAAACGTTATTGTTGGATCAGTACACCCACACCAACACGCAATCACACCTAACAGCACCACCAAACGTTATCGTTGGATCAGTACACCCACACCAACACGCAATCACACCTAACAGCACCACCAAACGTTATTGTTGGATCAGTACACCCACACCAACACGCAATCACACCTAACAGAACCACCAAACGTTATCCTTGGATCAGTACACCCACACCAACACGCAATCACACCTAACAGAACCACCAAACGTTATCCTTGGATCAGTACACCCACACCAACACGCAATCACACCTAACAGAACCACCAAACGTTATTGTTGGATCAGTACACCCATACCAACACGCAATCACATTTAACAGAACCATCAAACGTTATTCTTGGATCAGTACACCCACACCCAC
The DNA here is from genome assembly GCA_018857735.1 of Alviniconcha marisindica. Classification (NCBI taxonomy): domain Eukaryota; kingdom Metazoa; phylum Mollusca; class Gastropoda; family Provannidae; genus Alviniconcha; species Alviniconcha marisindica. Next base: position 409,947 of record JABMCL010002055.1, on the reverse strand, counting down.
ACGCGATCACACCTAACAGAACCACCTGGTTATCCTTGGATCAGTACACCCACACCCACACGCAATCACACCTAAAAGAACTACCAAGCGTTATCCTTGGATCAGTACACCCACACGCTATTAGGATCAAGGCTCAGACCGCTATCAACAACACCAAACGTTATCCTTGGATCAGTACATCCACACCCACACGCAATCACACCGAATAGCACCACCAAACGTTATCGTTAGATCAGCGCACCCACACCTACACAGAATCGCACCTAACAGCACCACCAAACGTTGTCCTTGGATCAGCACCCACCCACACCCACACGGAATCGCACCTAACAACACCACCAAACGTTGTCCTTGGTTCAGCACCCACCCACACCCACACGGAATCGCACCTAACAACACCACCAAACGTTGTCCTTGGTTCAGCACCCACCCACACCCACACGGAATCGCACCTAACAGCACCACCAAACGTTGTCCTTGGATCAGCACCCACCCACACCCACACGGAATCGCACCTAACAACACCACCAAACGTTGTCCTTGTTTCAGCACCCACCCACACCCACACGGAATCGCACCTAACAACACCACCAAACGTTATCGTTGAATCAGCACACCTACACCGACATGCAATCGCACAAACGAAGACTGTGTACAAAACTATCATTTGTAGACGGATTTCGAGTCTTCTTTTTTTTCAACTGAGTATACAAAAATATATATTTGTGTATCGCCGTATGGAAAGTTAATTCATTTTCGTAATATCACAGTAAAAAAAAAAAAATCATTTTTTTTTCATTTTTTTTTTTTTAAATACTCAACTGAAATGCACTGCTGCCAAAGACCTGCTCATATTTTCTTCTACACGTCAGTAAAACCCTTCCACTAGTCGTGGCAGCCAATGAGAAGTAATTATGCTCTTTGAAACATCTGGTTTAGCGGACAATGACTTGTATTCTCTCACTTTCCCTTATGGAATATTCTCCTGTGTGCTATTTTGCCATCGCTGTATTTGAATTCCATGTTTATTGGTCCTTTCACTGGCTTGTAAATACAGCGATTTGTACAACTTAAAGAAGAAAACCAATCTGTGATTACTGCGTGAAAATGGAAAATTTGTTTTGGATCTTGTTTCCTGATTCCCATACAGTGCAATACAATACAAATACAACGTTATTGCCTGTTGTCAGTGTTATTGCACGCAGAATGTTTGATGGTGCCAACTCACACATTCAAGACGTCCAGTCTTAAGTCTCAAGACAACAACAGCAACAGCAAAGAATGGGGTAAAACACTATGATGAATAAATACATGAAAGATCCAACCGACACTAAAGCTGCACATATCACACCAAACGTTGCCTCACTACGAAGTACACATCATAAAAATTACTATATTCTACTAAAAGCAATCATTTTGTTTTGTTTCAGCAACAAGTAAACTAACCCAAACGGCTAACACGTTTAAAAGTATTAGATGCGTACAAGGAAGAGTTCTTTGGGCAGACACACTGCTGTTCAATTTGTAATGCATTCCCCCCTACAAGCAAACTGGGACCAAGAATATTGTTCGTTAAAATCATCCACACAGATCAATTTATTGACCAGCAGCAAAATGTTACGGACCAATGGTGTACGAATGTTGACAGATGATATTGTTTTTGCAGGTATTGTTTGTTTTTCTGCTCCATATTTTGTATTGTAGTGCATTTGGGATACTTGTTTATTGCAGAGGAACTGGTTACGTATATATATATATATATATATATATATATATATATATATATATATATATATATATATATATATATTATATATATGAGCCCATCGTTTATGTTTTTGTTAAGCAACTGTGTTGCTACTGATCATGATAGTGTTTGATAAGTTTGTGGAAAAGAATATTGCACGATATATGATAATTATATTCATTGCTGTCTTTCTCACACGCACGCGCGCGCGCGCGCGCGCGCACACACACACACACACACACACACACACACACACACACACACACACACACACACACACACACACACCAATAAACAACAACAAACCGTTGTCAACACTAGCTGTGTTTGATTTGCGTTTTCCTCTCTCATATACGCATTTTGAGACAAGGTACGAGACAAGGCCCTGTATGTTTGGTACCGTTCTCCATGATAATCCATTGTACGCGCACTTTTTGATTTAATTTTAATTTTTAGTGAATTATATTCACTCAAATAAAAACCAACGATTTTCGACTTATCCTGAAGTGTTTGACCTTTACCTTTGTCCAAGGTTGCAGTGTATTAAAGAGTGTCCATGCCAAATGTGAGCATTTGCAATTATGTCAATTTTTTGTTTGGGAGGGACGGGTATTTGAGAGAGAGGGGTATGTAAGATGGAGAGAGCGTGCAACAGGCAAAATGAGAACTAATATTATTACTTCCGGTCCGCTGGAAAAACAAAAGAACACACACACACACACACACACACACACCACACACACACACACACACACACACACACACAGAGAAGAGAAAAGGCTAAAAACAAAACAAAAACACGTTCTTTGAAGGACATGCATTTCATAAGTCGACAGCAAATAAGTTTATAGATAATACGAGAAAATATTGCACGTAAAACGCTCGCACGTCATAAAAACACGCACACATGCACGCACGCACGTACGAACGCGCGCGCGTGCGCGCCCGCACACACACACACACACACACACACACACACACACACACACACACACACACACACACACGCACGCACGCACACACACACACACACACACACACACACACACACACACACACACACACACACAAGAATCCGGATTAGCCAGCCTTATTTTTTAATGCATATAACCCGCCAGGTCAACAGATGCTTTTTCTTCCAGCTTTGAATTGAAGGCCTGGGCTCATTTTGACGGAGAATTCATGACGTTTAGCTAATGAGTGTGAAGGGCCCATTGCCTGGTTTCTCTGGGATTCTCTGGATCTCCTCCAGGGTGCGATGCGGGGTGAACGATCAAGTCATTTGAATTGCATTCATATTGCCGACGGAAAGCATGAAAAGGTTCTGTTTGTTCACCGTGTGGCAGAGTTCATGCAGTCTTGCTCGGTCATACGGCGGAGCTGTCGCGAGATCAATGTTCGGAGTCAGTGCTATTCGTGAAAATTAATATTATGTTCCATCAGTTTTGTTTGTTTTTTGTTTGCAGCTGATTGCCCCTGCACCCCCAACCCCCTAAATCAAACAACAACAACAATAATAATAATAACAATAATAATAATAAAAAGTATTTTTAAAGCGCAAAATCTTGTCCCTAGAGACTATTCTAAGCGTACACACACACACACACACACACACACACACACACACACACACACACACACACACACACACACACACACACACACACACACACAGGCACCCACACACACAAGCACTCTGACTATACAAAGCTAAATATACACAAAAACAACGACGACAACAACAACAACAACAACAACAAAAAACACCAACAAAACAACACCAACAACAAACAAACAAAAAACATACTACCTGAATGTCCTATTACCACAGCGTTATTTCAGAAAAGTGGATGCGACTTTCACGCTTGCAGCAACATAAGAGATATTGGGTGTAATACTAATGTTATAAATATCACTGTTAAACTGATTGTTCATAGTCGTGTTAGTATAATATACTAATGATTTATACGCTTTTTTTGTTGTCTCATATCAGCTCGATGTGAACAGACATAAAAGAAAACATTGATTGAAACGAAAAACCTACAACAAAACAACAAAAACAACAAAACAGAACTAAAAAACAACAACAACAAAACAAATCAAAAACAGCAACAAACAAACAAAATGGGGTAAGCGCTCGGTTGGTAGACATGATTTGAACTTTGTGGTGATAAATTGGATATTTGTATGTAACCCATCGAGGAAATTCCAGTCCTATGTTGTCACCTACTCCTCTTTCACCCTTAACTAAAAAGTTCATCTTTGTACGGCAGCCCTGGCAAGACATGAATATTTGTATGTAACGCACGGAAGAAAGTTCTGTCATGTCGTCACCTACTCCTCTTTGACCCCTAACAAAAAGTTCGTCTTTGTCCGGAAGCACTGGCAAGAAGGGCACTGATACATTACACAGAAAGGAAGAACAAACGAACCATGTGTACTCTGAGAACATCGAAGATTAAAAAGAAGAAGAAGAAGAAGAGAGAGAGAGAGAGAGAGAGAGAGAGAGAGAGAGAGAGAGAGAGAGAGAGAGAGAGAGAGAGAGAGAGAAGAAGAAGAAGAAGAAGAAGAAGAAGAAGAAACCACAACATTGACACTAAACAAGCAGACAAGCAAGGAAAAGTAAGCAGCCAGCAAAAGAAGAAAACAAAAGAAAAAGAAAGAAAAAAGAAAAGAAAATTGACACTGAACCAAGCCAACGTAAGCGAAAATCACCTAAACAACCACGAACCATTCCTCCCCCCACCCCCTTCCCTCCACTCCTCCTCCCTCCCATTCCCCTCCCCGCCCAAAGAAATGTGGTGGTGGTAGGGGCGGAGGGTGGGGGAAGGGGAGGGGGTAGGGGAGGGGTAGGTCACGAAAAAAAGCCGATTAACAGGACAGTGAGGGGAAGTAAAAAAACCTCGCCATCAGTGCGTCGTAAACTTGATGCTAAAGTCGGATCGATGAGATTTAGGGGGACAGTACTCTGGAATTAGCAGCAATGAAAGCCCGTAATATGCATGTGATGTCTGTCGCCCTCCATACACCGCTGTCATAGGCAGCCCGTCTGCATAGTGACTCACTTTGCCGCCCCACTCTCTCTCAATAGCTCCTCTACCATTTCGCCGCTTCTTCTATTGGAGTGAGTTGACCGATTTTCTACTTTGGATGGCCATTCAGGTCCTTACTGGTCATTGATTCTTGACCGGTGGTTAATGTCAGACTCTGCATGTGGTCAGGAGAACCCGATTTCGCTTCAGAGCGAGCGAAAGTCTGGAGGAAAAAAAAATGTAGTCGTCGGTTCTGTTATCAGCGTTCATGACGGTAGGCAGTTTATTGAAGCAAAGGGTAAATGAAGGTTAGGACAACGTTCATTCGTGTAGTCCATTGTCGCTTTGAGGTTAGTAAAGTGTGAAGCATTTCCCTGCGGATACCTGCACTGCGGCCGGCATAGTCGACACAACGGCTTGCGTGGCCCTGCGTGATTTGCTCGTCTGGCAACAATTTAGTATGACGATATCTGGGATTTGCTGAAGGCAATTAATTCCAGTTCGAAAAGCTTTTAGAACGACTTTTTCCTAGCTGTGACCTACAATCCGGCTTATCTGATCGTTGATGGACCACAATTTGGAACCATTTGACTCAAATAAGATAGATAAATAAATAAAACCATTACAGATAGTGCTTATTCTTGTCGATTTTTCACTTTACAGTTGGTTAAACAGCGTTAGATACTGCGAGTCAGAAAAGGTTAACAAGTTCGTTTGTCTTTCTTTTAAAACCCCGAAATATCTCTTTCGTTTAAGGAAAAACAACAACCTGTCTTTCAAAACAAAACTAACAAAATGACGTCGTTAATATGAAGAGCAAAAAAGGATCGCTTCTGTGTTCTTTGAACGCGCTCGCGGAGATTAATTTATTTTTAATTTTTAAAGCGAGTGATTTGTTTGTGTGTGTGTGTGTGTGTAAACGAATCAGGTCCAGTATCAAGTTCCAGCTCAGTTGTGTAATTGTTCTGAGGCCGTCGTTTCTGCGTGTGTTCACCAAAAGGCCGAATGAGGTGAGTATGACTGAAATTCGTCTTAAGGAGACAGTCGCCAGCGACTCCATACGCTTAATCTGCAGCTAGAATCACCACTAACAGCGAGAACGACTTTTGTTGTTGTTGTTGTTATTAGTGTGTGTGTGTGTGTGTGTGTGTGTGTGTGTGTGTGTGTGTGTGTGTGTGTGTGTGTGTGTGTGTGTGTGTGTGTGTGTGTGTGTGCCATTTGTTCGCTCATGTACGATGTGTGATTGTCTATTTATTGATATCTTTATTATTAAACCATCTTCCTACTGCTAATTTGTTAATTATTTTTGTAACCATTTAATTTGATTTTTTATAATTAACTACAGAATGACTCAATACTATTTTTTATTTATCTATTTAGTATCTCCCTTTTTATATAAAACACCAAAACTGCATTAATAATCATTATAATATCATCACCCTTAATTTTCGTCTATATATAACAACACTGCAGTCATCATCATCATCATCATCATCATCATCAATCTCATTGATCGTATATCATTTTTCAATAGAGTTGCGTAGTCAATTTTCTTGTGTGTGTGTGTGTGTGGAGAAGGGGGGGAAGAGAGAGAGAAACTTAACCACCCCACACACACACAACACACACACACACACACACACACACACACACACACACACACACACACACACACAACACACACACACACACACACACACACACCACACACACACACACACACACACACACACACACACACACACACACCACACACACACACACACACACACACCACACCCACACACCACAAACACACACCACACACACACACCACACACACACACCACACACCACAACACACACATACACCACACACACACAACACACACAACACACCACACACACACACAACAACACACCACACACACACAAACACACACACTCACACACACACACACACACACACATCACCACACACACACACACACACACACACACATCACACACACACACACACCCACCACACACACCACACACACCACACACCACACACACACACACACACACACACACACACACACACACAGCACACACACACACACACACACCACACACACACACAACACACACACCCACACAACACACACACACACACACACACACACACACACACACACACACACACACACACACACACACTGTGAGACAAATATGAACTAAACCAGCTTAATCGTAAGACCACGCATTTAAATGGACTGAATCTGTGAAGCGAAAGATGAAATGGGTAATCTCAGACTAACATGCTCCGCGTGTTGCCAGGAATTCTGTCTTCTCAGTCTAATCAACCATTTTGTCCAGACCTTCTTCTGACATAAAATGGCGTGTGTCAGTGAAAGTGAATCAGATCTTAATTCGTGATCTGATGAATGGTAATTTTTGCTCTTGCATTTTTAAACGTAGGTTATTGTTTACTTGTTAGACCTTTGTTTTTATGCATTCTGCAAAACATTTTTTGCATATGTCTTCTATCTTCTTCTTTTTTTCTCTCCTCTTTTTCCCTTCTTTTTTTAACCAAAGATTCAGTTTAATGCTTTATATCAGAAGTAAATACCCTGCCCCCTTCCCTCCAAACGGTCCTTCACCCTGTAGTGTCAAGAAATTCGAACCTTGAACACTGGTTTGACAGTCCAGTGTGTTAACCAAGCAGCCAGAAACCTCCGCCAACCTCGACGTCCTGGTAACTATAGCCTTCATGGCTGCATGACTATAGATAGGCATGGACATCTTGGTAACTATAGCCTTCATGGCTGCACGACTATAGATAGGCATGGGATATCCTGGTAACTATAGCCTTCATGGCTGCACGACTATAGATAGGCATGGGACATCCTGGTAACTATAGCCTTCATGGCTGCATGACGATAGATAGGCATGGGACATCCTGGTAACTATAGCCTTCATGGCTGCACGACTATAGATAGGCATGGGACATCCTGGTAACTATAGCCTTCATGGCTGCAGACATAGATAGGCATGGGACATCCTGGTAACTATAGCCTTCATGGCTGCATGACGATAGATAGGCATAGGAAATCCTGGTAACTATAACCTTCATGGCTACTTTACTATAGATAGGCATGGGACATCCTGGTAACTATAGCCTTCATGGCTCTGACTATAGATAGGCATGGGACATCCTGGTAACTATACCTTCATGGCAGCATGACTATAGATAGGCATGGGAATCCTGGTAACTATAGCCTTCATGGCTGCATGACGATAGATAGGCATAGGAACATCCTGGTAATTATAACCTTCATGGCTGACTTGACTATAGATAGGCATGGGACATCCTTGTAACTATAGCCTTCATGGCTACATGACTATAGATAGGCATGGGACATCCTGGTAACTATAACCTTCATGGCTGCATGACTATAGATAGGCATGGGACATCCTGGTAACTATAACCTTCATGGCTGCACGACTATAGATAGGCATGGGACATCCTGGTAACTATAACCTTCATGGCTGCATGACTATGGGGCATCAAGTCTCGCTCACGCAATCTTTCACCCTGTCGTGCCGAAGTCTAGAAAGCTAACAGAACAGACAGAGCTAGTCGACTAGCGGTTAACGCAAGCCTTACGCTGACAGTGAAGTTTATGTGTCTCGTAGCTGTGGGGGATTTGTAAGCTAGCCTATACAGGTTCGTTGGTTGGTTGAGTGTTGCTTCACGTCCACAGAAACCGTAGGTTTCTTAGGGACGGGAGCCCAGGACGTCCACCTCGACTTTCACACAGTTCCTGAGCTCTGAAACCTATACAGGGCTACTTCACTAGTATATATCGCCGGACTCAGTGATGGGAGTCGCTGGTTCCATTCCCAAATTGGTCCGCGGGAGAGCATACTTCTCGAGTTAACTTTCTGTGCTTTTTGTCCCCACCTCCCATGTTGCTTCATGCGGTTAGCACATAAAAGACCCAGGCCATTCTGCCAGAAATGCAGGTAGGTGGAAGGAGGTTACAAGTAAAGAAGCACACACCCTTGACCCAACGAAGTCTGAGTGGGATGACTAGCTATGCCGTCCAGGCAACGTATGGGAACCCATCAGGGAAAAGGACTCACACGCAACTCGTCAGGGAACGCTCGTCCACAGTCATCTCAGCTCATTGGGCCACGGTGGATCGACCCTGGGCCTCAAAGATTAGGACTAGCGTGCACGAGCTGAACTCTACTTTAAAAAAGAAAAGAAAAGAAAAGAAAAAAGAAAAAAAAGAAAAAAAAAGAAAGAAAGAAAGAGACAAGCAGGGAAATCAATCTTCGAACATTCCCCCACAATCCTCGCATGCGGGCGAAATGCCATCACCAGGTCTCGCAGGTTCTGAATAAGTATGTAGACGAGTGACAAATACCTATGGGCACGAAACCACAGACTCACGGGCCTGGCTAGCCTCGCCTCACGCTGACAGTGAGATTACGCCTCGCAGCTTCTGAATACGTATATAGGCGTGTGACAAATATCTAGGGGCACGGAAGCATCGGCCTGCTCTCGGGCCATGCCCGCTCTCACGCTGATTATGAGATTACGTCTCGCAAGTTCTGGGTAAGTTATCGAGGAGCTTGAGAACGATGAATACGATATATGGGCACGGGGCCTCTGACTGTGGAATTGTCGTGTTGGTGAGACAAGTGTGGAAATGTTGCTGCAGATGATCTTTACTCATTAAAAAGACGTGGGAGAGAGAGAGAGAGAGAGAGAGAGAGAGAGAGAGAGAGAGAGAGAGAGAGAGAGAGAGAGAGAGAGAGAGAGAGAGAGAGAGAGAGAGAGTAGTTAGCTACACCCGCTTCCCAAACTCATCCACTAAAACGAAAATTAACATAGATACATAGATAGACAGGTACATACGTATGCTTCACGGGCGAAATATTGGAATAAAAGCTTTCAAAACCAGGACATTCATGGACTGTTGTTATACGTTCTCTACATACATATATACATACATAGTCAGACAGATAAATATATACATATATACAGACACAGACAGACAGACAGCTATATACATACATAGACAGACAGATATATAGATAGATAGATAGACAAAATGACAGCTAGACAGATAGATAGACATATAATTATTTATATTTTTTGCCTCCAAGAACACATGCCGTCTACATTCCGAAATAAATCTTCACGATCAGTATACCTTCACTATGTCACCGAAACATTCTCATCCATACATTCCAGGAGGATGCCATATGGCTGTATAATTGTTCATTAACCTAGGTACTAATACGCACATTACATAGCGGCAATTAGCAATTACAGGCTAAAGCCCCGCGGCGCTTTGGGCTCCGGGTGAGATGAGGCGTTATTTGATTATTCATTATTAGTGTTATTTTTATCATCACATAGACTACCGTTGCACATAGAGCCAAGTCAGTCAGTCTAACACTCGGCGCCAGAAACAGTCTGTTTATTTCTCTGCATGGTCACTGTCGAAAAGGGACGCGGTTCGGATCTTTCTGTGATCATTTTAAGTGTTATGAGATTGTTGGCGCATGTGGGTGCGACGGTTTATTTGCGTTGCACATTGCATCGCCCTCTCTTCTTAGATTTATTTAATCCTTTCGCCGCCATGCTTGCCGCGCCGTCAATCGGAAAACGACCGATAAAAGTGCTAAACTTGAAATCATTACGGCTTTTTTCCCCCCCTTTGCATGAGCACGTGAAAGGATTTCTACCAAAATGCACAGTGTCGAAGGTAGGTTTGTTACAGGACCATCAAATAATCATACTGTTTGCATGCGGGTATATTTGCACTTTTCAGCCCGGAAATTTTACAGTGAAGGGGTTAAAAAAGAATCCCTGTCTCAGCGTCTCTGTCAAAGCCATGAAGGATTTAGTACTCGACACGCTGAACCTCTTGACTGAGATGAAACTTGGTGTGAAGATTGCTTGGGGCATGAGGGTACTATATGTACCTATAGTATGGGTAACACCTCTTTCGTTGGTTAACACCCGCTGAACCTATTGATGAGATGAAACTTGTGAAGACTGCTTGGGGCATGAGGGTACTATATGTACCTATAGTATGGGTAACACCTCTTTCATTGGTTAACACCCGCTGAACCTCTTGACTGAGATGAAACTTGGTGTGAAGATTGCTTGGGACCTGAAGGTACTATGTGCCTATAATGTGGGTAATACCTCTTCCGTTAATTAACAGCCGCTGAATCTGTTCAGATGAAACTTGGTGTGAAGATTGCTTGGGACATGAAGGTACTATGTGCCTATAATGTGGGTAATACCTCTTTCGTTAATTAACAGCCGCTGAATCTGTTCAGATGAAACTTGGTGTGAAGATTGCTTGGGACATGAAGGTACTATGTACCTATAATGTGGGTAATACCTCTTTCGTTAATTAACAGCCGCTGAATCTGTTCAGATGATACTTGGTGTGAAGATTGCTTGGGACATGAGGGTACTATTTGTACCTATAGCATGGTAATTAACACCCGCTGAACCTGAGATGAACCCTGGTGTGAAGATTGCTTGGGACATGAGTGTGGTATGTACCTATAGTATGGGTAACACCTCTTTCGTTGGTTAACGCAATATCGTTATAGATTATTGAAGTAAACGAGTCGCTGTGTTCGGCAGGTGGCACATACCACAGTGCAATGGTTAGAACCCCGGGCTGTCATGCCAGCGATTTCGAGTTCAAATCGCGGTGGAACCTAAATTCTCTGTCTGTCTGTTTCTCTGTGTGTCTCTGTCTGTCTGTCTTTCTGTCTCTGTCTGTCTGCCTGTCTCTGTCTCTGTATCTGTCTCTCTCTGTCTCTGTCTCTTTCTCGCTCTGATATAACCACACTGGTTGACTGGGCGTAAAACACCAATTTACTACTACTGTCTCTCTGTCTCTGTCTGTCTGTCTGTCTGTCTCTGTCTGTCTATCTGTCTGTCTGTCTGTCTGTCTGTCTCTCTTCCCCCCCTCCCTCCTCTCTCTCCTATTATTTACTTATTCGGCTGCTGCAACACTAGCGTCATCGAAACGGCGCAACCTTTTTCGTTTCTGTGTGTGTAACATATATATATATATATCTATGTCAACACCCGTATCACTTTGTCCCTAATATGTCAGCAAGACAACTGAGGACATTAAGCCCCACAGCATCATCACCCGCATCACGGAAAACAGCATCAGCACTTCCATCCCTGTGGAAGCTCTGGGCAAAGCGGCAATTGGCCAGTTTGTTTTATTTGTTGATCGATGCTTCTGAAATTCAGTATTTGTTTTATTTGTTGATCGATGCTTCTGAGATTCATTATTTGTTTTATTTGTTAAGCGATGCTTCTGAAATTCAGTATTTGTTTTATTTGTTGAGCGATGCTTCTGAAATTCCATATTTGTTTCATTTGTTGATCGATGCTTCTGGAATTCAGTATTTGTTTTATTTGTTGATCGATGCTTCTGAAATTCAGTATTTGTTCTATTTTGTTGATCGATGCTTCTGAAATTCAGTATTTGTTTTATTTGTTGATCGATGCTTCTGAAATTCCGTATTTGTTTTATTTGTTGATCGATGCTTCTGAAATTCCGTATTTGTTTTATTTGTCGATCGATGCTTCCGAAATTCAGCATTTACTTTCGTCGATTAGTGGGCCTGGCATGGCAACAGCGT
>JABMCL010002055.1:380000-385000 GCA_018857735.1 Alviniconcha marisindica | reverse complement strand
TATATCTTTTAGAAAGTTGACCTCGTTATACTGTCAGTTCTTGCAACAAAACAACAAAGAAAAAACATATATACAAAACAAAAAATATATTTAAAAACGGTATAAATATATGGCGGGAGAGAGAGAGAGAGAGAGAGAGAGAGAGAGAGAGAGAGAGAGAGAGAGAGAGAGAGAGAGAGAGAGAGAGAGAGAGAGAGAGAGACAGACAGACAGACAGACAGACAGACAGACAGACAGACAGACAGAGAGATAGAGAGACAGAGAGGAGAGAGAGAGAGAGAGAGAGAGAGAGAGAGAGAGAGAGAGAGAGAGAGAGAGACAGAGACAGAGACAGAGAGACAGAGAGACAGAGAGACAGAGACAGACAGACAGACAGAGAGACAGAGAGAGATCGTCAGAGGCAGACACAGAGACAGAGACAGAGACAGACATCGGCAGAGGGAGAGAGAGAGAGAGAGAGACAGTTATATCTGCCCTTTAAAGTTGGCAGTTGGAGATGGTGTAGGGAGGTGGTAGATGTAATTGGCGGCGGGTGGAAGGGAGGCCCGGGAGCGGCGAGGATTGAGCGGTGTGTGTCCCAGACAGACTACACGTTGACAGCGCAGCGCCAGCGTCGCTCAAAGACGCCATGCCGCCAGATCAATTGCTCAAACAGTTTAGCTATATTGAACGGAAAGTTATACGACAAATTACTTCACATTGATCGTGATTGGAGACGATGGTCGGACGGAGCAAGGTGGGTACGCGAGGAGAGCCGGGGATGAAAAGGGGATGGGGTGGAAGGAAGAAGGGGTAGGGTTGTAGAGATGGGGATCGTAACCGGCTGGACTGAAAGGGACTGGGGAATGGGTGGGTGGGTTGGTGGGTGGGGGGTGGGGTGAGGAAATGAAGCAGAGGAGCCGAAAAGAGAAGCGTACGTCCCTAACCTTCAGCTAGGCGCTTCGTGGCTTCTCTCGCTCTTCCTCTTCTCTGGCGCTCTGCAACTTCATGCCGGAGCGAGCCATTTTCCGTTCGGAATGGCCCCCCTGATTGGAACTTTGCCGCTAGGTTGCCTCCCCGCCGACAGGCTGGTGATACGTGCCTCCTCGTCTGTAGACTGATTTGACTGATTTTTCTACGTCCTTCCAACGACCACGAACCTCTATCGTCTCGAATCACCACCTCCGCACACACTCGGAAGAAAGCGAGAGAGAAAAAGAAAAAAAAAAAAAGAAGAAGAAGAAGAGAGAAGTAACCGGTAAAGCCGCGCTGAGCTGTCTGTCTCTTGCCAAACAGTCGATAAGTATTACTTCCCTTTTTTCTGGTGTAACTCTTTTTTCTTCTCTGTCTTTTTTCCCCTTTCAGCGGCAGGGACGGGCGAGTGAGGGCGGTGACAGGCCGTGCTTGATCAACAGACTCTGGCTTCGCTTCCCCTCACGCAGTGTATCGAGCGGCGTATCATCGCCCAGCTCGAGATCAGTCGCTCGGTCCTCCTGACTGTGTCTTCAACGCCAAGCCCGCCGCATCCCCAGAGCTTCGTCCACGTCGGTCTTCATCGGGCGATACTTTGAACACCGCCACATTCCGATTGTCTTTTTTGTTGTTCTCCGGGAAGCAGGTATATTGGCATTGTGCTGCTCATAAAAATCCGACCCTCCACAAAGAAGAGTATACTCGTTGTTGGTGCCGTTACTGTTGAGACCGAGAAGGCATATGGTTGTTGCACTTCTAACGCTTTGAGGTTAGATTTCTCACTGTCTGGAGGTGACGATGACTTGACAGGGCTTTCATCGATCTGACCACCGCAGTTATCTCCGTGTTCTGCTGGCATACAAAAGCTTCCTGCAGTCAACGCAGAGAGAGCAGCGACCGTCGCATGCTTCTTTTTCCGTCTTCAGGACCTGGCCGCCTCAAAGTTACCTGTGTTCTACAACATTAAAAATAAAAACGAACAAAAAACTATAAAACATTCTACAGTCAACGCCGCAGAGAACAGCGACCGTCACTTGCTTCTTTTTCGGCGGTCTTCAGGCCCTGACCGCCACAAATTTACCTGTGTTCTACAACATTAAAAATAAAAACGAAAAAAACCCAAAAACATTCCAGTCAACGCAGAGAGCAGCGACTGTCACTTGGACCTTTTCCAGCCCTCAGACTCCGGCCTCCACAACGTTATTTCCGTGGTTCTGCAAAATTACAAAGTATACCATCAGTCAACGCAGAGACCAGATCTTTTTCAGCCATCAGACGCCCCCTAGTCTGAGTGAACAGGGAGTAGGAGCAGAGGAGACTGGACACGCCTCGACTGTCAACACGGACCACGCAGGGCATAGATGACCGCAAACACCGACCCCGCCAGCGCACGTCTACACCGCTGTCGGGGAGACGGGGAGGATTCCGGGAAGATTGCTTTGGCTGCGCCGAGGGCAGAGCCTAATATGTTTAGGCGCGCATCGTTAGCCATCTTTCTTGACCAGGTTTGGCGATATTGAAGTCCAATTACTGGGCCCACAATGCAGTGCACCAGCCCCTGCTACCAACGTTGGATCCCCGGAGCGGGCTGCAGGGACTGTGAACAATTAGATTATCTAGGGCAATGCCGCCTTGGCCGCGCCTTCCGCCTGTCACCCGCCACCTGCTTGTGGGGCTTGGCACGGACCACGTGATTGCATTCTTCACCGCCAATCCATGCCCATTCTTCTCCGGGACGCTATCTACGCTTGATATTATAGGGGCCCGGGCACTGGCCCAAGAAATCTGGTTCTCATCCGGGGAAATCGCGAGCGGAAAAGTGTTGGAAATTATTATTCTCCAGGACGTCACTGTCGCGAGATTTTTAACCGGATGAGGTCTTCAAGCAAGTCGTTACTGTGTGGAAGAAGTCCAAGGGGTCTTCACTGTGTGTTCTTCGTACCGCGGAGAACGTGAACTCGCTGTATAGGTTGTCGTTGAGGTGGATGTGATCGATCGTCAGTTCCAAGCGAAATCACTGCGTATTGTGGTTCCCCGGAAATGAAGAACATTTGACAGATAAGTGAGAAGAGATGGTTAAGAGATTGGAGGCTGGGGACACCGCGGAATGACTTCCGCTATGATGTCTGGTGCCTGCTGCCGTCACGTTTCACTCCGAGAAGACGCGTATGGCTTGGTGATTGAAGCGCGCGGGGTGGCAGCGTCTATCTGCACGTGCACACACTGGTCAATACCTACGTCATCAGGAATTGTGTTAAATAAATGGTACGACTGAACAGCAAGCCGTGAATAAGTTGTCACCCATTGCAGTAAGTGAGCCTTTTTTTTTTTTTTTTTTTTAAATCTTTTTAGCGCCACCCTGTCTCCGAGTATACGCTTTGTCTTTCTACCACCACCCTGTCTTCGAGTATCGTTGTCCTTTTACCACCACCCTGTCTCCAAGTATACGCATTGTCTTTTTACCATCACCCTGTCTCCGAGTATCATTGGCTTTTTACCGCCACCCTGTCTCCGAGTATACGCTTTGTCTTTCTACCACCACCCTGTCTTCGAGTATCGTTGTCCTTTTACCACCACCCTGTCTCCAAGTATACGCATTGTCTTTTTACCATCACCCTGTCTCCGAGTATCATTGGCTTTTTACCACCACCCTGTCTCCGAGTATCACTGGCTTTTTACCACCACCCTGTCTCCGAGTATCATTGGCTTTTTACCACCACCCTGTCTTCGAGTATCATTGTCTTTTTACTACCACCCTGTTTCCGAGTATACGCATTGTCTTTTTACCACCACCCTGTCTCCGAGTACACGCATTGTCTTTTTACCACCACCCTGTCTCCGAGTACACGCATTGTCTTTTTACCACCACCCTGTTTCCGAGTATACGCATTGTCTTTTTACCACCACCCTGTCTCCGAGTACACGCATTGTCTTTTTACCACCACCCTGTCTCCGAGTACACGCATTGTCTTTTTACCACCACCCTGTCTCCGAGTACACGCATTGTCTTTTTACCACCACCCTGTTTCCGAGTACACGCATTGTCTTTTTACCACCACCCTGTTTCCGAGTACACGCATTGTCTTTTTACCACCACCCTGTCTCCGAGTACACGCATTGTCTTTTTACCACCACCCTGTCTCCGAGTACACGCATTGTCTTTTTACCACCACCTTGTCTCCGAGTACACGCATTGTCTTTTTACCACCACCCTGTCTCCGAGTACACGCATTGTCTTTTACCGCCACCGTGTCTCCGAGTACACGCATTGTCTTTTTACCACCACCCTGTTTCCGAGTACACGCATTGTCTTTTAATTATAATTGTACCTATTGTGATTTTTAATAACTTTAGCCTCTCTAGTAAGCTCTGTTTGGCCCATTTTAACTGTGGCCCTTTTTCTGCATATCAGGATTTCTGTCATCAGACACTCCTGTCTTTCTGAAGGCCTGTTTCGTCTGCCACACATTCAGCAATCTGCTTGACTGGCTCTTGAGTTCTTGGCGGGAATCACGTGTTAAACAACAACAACATATGGTCACGTTTCCCAGCAATGTGTGATACCAGATTTACCACAATCTTCGGACAACAAAAACTGGCCGTGTTTTATGTCAGAGGGTGAGATTACCTTTTACCGATAACACTTGTTAGTAACAAGAACAAGAACTAGAACAAGAACAAAAACGCGATCACGTTTTGAATGAGATTGTGGTGCTACCTTCACCACAGTCTCGTCGCAACAGAAGCTGGTCGTATTTTGTGTGAGACAGTGAAATCACCTTTGCCACGATCTCGTCACTGTCAGCAAAACTGTTCACGTTTTAAGTCAGATTGTTAGACCACATGGACCACACAATAATAGAGAGACAAGAAACTTGCTCCAGACCCCACGACAAGAAGTGCGACTGAAAGCCAGCACAACAATACTTCTCGACACTCTCAGCGGACCATACACACGGCACAGCTACCTCCGCGTCGACGGAGGTCTGGAATTCTCATAACTATAATCCAGCAGGACAAAGATGGATCTACGACTAGGCGTTGACCCC
>JABMCL010002055.1:360000-372500 GCA_018857735.1 Alviniconcha marisindica | reverse complement strand
CTGACTAGGTATTAAGTATAACGAAACGAAACGAAAACAGTCAGTAGTGTGTTCATTACGAAGTTGCCTACACACACGCTCAAACGAAACTCGGTTTGAAACCTCTGTGGACAGTCACTGCATGGTCTTAGTGTTCTCTGTCTGTCTGTCTCTGTCTCTGTCTGTCTATCTGTCTCTGTCTCTACCTCTGTCTCTGTCTCTCTCTGTGTTTCGTTGATCTGAGTGTGCTTTGAGCATTGTACGACTCGGCAGCACGGGAGTGTGTTTTGAGCGTCATAAGACCTGGCAGTATAGTCGTGTGCTTTGAGATTCGTAAGAACTAGCAAATAGGGGTGTGCTTTGAGATTCGTAAAACTGGCAACATAGGGGTGTGCTTTGAGATTCGTAAAACTGGCAACATAGGGGTGTGCTTTGAGATTCGTAAGAACTAGCAACATAGGGGTGTGCTTTGAGATCGTAAAACTAGCAACATAGGGGTGTGCTTTGAGATTCGTAAGAACTAGCAACATAGGGGTGTGCTTTGAGATTCGTAAGAACTAGCAACATAGGGGTGTGCTTTGAGATTCGTAAGAATTAGCAACATAGGGGTGTGCTTTGAGATTCGTAAGAACTAGCAACATAGGGGTGTGCTTTGAGATTCGTAAGAACTAGCAACATAGGGGTGTGCTTTGAGATTCGTAAGGCCTGGCAGTACAGGAGTGTGCGTTGAGAGTCTCAAAACTTGGCGATAATTATAGGAGTGTGCTTTGAGCGTCATAAGACCTGGCAGATCAGGTGTGTGCTTTGAGCGTCGTAAGACCTGGCAGATCAGGTGTGTGCTTTGAGCATCGTAAGACCTGACAGATCAGGTGTGTGCTTTGAGCGTCGTAAGACCTGGCAGATCAGGAGTGTGCTGTGAGCATCGTAAGACCTGGCAGATCAGGAGCGTGCTCTGAAAGTCGTAAGACCACGTAATGGCCTCCATGTGCTGTTTCCCAATTCGCCGTGTCCCGAATCGACGTTTCTTTTTTAACCGTCAGACTTGGATCCTTTGCGCCGCATTATGACACGAGTACCTGTGAGCACAGGCACAGAGACATGTGGCACAAAATACCAGAAATGTTGTTAAACATCCCTCTCTCTCTGTCTCTGTCTCTTCTCTCTGCTTTGGTCTGTACTTGGTTTGTAAAATGGCTCAGTAGCTTAATACTAATAGTAACATTCAAAATGATCACACACACACGCACGCACGCACGCACGCACGCACGCACGCACGCACGCACACACACACGCACGCACGCACGCACGCACGAACGGACGCACGCACACACGCACGCACGCGCACGCACACACTTCTGCGTCTCTCCCTCTCTGTCTCTCTGTTTGTCTGTATACCGGTTTCTCTCTCTCTCTGACCCCCATTTTCTATCTCTCTTTATGTGCGCCTCCCGTGCTTTTATCTCTCTGCCGCCATCTCTTTCTCTCAACCATCCCCCCCCCCCCCCCCCCCCCCCCCCCCCCCCGTCGCTCTCTATCATACGACTTACACGGCAAACTGACGATGAGCGTACAGCAATTTAAAACAGCTGGTCGCTTGCAAAAAACTACAACGAGTACGCCGCGTTGCGCCCATTACGGCGAGCTGGGAAAGAGAGTGGGAGTGGGAAAGAGTGTGGGAGTAGTGGGGAAACAGAGTGGGAGTAGTGGGGAAACAGAGTGGGAGTAGTGGGGAAACAGAGTGGGAGTAGTGGGGGAACAGAGTGGGAGTAGTGGGGGAACAGAGTGGGAGTAGTGGGGAATAGAGCGGGAGTAGTGGGGAACAGAGTGGGAGTAGTGGGGAAAGAGAGTGGGAGTGGGAAACAAAGTGGGAGTAGTGGTGAACAGAGTGGGAGTAGTGGGGAATAGAGTGGGAGTGGAAAAGGAGCGGTAAACAGTGGGAGTGGGCAAGGAGTGGAAAACAGAGTGGAACTGGTAAATGAGCAAATAGAGTGGGAGTGGGAAAGGAATGGGAAACAGAGTGGGAGTGGGAGTGGAAAAGGAGTGGCAAACAGAGCGTGAGAGGCAAAGGAGTGGCAAACAGAGTGGGAATGGGCAAGGAGTGGAAAACAGAGTGGGAGTGGTAAAGGAGTAGCAAACAGAGTGGGAGTGGGAAAGGAGTGGCAAACAGAGAGGGAGTGGGAAAGGAGTGGCAAACAGAGTGGGAGTGGGAAAGGAGTGGCAAACAGACTGGGAGTGGTAAAGGAGTGGCAAACAGAGTGGGAGTGGGAAAGGAGTGGGAAACGGAATGGAAGTGGGAAAAGACCGGCAAACAGTGGAAGTTGGAAAGGAGTGGTAAAAGAGTGGGAGTGGGAAAGGAGTGGGAAACAGAGTGGGACTGGGTCGCCTGCCTCCCTGGTAACACTGCGCTTGCTGCTGCTGCGTAAGGCGATCTGAACCTCCCATAGGGGACGAACCGAAGACAAGGGGGAAGAAAAAACACAAACAAATAAGCTGTTGATTTCTTGTCTTTTCGGAAAGGTTAGTCATGCTCGAGGCAGTAGCATCTATCAAGGAGCTCGGGGAAATAGGATAACTCTTTCGGGCATTTCTTTTTCTTTTTTACTTTCTATCTCGTGGTTTTGACAGACTAAGTGGGTTTTTTTGTTGGTTTTTTTTTTTTTTTTTTTTACACGGTGCTACATGACCAGGGCCGTACTAACCGCTGCTGGCATTTCCCGCACAAGAGAATTGGTCGAGGCACGACCGGTAGAACTCGCTTCCTTCCACAGGGAGGTTGACGGCTTTGTCGACACCGTTAGCAACCAACATTTCCGGACTGACAGGAAAATACCGTTTCTCTCGGGATCGACTGACTAACCAATTAGAAGTCTTCATTTATCTTCTTTCCGTTGATCTGGCAAGGGACTTTTCGCCGTGCCCAACAACCAAGCCAGCCCGCGTGGAAAGAGCGTGTCCCGAAATGCACTCCCCAACATGGCAGAGCGGAAATGTCAACGAAGGTCAAGGATATCCGCAGCAAAATCCGTTTGGGCAAATCGCATTTCCTGCCTGCGTGGAGCAATGGCGGAGGATAATGTTGTTTCGTCGCTGTCGTTTCTCGCGGGGTTAATGTCACTTTCTGCTCACTCGGGCTCAGGGGAAAACGGTTTTGGTGAAAACACAGCGGGTAAAATTTGCGGTTTATTGAAAGTCACTAGGGGCGTGTTGTTCAAAGCATTATATTCCTTGTCCTTTTTTTCTCCAGAGCAGAATGCATTTGCATTTCACCGCGCGACCGTTGAACTACTTCATTCGTTAGAATCGACCTCTCACAACCCTCTGCCAGACTAGACGAGCTTCAGCCAGTCAGCTCCTGCCTACAGACACACCTCCTTAGACAAGCCGGGGGGAATGACCAAATACCATTGTAGTGCAAACCAAGCAAGTGCCCGTGCTGTTTTTGAAAACAACGATCAATCGCCTTGGGTCTGAGCAGTTTGAAGCGCCAGTTCGAATACCTGTTGTGTTCTTTACTCCGCTTGTGTAATTAAGTGGGCGGCGCTATCTGTCTTAAAGCGAAAGGGGAGTTGATCAACGGCAGGTAATTGTTTCCGAAGAGGTGTATTGGCTTGGGCCCAATTCCAAGAAGTTTAAGGGAAATAGGGAGACTATAATTATGCCTAATTCCGATGCACCGCTACTGACATTTTGCAGTCCAGCGCGCACTCGTTTTGGTATTTGCTATGAAAACAACGAACCTCTTTTTGGTTTGTTTAAAGGGGCTAGCCTTCTCATAATTATTCGAATCGAAAAGAACTCCTCGAGTGCTTGGAACACGGGAAAAGAACAGTTGATTTAATATCGGTTTTCAGATTTGTCAGTGTAATTGACTTTTTTCCTTCTTCATGCGCTCTTTCCGACGTCACCTGCGTGTCTTTGACGTCATTAAAGTGTCTTTGACGTCACCAAAGACTAAAATAACAAAACTTTTGACTACAAAAAACAAAAATGTCTTTGCTATAACTGAGATAACTAGTTCCTTTTGTCACTTCATCACTGGGAAAAAAGAAAAAAGAAAAGAGGATGATTTGGAAGAAATGGCGTCGTTTGCTATGGAACTGAAATCTTTATTATGGTAACGGTCTGACTTCTGCCCTCAGGTAATAAATTACAGCCCAATTTTCACACACACACACACACACACACACACACACACACACACACACACACACACACACACACACACACACACACACACACATCCACTCACACACACATACACACTTCCCGAGAAAGGGTCCCATAAATGGGATGCTTCAAATAGACCCCATCCGTTAAAATCATGTTATGTAAAACGAGACTGGTGACGAAATGTCTTTTCGGTGTGTGTGTGTGTGTGTGTGTGTGTTGTGTGTGTGTGTGTGTGTGTGTGTGTGTGTGTGTGTGTGTGTGTTGTGTGTGTGTGTGTGTGTGTGTGTGTGTGTGTGTGCGGTGTGTGTGCGTGTGTGTGTGTGTGTGTGTGTGTGTGTTGTGTGTGTGTGTGTGTGTGTGTGTGTGTGTGTGTGTGTGTGTGTGTGTGTGTGTGGTGTGTGTGTTGTGTGTGTGTTGTGTGTGTGTGTGTGTGTGTGTGTGTTGTGTGTGTGTGTGTGTGGTGTGTGGTTGTTGTGTGTGTGTGTGTGTGTGTGTGTGTTGTGTGTGTGTGGTGTGTGGTATGTGTGTTGTGTGTGTGTGTGTGTGTGTGTGTGTGTGTGTGGGAGGAGAGGAGGAGGGGGGGAGAGAGAGAGAGAGAGGAGAGAGAGAGGTGAAGAGAGAGGAGAGAGAGAGAGAGGAGAGAGAGAGAAGAGAGAGAGAGAGAGAGAGAGTATCGGCGTGTGCCCCTGTGTGTTCTGCGTGTTCATCACCCGTCCACCCGTCCTGTGTGGGTTAAGAAAAAGTTAGAAACGCGAAGGCCTGGCCAGAACGCACGTGAATAGAGCCAGCAGGAACGAGGACGACTCCGCCTCCCTCAGAGGAACGCATGAACACCATGTCCTAATCAACGTTCACCTCTTTGAGCCAATCGATTTCCCCTCTCCAAGCAAGTCTTTAAGACACTCTGCGGGTCTCCTCTGGAGAGCATTGATATTGATATATGCAACGCGAACTGTGCCTGCATACAGTGCCCGCCGCCCCTAGCCAGCAGTTATAATGATTAGTTATTGCTCAGCAAGGGGCAAGGGGTCCGCGGGCAGGACTCGCGCTGTCTGCATCAAAGGGTAGTATCCTTTCCACAGCGAATCGACAGGGAGATGAGTATTACATAATGATGACGACAACGATGGGGGGTGACTAAACGTAGTGTAGAGTGACCATTGTCCACGTGCAAGCCGTGATTCTCATGGCGCAGTCATGTTGTTAAAGAAAAACAGTCAAAAAACAGCACACACACAAAAGAAGAAGAAAAAAGAGAGAAAAAAAGAAGTGCAAACGGAGAGAGAGAGAGAGAGAGAGAGAGAGAGAGAGAGAGAGAGAGAGAGAGAGAGAGAGAGAGAGAGAACTCAAAAACTTTATTTTACAAGGACTGTGATTTAGGTTCAGTCAAAACTTTTCTAACGACTAGTCCTGTCCTTCCTAAGCTACTAATGGATTAAAAAGATGAAGAGAGAGAGAGAGAGAGAGAGAGAGAGAGAGAGAGAGAGAGAGAGAGAGAGAGAGAGAGAGAGAGAGAGAACTCGAAAACTTTATTTTACAAGGATTGCAATTTAGGTTCAGTCAAAACCTTTCTAACAACTAGTCCTTGCTGAGCTACTAATGGATTTAAAGAATGAACCCTGTGATTCGACAGGGGTTAGAGAGAGAGAGAGAGAGAGAGAGAGAGAGAGAGAGAGAGAGAGAGAGAGAGAGAGAGAGAGAGAGAGAGAGAGAACTCGAAAACTTTATTTTACAAGGATTGCAATTTAGGTTCAGTCAAAACCTTTCTAACAACTAGTCCTTGCTAAGCTACTAATGGATTTTAAATTTTTAAAAAACCTGTGACTCGACAGCAGAGAGAGAGAGAGAGAGAGAGAGAGAGAGAGAGAGAGAGAGAGAGAGAGAGAGAGAGAGAGAGAGAGAGAGAGAGAGAGAGAGAGATTGATTTTCTGGACGGTTGTGACGTGTATTTGGGCAAGTTAAATTGCGCGCTACCAGGGGAGGTCAGCAGGGTTGTGTTCACCAAAGAGACCGGGCCAGACCTAATTTCTTGCGTCAATGGAACGCCGCACAACTCCGAAGAATGGACATACCCGCTCTGAACGCCGCGCCGATGGCTTTCTGCATGAAGTGGAATCGCCAGAATACTGTAACTATAACGGTCTATATCCAGCACAATCACCCCTCCCGACAGCACCACCCCACCCCACCCCACACACACACCAACGACACCCTCGCCACCGGCACCAATTTCCTAGCAAATGCATAGACTTCACAGATTGAGGGAAACACATCTTGGAACTGACTATAACTTGATATGCATGCATTTAATCCTCTCTCTGAACGGTTGCACATACAATCTTCACCAGAGTCTGTATTAGTATTAGTAGTGGTTACTATTAGTAACTGCATTAAAAAACCACAACTTGTTAACCGTTCAGGGTCTCCTCTGGATGAGTAGTAGTAGTAGTAGTAGTAGTAGTAGTAGTAGTAGTAGTAATGTTTTTTTAATTTTGTATGTGCTATTTCTCCAAAATTGGAGCACGTAGCACGTTGCCCATTACAAAGCAGAGAACCAAAACATAGTCAAAACAAACTCTCACGGATTCACACACACACACACACACACACACACACACACACACACACACACACACACACACACACACACACACACAAACACACACACACAAACACACACACACACACACACACACACCACACACACACACACACACAAACACACACACACACACACACACACACACACACACACACACACACACACCACACACACACACACACACACACACACACACACACACACACACACACACACACACACACCACGCACACGCACACACGCACACAACAAACACACACACACACGCACACACACACACACACACACACACACACACACAACACACACACACACAACACACACACACACACACACACACACACACACCACCATGCACAGCACCACACACACACACACCACCACAACACACACACACACACACAACACACACACCACACACACACACCACACACACACACACACACACACACACACACACACACACACACACACACACACACACACACACACACACAATGCTTGGTATTCGCGTCCGCTCTCTTCCCAACACTGATGTAGCCAGAGTCGGCATTCGTGCAAACCACTACCACATTGCGCAAACGTAACTGCATAAGTTAATGAGAACTTTGGAACTTGGAAAGTAGACCTACGGGAGAAGGTCCTCCACCTAAAGCCCGTTCTTAATTGGGCGAATGTTTCTTCGCGAACCTAGTTGGAAGTATTCGTCGAAGCTATATTCGGGGTCCAAAAAGCTTCGCTCAACATGTTCTGGGAACATTCGCCCTATTCGACGATCATTGCCTCTGACTGGCTGAGAGCAGAGCTCTCCTGTGGCTGAAGAAAAATAAAATAAAAATGGATGACGGTGTCGCTAGGTTCTCCACTCGCTTCGGAGGGAATTTGTTTATTTGTTGACTTGTGGGAGGCGCAGCCTTGTTTCGAGACCCAGAATGAGATAGTAGTTAGTTGAATTACCCTGTGAGGGATGATGAAAGTATATTGACTTGACTTGACTTGACTTTAGCCTGCATTTTTGATCATGCTGTCTGCTGCGCGTCTCCTGCAAGTTCGGGCCGAAGCTTGCATCTCATTACAAGCCAGTTGAGAACGAAGTAAAGTTTGGACTGTCCGAACCATGTTCGGCGAACTAAAAGTTCAATTAAGAAACGAATCATAGTTCGCCGAACTGTCCGAAGTATGTTCGGCGAACAAACATTCGCCCAGTTAAGAACGGGCTTAAGAGTTTCGGACAGCAAACCGGAAAAGCCCAGAGAACCAACCAGAAGACCGGTATCAAATAAATTGGAGAAGACACCTCTATGGCCCCAAACGGGAAGCGAACCCAAATCCTCTAAAGTTGGTGATACGATGATTTAAAAAAAATATCTGATCAAATACACTGGCTCTAACGGTAGAAGACTTTTCCTTCATCCTGCTCCCTGCGATCCCAGTCCCATCCCTTACCCGGCACCCCGACCGACCGCCGCCAGTACTCCACTTCAAACACAATCCTTCTTCGGCGTCAGCAAACTGTATGACATACTGACAGCCTACAAACTCCACTCCACTTTCCCTTCGTTCACTTCAGTTCAAGACGGTATTTGTCAGCTCGGAAAGACGTCTGTGCGCAACACCCCGTGTCTCGGACCCACGTTTCCCCGACATTGATGATGACGGAAGTAAACATGGCGCTTAACGTCCACAGAAACCATACAACTTTTTAGGGACGGGGAGAAGGGGGGAAGGGGAAGGCGGTATGGAGGCTGGCGGAAGAGGGGGTGGGGGGGGGGGGGGGGGAGGAGGGGCAGATTATATACCTAATACCTATCGCTACACTGTCACCAATAAAATGACTCCTGCATTAAGATGGGCAGCGATGATAGGCATTGTAATGTTTCGTTAATTGTGAGGGACAAAGTCACAAGACAGTGTCCTCAGACCACAACTTTTCAAGCGAAAGGAGAGCCGAAGCAGATTCGAACCGAGCTCCCTTTGCTTACCAGCCTAACGCCTTACCGCTTGGCCGAACCGGCTCACTGGTGATGACGATGCTGATGATCGCTTTTATAATTATAACGCTATTCTCCGCTATCGAAGAGACTCACTGCGCTTTTGTCGCATGCGATTCTATATGATTGCAAACTGTCGCTTTTTTTCTTCTTCTTCTTTTTTATATTTTTTTATAACGCGTTTTCGAAAATCCACCTAAGTGATGTACTTACATTGCTGTAACAACAGTGCCTTCGAAACAGCTCCAGTATTGGTCTGGTTAACGATGGCCCTCTCTCGTCCTTTGAAGGAAGATCATCGAAGGCTTCCTCTTTCTTTTTCTCCTCCAGGCGATCGGCGGCATGATGCCCTTGGCTTAGTGCCCATACCTAGTGTTTCCAGCGCCTCAACACTTCAGATCTTCCGAGACGCAAGCCACTTGTGACAGCTGCTTTTCCCGCAAGTCTGTCTACTCTGTCATTTCCGGCATGTCCAGAACAGTACATCCACCGGTGTTTTCGAGGGTGGATGTCGAACATTGACACATAACAGCCTGGACTTCCTATTCCCTTTTAACTTTTTGTAGCAAGCTCCTCTTCTCAGAACCAGAAGTATTTTGTTTTTCTTTCTTTCCAAAAAACCTGCAGTAGGTAAGAATATAATTTTAAATCGTTCACGTTTTTTTAGGCTTCATTTTAATGAAGCTGACTCGCGAACGGCTGATGTGTATATTCAGAACATATTCCTGTGGAGCAGTTTCGCAACACGCTTACATCCGAATTAAAGATCTCCATAGTAACCGTTGCTGATTTAGGTACTCAGAACATACTGGTTCCTCTTTTTCTTCTTTTCTTTCTTTCCTTAATTAGGGCTTTCCCTTCATCTTTATTCATGTAGTACGTTCTTTTGGAACAGCTTCGTATGTATTGACAGTAATTCCCACGAGACTTCGTAACCCCTAGTGGAAACTTTGATGGTTATTTGTAACATGAATTTTAGGTTCCTTAACAAGACATGTCAAAATTCGTGATCCACACAACGGACGTTGGTGGTACAAATGCAGTGCGCATTAATAGGTGCTCAGAATATCTATCTGTCTATCTATCTATCTATCTATCTATCTATCTATCTATCTATCTATCTATCTATCTATCTATCTATCCTTTTCTTGAACTATGCACTGGGTCTTCCAGACTTGAATCTGATGTCTCAGCAATGAATTACTTTCTTACACTTTCTCTGCGTCTGTCTGTATCTGTCAGAATGTCTCTCACCCTACATATGTCTCTATGTCTGTCTCTCTCTGTCTCTATCTCTTCCGGCTGTGTGTGTGTGTGTGTGTGTGTGTGTGTGTGTGTGTGTGTGTGTGTGTGTGTGTGTGTGTGTGTGTGTGTGTGTGTGTGTGTGGTGTGTGTGTGTGTGTGTGTGTGTGTGTGTGTGTGTGTGTGCTCTCTTCTTCCTTATGTTGTGTGTTGTGGCGTGTGTGTGTGTGTGTGTGTGTGTGTGTGTGTGTGTGTGTGTGTGTGTGTGTGGTGTGTGTGTGTGTGCGTGCGTGTGTGTGTGTGTGTGTGTGTGTGTGTGTGTGTGTGTGTGTGTGTGTATACACATTATATCTTGGATCAAGCATTGGAAAGCCACGTGAAGAAAAGAAAAAAGATGATGTCGGTGGCTCTCCAGCTGACCTGACCACTACACCACAGAGGGAGTCTGGGTTGACAGAAGCCCCCAACGCCGGCGATAACTACCGAAGCGACGAATGGACGAGGCCATCAGCAGGGGCGATGCGGCCCTGTGTCAACACCGGACCTTTGGGCGCCGGCCAAGCGCGCCATGTTCCTTTGATTTACTACCAGCAACCCACGCTTCCTGTCTTGTCTTCTCCAAGCTCATAAGCGGCCTCTATTTTACGGGCCGTTTATAGCATCTGTCGTCTGACGTTTTCCCGGCAGTCTGCTGCTTGCGTTCTGTCGGCGGGCCGGCCGCCCTGGCTTGTCGATCGAGTCAGATAGGATGAGGTTGTCTGTTCATATCAGGGCTTGGCTGTGCACTCTACAGTCATGCTATCTCATTTCTGGTTCTCTCTCTCTCTGTTTTTGTCTGTGTCTGTGTCTGTCTGTCTGTCTGTCTCTGTCTCTGTCTGTCTGTCTGTCTCTGTCTCTATCTCTGTCTCTGTCTGTCTGTCTGTCTCTGTCTCCCCGAAATACGCAGAAATTAGAGGACAGTACAAGTACCCAAGAAATATTTCACTAGCCCTTCCAGCTTCTGGTTAACGATCCTGCTTGCTACAACATGAGTAAGGTTCTTTTGTGACGTCTTGCTGTTTATATTCGAAATGCTTAAATAAGTCCCACACCTCATTACCGTATGTACACGTATACGTATGCTTTTAGTATGCATGCATGTTTGTACATGTATACAAGTAGAATTCACCTTAGTAGACTCTCACACGCGCACGCCTCCATTGAAATGGGCCCAAGGCCTAATCAATAAAACATTCAGCGTCCGCGCTCCTCTCTCTCTCTCTCTCTCTCTGAGTGTGTGTGTGTGTGTGTGTGTGTGTGTGTGTGTGTGTGTGGTGTGTGTGTGTGTGTGTGTGTGTGTGTGTGTGTGTGTGTGTGTGTGTGTATGCGCTCGCGCGCGCGTATGTGTGTGTGTGTGTGATCCGCTTCAGTTGTTGGAATTTGGTTTTAGAGAGATGTTTGTCCAGATCGGGGGACTACTGCTATGTAACCCACAGTTGTTTATTTTTATTTTGAAGAGCGGAAACAGATTCAGCCTTGCACTTCCAGCCATGCCAGCAGTTTGCCTGCAAGGCATTTAGCAACAATCAATAGATGACATTTTTGTGTGCTCATCTGTTTTTTGAAACAGTTCGAACACACACACGCACGCGCACACACACACACACTCACACACACACACACACACACACACACACACAAACACACACACACACACACACACAACACACACACACACACACACACACACACACACACACAAACACACACACACACACACACAAACGCACACACAAACGCACACACACACACACACACACACACACACACACACACACACACACAAAAACACACACACAAACACACACACACTCACACACACACAACAACACACACACACACACACACACACACACACACACACACACAAACACACACACACACACAAACACACATACACAAACGCACACACACACACACACACACACACAACACACACACACACACACACACACACACACACACACACACACACACACACACACACACACACACACACACAGAAACAAAAATCAGCGTGTTTATCATCGTTATTGTTTGTCTGCGTTTTCGCGTGGCAGCATGAACAACATCATCGACAACGAAAGAACACGTGACTATAGTTTTCTTTCATTAGTTATAATTTCCCTGTGAACAGGGGAAAGTCCAGTCAATGGACACAAAGGCACCAGAGCCAAAAGCAGATAAGTAGCTTACATTCCATTTTTCATCGTTGAACTGTTGTTTAAGTGTTGTTCTGTCGCTTGACAATGGGGCTAATTACCCCGAAAATTCGCACGTTGTCACGGTTTGTTTCGTATTAAAATAATACGCGTTCTTATAAACTTTCCTTAACTTTACTGCTACATGAATCAACGAGGGGGGGAGGGGGGGGGGGGGGAGGGGGGGTCGATGGGGGGGGGGGGACCATACAAGCAGACAGTGTCTATAAACCACAACGTTTTGATGAGAGAGAAGATGAGCCCCGAAGCGGAACG
>JABMCL010002055.1:332500-345000 GCA_018857735.1 Alviniconcha marisindica | reverse complement strand
GGTGTTGACAAAAATATGTTCTGTGAGAACGAGGTGTTCTCTGCCAACATTCACTCGATATTGACATTTGCCTCCTTCCGTCAGGCGACATCCGCCAGACGACATCCGATATCCGACTACAGCAGTGAGCCCGTTCTCTGCCCTAAGAGCGTCATAATTATGGTGTCACTGGTGACGGGTGGTGGCCATTTGTCTATAGGATGTCGTGTGAAGTGCCTGAATCCCGATGTTTAAGGCAATGTCGTGTGGAGCAAATCTCTGAAAATGAGCTTTTGGTGGTGGGGGAGGGGGTAAGCTTAACATATCTTCAAACCTACCTCTTAGGCAGAAATTTGGGGCGGAAATTGCAGTACGGTAACATAATTATGCTATAAGGCAGGCAAATGGTTCATCCAGTAACCGTACCTATAGGTAGTGTATATGTAATCTACACCAACAAGGCGCAGACAAATCACGCCATGATTATCAGAAATAGGCTACTGTCAACAGATAATAATACTGTCAACAGATATAGCTATCTCTTACAAGTCGGCAGACATCTCATACAACTTAGACGTCTACAGACAAAATTCTTCAGTTTCAAGAGCACTGAAATAATGCAGAACTTCCGTTAAAACGGTTTGAACGAAATAATGCGTTTCGAGGCTGGACTTGAAAGAGGAGGTGGATGGAACAAAAAATGTCTGACGGGTTCAGGAAACGTGATCCAGTTATTTGTGGCTTGAAAGGTCTTTGTCTGTTGGCCTTAGTTTTCAGTGATGGGATTCTAAATTCTAAATAGGGGGAAAGAAGAAGAAGAAAAAGAAGAAGAAGACAAAAACAAAAATCCAGGCCACAACCTTTGTGCTCGGAGTAAAAGGGGGTAGTATTGTTTGTTCCAGCATTTTGTACATTTGTTTTAGCGTATGCAAATTGACGTAACAGTCAATCATAATAAACTCCTCAAATGCAGTGAAAACAATGTGAAATATGCATGCTATACATTTTTGGTCTCACGAAACTAAAAGACTTTGAAAACGCCACGTGGTACCTCATATCAACCAACCAATGGAAGAAATCGACCAAAGAAAACCTTAATAGCAAAAAGAGCAGCAGCGTCAGAAGCATGATATAATAATGAACCGACAAAAAGGGAGCGGGAAGAGAACCCTAAAATAAAAAAATAAAAAATAAAAAAAGAACAAGAAGACAAGGCTGCAAAGCAAAGATCCAGAACAGCCCAGCTATGGCGAACAACAAAAATACTCGCGCATCATCTGAAGCCGATCATTTATTGACTCGCTGAATTGCCATCAAAGCTAAAACATCAAAGTCATGCTGCAGCCGTCCAGATGCGGCTGGTTCTGGTTCACGAAAACTCCTTGTTAAACAACGTTAAATTAGCATTGAATTAGTTTGTTTTGTTTTTTCCTTTCTTTTCTTGCTTCCGCATCAGCAGATTACAGAGCCGATGGGTGCATGTCTGTTGTTAAAATCTGTGTCAACCCCCACCCCCTTTCCTTCAGATCATAGCTTCTTTTTTGGGGGGGGGGGGGGGGGGGGTAGTTTTTTTCGATGCTGGGTCTTCTTTTTTTGTGAAACTGGGTCTTAGAAACAAAGAATGAGAAACAAAGAGGAGCCCCCAGAAAAACAAAACAAAACAAAAAACAGGTCAAGGCTGTTGTGTTTATTTGTACTCCAAGAAGAACACGAACACAGAGATATATCTGTCGTTTATTCGTGAGAATGGCGATGGTTTAATTAATTATGGCCGGTGTTTTCATCCTTGTTATTTTTATTTTGGTTCATTTCACGATGTTCAACAAATGATTTGTTTTATATTCAGACATTGTATGAATATCTGTTTACATTGAATTGCGGAGGTAGAGCGGACGGCGGACGGTAATTTGTTTTTCTGCATAGATCCTACAACGTATAATAAAAACAAAACAAAACAACAAACAGGCATGCAAATTAACAAAATGAACTAAAATATAAATAAAAAGGAGGAAGCCACCGGTCATAATCAATCAACCCATCGCCAATCTCACGAATAAACAACACATATATCTCTGTGCTCGTATTCTTCTTGGACTACAAATAAACACTACAGCCTTGACCTGTTTTTGTTTTGTTTTGTTTATTCTCGAAAGAGTAATGTGGGGTTTTCTCTTTGCTTTCTGGTTCGCTCTTTGTTTATATGTTTTTACCACGTACGGACAATGTATGTGTTTCTTTAGTTTTTCTTCTCGAGACAA
Source organism: Alviniconcha marisindica (assembly GCA_018857735.1). Lineage (NCBI taxonomy): Eukaryota > Metazoa > Mollusca > Gastropoda > Provannidae > Alviniconcha > Alviniconcha marisindica. The sequence continues at coordinate 342,763 of JABMCL010002055.1, read as the reverse complement.
TTATCTGTCAACCGAAAGAGCTGTTTAAAGATCAAATTCACAATGATGGACTGACTGTTGGAGAAAAGAAAGCTAGGAAAGAACGCCTGGATCATCTGGCAAAAACACCACCAACAGCATCGGCAATCACAATAATTTATCTCCGTTCGAAAAACGAGAGAAAAAAATGTTATGGCAGTGTGGACTTTGCGCCTGAGATTATATCACGAGGACGGCTAAAAACCCCCAAAACAACACACACACCACAACACACACACACACACACACCACACACACACAAAACACACACACACACACACAACACACACACACACACACACACACACACACACCACACACACACACACACACACAACACACCACACTTCATCCACACAGCAAAGGGGCCTCACGTCCCATATTTTACCACACACAATGTACACTTCTCGAGACAATTACTTCAACCAAGACAAAGACAACACAAGATGACACGGAGAAAAAGCAGGAAAAACCCGACACTGGCAAAAACACCACCAACACATCGGCAACACAATAATTTATCTCCGTTCAAACACAGAGAAAAAATTTATCATTACTTGCGCCACATACACACGAGGAATGCTAGACACACACACACACACACACACACACACACACACACACACACACACCACACACACAACACACACACACACACACACACACACACACACACACACCACACACAACACACACACACACACACACACACACACACACACACACACACACACACACACACACACACACACACACACAAGATGCATCGATGGAACTATCATTGTGTGGGCCTTCAGAACGTTTTAGCGATTATTTCATAGAAACAGTGCATTATAGACTGCAGTTAAAAAGCCAGTTTTTATTGATTTTTATAGTGCATGAGTTAGTTTCGGACGATTTTGCATCTGGTTGTGCAAAGAATTTCTCTAACACATGGTGACTGGCCAACTCAGGATGGAGATGTTACATTTCGGAAGTTGGTTTAGAGAGAAACCCCAGTCCCTAATCCCCACGACCAACCCTATACCCACTTCCTCGTTTCTAACTGGTGGACTCTGTGTACCTAGTTCTTCGGATAGGTCCGGAGAAAGCCGAGGTCTCGCACAGTTCCAATAGTTTTTAATAACTAAATGTATTTTTCCGTTCCTATCTGACCACGTAATCGTCTATCATTCGTTCGTATGAATTATTTAACGCTGATGTGTCGTTGGTCGTCGGAGCGGCACTGGCGTGGACCGACATCCCAGGAGGTGAGGTAGTGGTGGTGGTGGTGGTGGTGGTGGTGGTGGTGGTGTGTGTGTGTGTGTGTGTGGTGTGTGTGTGTGTGTGGTGTGTGTGTGTGTGTGTGTGTGGTGTGTGTGTGTGTGTGTGTGTGTGTGTGTGTGTGTGTGTGTGTGTGTGTGTGGGTGTGTGTGTGTGTGTGTGTGTGTGTGTGTGTGTGTGTGTGGTGTGTGTTTGTGTTTGTGTTGTGTGTGTGTGTGTGTGTGTGTGTGTGTGTGTGTGTTGTGTGTGTTGTGTGTGTAGGTTGTGTGTGTGTGTGTGTGTGTGTTCGGTGGGTGGGTGGGAGGGGGGATTGTACCATACCCAACGCTGTCGATCACCACCAGAATAATTATGCATTAAGATGGACATCGATTAAGTTCATTGTAATGTTTTAGCAATTGCGAAGGCCAAACTCACAAGACTGTGTCCATAAACTACAACTTTTAAAGGAGGAATGAGTGAAAAACTACTGGCTAGGTTGACAAAATAGAGCAGATCTAGGAAATGTACTCACTAATGCGACGAAACACAAGGAAACAACAGTACACGAGCGCTTTCGACAAAAAATGTCTTCTTCTTTGCACCCGAAGAAGACAATTTTTGTCGAAAGCGCTCGTGTTCTCTTGTTTCCCTGTGTTTCGTCGCATAGGGGAGTACATTTTTTGGATCTGTTCTACAACTTTTAAAGAGAAAGGAGAGTCGAAGTGGGGAATGAAACCGACGTGGTCCACTTACCAACCTGTGACGACTAATCGCTAGGTCAAACCGGCTCACAATCGTCTACCCTTTTCGCTCTTCGTTTTTATTTCGTTCGTACATTCTCTCTGCGCTTGTAAAAGGTCGAATTGCCGAAACGTTGCCCAATACTGTGTCTGGACTTTAATCCTGCTCCCCCTCTTCATCATCATCATGGTCGTCGCAGACGTCCTCCTCCTCCTCATTAGTGTTCAGTTTCAACTTGTTATTTGCTTTCATCTGTTTTCATATAGTTGTTCATTGTTTAGCTCCTGTTCGATCTTCTCTTGACAAAATACTGATGGGTTTGCGGATCTCTGGGGCCAGTCCAGAGTTGTACTGAGTTTAGGTATTTTTCGTTACTACCATACTGTAGAAACTATCTTTTTCTATTTCTATGTAGAGCGACCGGACTGTTGGGAACATGGCTCGTGACAGGGTGTGCGATTGCATATCTGCTGGCTTTCTTCAACTAAAACGCACCAGGATTAAAACAACAACAACAACAACAACAAAAGCTTTTCTTGATTTTAATATTTTTTTACTGATGTGTATTTTCCTCCTCCAATTTTCTTCTCTCGCAACTTTTTACCCTAGCACGCCATCGACTTGTGTACGTCCCATTAGCCCTAACAATAAGTGATAGTCAGTCACCAGAGCATAGACCTCGAGTTCCGCGCAACCAAACAATTTGCCTCACAGTGACTTTCCCTCTCGCTCCGGCGTTGCTGTCAAAACCCCCAGGGAAGATGGAGGTACAGAAAACCGATCACTTTCCATCGGCCTAATTCCTCCACGTTCTGCTCTGGTGCGGTGCTGGTGGTGATTACAGTCCCAGGAATTAGCAGTCGGTGCCAAGCAAACAGTCCGGCGGGGGATACACCTACACACAACGGGCAGCTGTCTTTCCTCGAGAGTCGAGAGTCATCGAACGATATATACGCCAGGGTCCGGCCACGTCAGCGTGAATAATTATGGCTTCTTCTCCGCTCCCTGATACGCAGCCGAGCCAAAGATGCTTATAGCTATGAAGGAAAGTAAGTAAACAGGGTGCTTAACGTCCACAGAAACCATAACGCTTATTAGGGACGGGGGGGCGGGGGGGGGGGGGGTATTAGGGACGGGGAGAAGGGGGAGGGTGGAAGGCGGTACGGAGGTGGGGGAAGTAAGTAAACATGGTGCTTAACGTCCACAGAAACCGTACGGCTTATTAGGGACGGGGAGAAAGGGAGGGAAGGGGGTATGGAGGTGGGGGAGAGGAAATTATATACCTATCGCTACACTGTCACCAACAGAATGACTTCTGCATTAAGATGAGCAGCGATGAGAGCCATTTTAATGTTTCAGTAGGAAGTGATGGACAAAGTCACAAGACAGTGTCCACAAACCACAACCTTTTTGAAGAGAAAGGAGAGCCGAATGATACAGAGGGAGGAGGGAGATTATATACCTATCGCTATTCTGTCACCACCAGAATGACTGAGGACTCTTCACTGACTCTTGTGCCAGGACAGTGAAGGTGGCTGCATGTGTCTGTCACTCCGGCCCTTTTCTCCAGCCGTATACTGGCATGCAGCGAAGGATCGGGTCGGATCGGGTCGGTCCAGCCAGCGGATCTGGGCCAAAAACAGACACGGGGTCCCTCCTGAGAGATGCTTCCTCTCAGCCCGGTCGGCGGTGCCGGCACCTAGATTGGTCCTGGCAGCTCTTTGGCGCCTGCCGTGTCCCACTGCACCCCACCAGCCGACGCGGCTTCCGTTGGTCACGACACCAGAGGTCATCATCTGCACTTTCCCGTTCCCTCAATGCAGGCAGGCGTCGGTTACAGCGTCTGGCCCGGACCGGTTCAAAGGGGGGGGGGGGGGGGGGGGGGGCGTGTGTGTGTGTGTGGGGGGGGGGGGGGGGCAATGAGTGTGTGTGTGTGTGTGTGGGGGGGGGGGGTAGGGGGTAAAGACGGTTGTCAGTAGGGGTGGGTGGGCAGGGGGAAGACGGTTCAAAGTTGGGGGTGGGTAAGGGGCAAATCGGTTCACAGTAGGGTGGGTGGGTGGGTAGGGGGCAAGACGGTTCACAGTAGGTGGGTAGGTGGGTAGGGGGAAGGACGGTTCACAGTAGGGTGTGTGGGTGGGTAGGGGGAAGACGGTTCACAGTAGATGGATGGGTGGGTGGGTAGGGGGAAGACGGTTCACAGTAGGTGGGTGGGTGGGTAGGGGGCAAGACGGTTCATAGTAGGGTGGGTAGGCGGGTAGGGGGGAAGACGGTTCACAGTAGGGTGGGTGGGTGGGTAGGGGAAGACGGTTCACAGTAGATGGAGTGGGTGGGTGGGTAGGGGGAAGACGGTTCACAGTAGGGGGTGGGTGGGTAGGGGGCAAGACGGTTCATAGTAGGGTGGGTAGGCGGGTAGGGGGCAAGACGGTTCACAGAGATGGGTGGGTGGGTAGGGGCAAGACGGTTCAAGTAGATGGGTGGGTGGTGGGTGGGGGGAAGACGGTTCACAGTAGATGGGTCAGTGGGTAGGTGGAAGAGGGTTCACAGTAGGGTGGGTTTTTTTTTGGTGGGTTTCCGGGGAAGACGGTTCACAGGAGGGTGACTGGGTGGGGGAAGACGATTCACAGTAGGGTTGGTGGGTGGGTGGGGGAAGACGATTCTACAGTAGGGTGGGTGGGGAAGACGATTCACAGTAGGGTGGTGGGTTGGTGGGTGGATGGGTGCGTAGGGGGCAAGACGGTTCACAATGGGGGGGGGGGGGGGTTGGGGGCGACGGTTCATAGTAGGTGGGTGGGTGGGTGGGTGGCAGGGGGAAGACGGTTTACAGTAGGATGGATGAATAGAGGGGAAGACGGTTCACAGTAGGATGGGTGAGTGGGTAGGGAGGTAGGGGACAAGACGGTTCACCGAGGGGGTGGGTAGGGGGGTATGGGGGAAGACGGTTCACACTGGGGGGGGGGGGAGTGGGAGGGCAAGACGGTCCCAGTGGGAGTGGGTGGTAGAGGAGAAGACGGTTCACACTGGGGGGCGGGGGGGGGGGGGGGGGGGGGGGGGGGGGGGGGCAAGACGGTTCCCAGTGGGAGTGGGTGGGTAGAGGTGAACACGGTTCACAGAGGAAGGAAAGCAATTCATAGTGGGTGGAGGTGGAAAACTGTTCACAGCTTGTGGTGGGGGAGGGGGGGGGGGGGGGAGTTGGGGGAGACGGTTCATAGTTGTTGTGTTTTTTGGAGGGACGATTACATAAGAGGAGGGGAAGACATTTCTAAGGGGATGGGGGGGGGGGGGAGAGACAGTTAACAATGGGCGGAGGGGTGGCAGGGGAAAGAGAGGGGGAAGACTGTCACGGAGGTGGGTGGGGTGGGGGGAGGGGGGGGGGGGGGGGAGGGGGGAACGGGGTGATCCAAGCGACAGCGACAGGACTGGGAACATGGCTCGTGACAGTGTGTGCGATTGTGTCTCTGCCGGCTTTCTTCAACTGAAACGCACCTAGTTTAATCCATTCACTGCCCAAGCCTGTAAAATTTCCAGGCGGAAAAGTGCGCACATACACGCCTGCAAACAGTGTATTTGATGGTCTTGTAACAAACCTACTTTCAGTATTGCGTATTTTAATAGAAATCTTGTCATGTGCTCATGGAAAGGGAGAAAAAAGCTTTAATGATTTCAAATTTGGCACTTTTATTGGTCATTTTCCGAGTGGCAGGCGAGGCAGTGAAAAGGCTAAAAGAAAACAACAAAAACCCACCCTAGAAACAACGATGATACACCTAAACCTTAACAGAGAGAGAGAGAGAGAGAGAGAGAGAGAGAGAGAGAGAGAGAGAGAGAGAGAGAAGAGAGAGAGAGAGAGAGAGAGAGAGAGAGAGAGACCCACCCACCCCCAAAAAGAAAAAAGAAATCGACGGATTCCCTTGCAGCGACATGTCCAGTTTGAATGAGACAGACAAGAAGGTTACACGCCCCAGTTCCATCTCCTTTCCCAAGCGCTTAAATCCATTGATTCTTACTCGTCTTCCTTTTTTACATTTGGCTGTGCCACAGTGTAGTCATTTTGCTTCCACATAGCAGACATAACAGAGACTGATGTCGGCAATGATGATAATAAGAGCGATGATGATGTTGATGATGATGATGATGATGATAAAATATTTGTATAATCGTGAACCACACTGATAATTATATAAAATAGACCTCGGCATGCTCTACAGAAAGTAAGCTTAGCCCAGGTTGAGACGCCGGAAGTGCAAAACGACAACCTTGATAATTCGAAACACAAAAAAAAAAACAAGACCGTCACACACACACGCACACGCACACACACACACACACACACACACACACACACACACACACACACACACACACACACACACACACACACACATCTTGTATTATCTTCAGCATAGTTTAATTTGGATAGGCTCCTAGGATTCAATTCAGCCGACAGCAAGATTGACAATCTACATAGTAGCCTATTGGTGACAACTGAGAGCAAAACGAAATGATCTTGGAACCGGTGACAATTAAGTGACAGCAAAACGTAGCAATATGGCTATTGGCGAGCATCCGCTGACAGGAAAATAGACCAATCTTCGTACTACTGACAAATGACTGCAAAAAGGGCGTAAGAATTGACAACAAAACGAAATAATCTTAACATTGGCAAGAACTGCCCACCCCTCCCTCCACCCACCCCGAAAAAAGAAGAAAGAGGGGGTGGGGGGGGGGGGGGGGGGGGGGGGGGGGGGGGGGGGGAGGAACAAAAAAGAATAGCACGAAACAATCTTGGACTGGCGAGAAATGACAGCAAAACGAAACAATATTGGTATTGGTGACAACTGACGACAAAACAAAACGATCTTGAAAATGGTGAGATGTTAGCGAAACAAAACGATATTGGTACTGATGACAAGTATAACAGTAAAATGAAGAAAACGTTATCAGTGACAAATGTGGCAGCAACACAAAACGATCTTGGTAATGGTAATCACATACAGCAATACGAGCCGATCTCGGTGTTGATAATAACCGGGGATCTATTTTATCAAGGAGACTATTCGACTGACGCTTTATGAAAAACAAAGTCATTTTGTTGAAAGCTCGTTCACTGTACTCTTTCAACTTCGTCCTATATCAGCTCAGAACATTCCAAAGGTTAAAAAACAAAAAACAAAAACAACAACAAGAAAAACAAAACAAAACAAAAAACAACAACAACAACAAAAAAGAGTCATTGCATTTAAATGCGGTCTTCTACATTAATTCAGTCGCATCAATGAGTTTTGTATTGTCGAATTTAAAAAGAGTGTTCCTTTAATCTTTTACTTACTTTGGTCGTTTTGTTTCTGAACGCTGGCAAGCAACTCTGTTTCAGATTTTTTTCCCCCCCGACAAGTATATCAAACAAGCCGAGCGTTTCTCGATCGAAGAGGAAAAACGCCAGCTAAATTCCCCTAGTCCTGTTCCCATCTGGCAGAAGTCATCCCCAATGACCGCCTGTCGGCTAGCTCTTTCTGCAAGTCCCGTTCCCTTTGCTCATTGATCTGTACCAGTGCTTGCCAAATACATTACTGTCTTAGCCTGCGACGGGTTACCGCACTGAGAACTTGCTTGCATTTCTTTCTTTCTCTGGCGACAAACAGATGGGGGGACGTGAGTAGGTGCTTGCATTGCTTCTTTCTCTGCCGACGAACAGATGGAGACGACAAGCCACCACCACCACCACCAACAACAACATCACCACCGCCACTACCACCACCACCACCATCACCACCACCACCACCGTCCTCTTGACTGTACCTCAACAAGCGCCTAGCTCCAAGCTATTATCATGCGGTGCCGTTTCGCTCTCAATTGGGCGTCACTGGATGTCTGAAGGGCTGAGAGCAAGGGGGTAGAGCTCGGAGAAACCGGGGTCAGGGCAGGGCAAAGAAAGCGAGGACTGAACGAGCTTCGTGTTCGTGGAATGCGTCTCTGCTAGCTTTCCGACTTGTGTGCGTGAGAGCGTGAGTGTCTCGTGGTCTTAAGCGGCATGCCAGTGCCATCGCTACTCGCCTTCCGGCTCCGGATCTTAGCCTTGATCGCAGAAAGGGGGGGGGACATAGGGGGCCGGAATAACAAGATCGTTTCGTTTGGATCTTAGCGGACTAACCTCCTCACCGTCCCAGAGCTCGTTCCGTTGACCAGAGATGTCAACATCGGTGATCTCATCACGGAGGCTATCCGAATGACAATCTATTGTGGACCGCGCGCCACGTGCACCGTCGGCAGTTGGCCAAGGACCGGCACCGGCTGGCAACCCGCCGCTGAGCAGCCCCAGGGGGTAGGGTCGGATCGTGCGCCCCTCGTCTCGTGCCAATGCGGTAGTGGGGGTGGCGAACACCGCTCTTACCCAATCTTCAGCTCCGATCAATAGAGTGTTAATGAAGTGCCAAGCGGCGTGTTAAAGAGATCGGCCATCGGTTGCTCCCTTTTACCGCGCCGCTTCCTCTCCGTGCTGGGACGCTGCAGACCTACCCAAGTCTTCGTTTGATCTTCTAACGACTTTGTCAGATAACACTCGCTGGACACTGGCGACCCACGATGATTTCCCCCTCGCCGTCGTCGGTCTCTCAAATCCGACGGACGATTTAGTATAGGGAACTTTTCGCTGACAAAAAAAAGTTTGAAGGGAAGTTTGTGGTGGCTGTCCCTGTCTCGACGTGTCTTACGGTGCGGAGTTTGTTTAGCGGTATATATTGTCATCATGTGTGACTCGCTGTCAGACTTGGAGACTGGGATGGAATTACCAGACGGAAACAATACAGATACCGAGGACCCAGAGTGAGTAAGACAATGTTTGGATTGTCGGTTGTCTTTGTCTGCTTGTTTTTGGACCGAAATCTTGACTGATTTCTCTTAATATTAGTTTCTGAAATTAAATCATGACTTTTCGTGCTTTTTTGTGGCTGGGCTGAAATCTTGGCTTGTTTATTTGTTTCTTGACTAATCTCTTGACTGAAATAGTTGCTTCAGGACTAAAATCGTTGCGCTTTCAGATCGATTTATAGACTGAAATACTGATTTACATCTCAATGTCCGGACTGAACTCTTCATTTGTGTATTTGTTTCTAGACTGAAGTCTTAACACCTGCATTTCGCTGACATGACCTGTACATTTGTTTCCAGTGTTCACTAACATCACGGGTTTGATGTTTCAATTGCTTCATCAATTTGAAATGATGCTTCATCCCCTGCTGTCTCACCCAAACCGCTTTGATGTTCAGCCTCGCGCAATTTTCATCGATACGTGTCTTTTATTTATTTATTTTTCATTCTAACCACGTCTCTCTTTCACAAAACGTCATTTCCACACGTTATATTTCGGAACTGATATCCATCATTGTCAACTGCGGTTGTGTGTAACTAAATCTGTCTCGAATGTATTTGCAATTTCAGCGTCTCCTTGAAACCTGCCCGTCGTTTCGAGCCGTTTCTGTCTTGGCCTCAGTGGCAACGTTTGACAAATCGACACGTTTCCGCTCTTCCACTCTCCCTGATAAGCGGTGAAATATTTCTTTTCTCCACTTTCAGAATCCCACTTGACTTGACCGCGGGTCGATTGTCAGAAGCCGTGTGCTTTGAGAGATGATTGTGCCTTTGTTTTTTTTTGTTTTTGAAATGGGAGAAAGGAGTTTGTTTCTTCTGCTTTGTTCTTTCTTTTGGTTGGGGTCTGCTTGTTGTTGTTCTGTAGAGGGGCAAGAGTCAAGCTGGGAGGGCTGCTATTATGCCTCGGGCTGCGTTAATGTCTATGGAGATGCATCAGTGTTTAACACGCGATTCTAACAGTTTACACCGAAGATAGAGCAGAAATGCATCAGTATTCAACACGCGTTTCTAACAGTTTACACCGAAGATAGAGCCGAAATGCGTCACTATTCAACACGCGATTCTAACAGTTTACACCGAAGATAGAGCAGAAATGCATCAGTATTCAACACGCGATTCTAACAGTTTACACCGAAGATAGAGCAGAAATGCATCAGTATTCAACACGCGATTCTAACAGTTTACACCGAAGATAGAGCAGAAATGCATCAGTATTCAACACGCGATTCTAACAGTTTACACCGAAGATAGAGCGAAATGAATCAGTATTCAACACGCGATTCTAAAGGTTTACACCGAAGATAGAGCAGAAATGCATCAGTATTCAACACGCGTTTCTAACAGTTTACACCGAAGATAGAGCAGAAATGCATCAGTATTCAACACGCGATTCTA
>JABMCL010002055.1:325000-327500 GCA_018857735.1 Alviniconcha marisindica | reverse complement strand
CATGCACGCACGCATTCTTTCGTCTCCTCTCTCTCTCTCCTTCACACACACACACAAACACATACACACACACACACACACACACACACACACACACACACACACACACACACACACACACACACACACACACACACACACACACACACACACACACACACACACACACACACACACACACACACACACACACACACACACACACACACACACACACACGCCGCCTCAACAACACACACAAACACACCGTCTGGCAACGTTGCCCTTCACAATTAATTAATGACTTCTCAGTGGTGTAGCCGACTTGGAGTTGATGAATTAAGCAGCAGGGGTCCTGTATATAGAACTGGGATATATAAAAAAGTACACGCACGGCAGTGTTTCAATCAATTGCTAGTCTGGTTTCATTGTTACATATCGACGTTTCAAAGTGGCGAAATCACAACCGTGGGCGCTACCATTTTGTTTCGGCAGTTGGTGTCTGTGACCTTATCAAAGATCGGCGCGATTGGCACACGTGTCAACTACTTTAAAACCAATCTTTTCTGCTCTTCACTGGTCACTATTAAAGCGCGCACCAGCATGCCTGAGGACATGAAATTGGAAGAAAAAGGATATTTCTGTTGCAGAAATGCTGATAGACCAGCCGTACAGAGGTTGCAAATGGAACCTTCTATGCATGTTCTTCATTTTTAAACCACTTTGCGTTTTCGCCTCGTGACCCCTTTAAGATCTGTCAAACACTCGGCAACCCTTTCTTCTTTTAAACGTAATCTCAAAACGTAGCTTTTATCAAAACAGATCAACAGCTGAAAATCTGTCCCACACTTGTCCTTCTTTTCCCCAGTAATCACGACTTGTTATTTTAGCTCATTTCCCCCCATCCCTCCATCCGACAGTGTGTGTGTGTGTGTGTGTGTGTGTGTGTGTGTGTGTGTGTGTGTGTGGTGTGTGTGTGTGTGTGTGTGTGTGTGTTGTGTGTGCGTGTTGGGGGTGCGTGTGTGTGTGTGTACGTGCGTGAGTGCGTGTCTCTCCCCCCCTCTCTCTCTCTCTCTCTCTCTCTCTCTCTCTCTCTCTTATATATATATATATATATGTGTGTGTGTGTGTGTGTGTGTGTGGTGTGTGTGTGTGTGTGTGTGTGTGTGTGTGTGTGTGTGTGTGTGTGTGTGTGTGTGTGTGTGTGTGTGTGTGTACCCTATATCGGTGTTGTATTTCATTGTAAAGCACCTAGGATGGTAGGGCAGGCACTGTAAAAACGTGCCAGTATCATTGTCATTATTATTCCCGCTGCTGACAATCCAGAGAAAGTCTCATTGATTTATAAAGCATGGAGAAATGACAGCATGGCTTTGTATATTCCCCCTACCGCCAGAACTATCTGCCTTTCTAATCTTCTGCCTGCCTTCGACTCAAGCGAAACTTAACGTGCACTGTGGCCAGTGTGTCAGACCTTTTACTCACGATTCGGTGATTTGTGGCTAGCCCTGTTACGACCTTTGCCGTCAACAGGATGCTATGTATCAACAATCCACAGTTAATAAAGTGTTCGCAAACTAGCGCAGGCCACTGATGCCATCTTATATGCAGTGACATTCTGACAGTGACAGCAACCCATTAGGCAGAACTTCCCTGCGTCCAGCTTTCTGAGACGCCAACAATTATTAGCATCTTTCTGACAGTGTGGCACTGAACAGCCAATGATAGAAAGACGCTAGAACTCGCCACGGCGTAGTAAATATTAATCCTCATATACATTTGCTTGTGAAGATGAGCATACGTAGTACAAACAACCAACGCACAGAAAGAAAGGTCAACAAAGCATATTTAAAAAAAAAGGACATGCCAACATTCTTTCAAGCAATGGACAGGAAAACAAAATAGCTCAACCAAAAACACATAAACGATTTAGCTTAATTTCCATCATATTTTTCATCGTTTTTCACCGTTTAACTGTTGTTTAATTGACGTTTTGTAGCTTGATAAACGGGATTACCCCCAAAATTATCAGACAGTTTTTGTTCTAATAATTAGCGTTCTTTTGAACCTTTTATGTATTTGAAGCAACGCATAGATATAAGCGTTTGCCCCTGTTTCGGCACAATGACGAAGGCTTGTAGACTACTCTTTTTTAAAGTACGTTTGTTACAAGAATTGACAGGTGCTCGTGTTTGCTTTTTTCTCTTCTTTTTTTACGACAATAGAATGAAATAAAGCTCGAATTCAGTGGACGCGTGCACACTGATATCCAGGAAGAGTTTGACATAGCAAAACAGTTTAAAGGAAATTGAAAAGCAAACAAAACATCGAACAAAAACAACGCAACAAAACAATTAACAAAACAAAACAAAAACAAGACGAAACAATTAGCAAAATGAACAAAAAAATAAACAAAAACAAACAAACAAAAAAAACAACAGCAACACACACACACACACACACACACACCACACACACACACGCACGCACGCACGCACGCACGCACACACGCACGCACACG
>JABMCL010002055.1:315000-320000 GCA_018857735.1 Alviniconcha marisindica | reverse complement strand
ACAAGGGTGAACATTACATCGCTTTACAAGCTCTACAAAAATGTCTTGTCCACAATGTGTGAAACAGCGAAAAGGACTGACATCGCTGTCATGTGTGAAACAGCGAAATAAAACTGACATCACTGTTATGTGTGACACAGCGAAAAGGACTGACATCACTGTCATGTGAGAAACAGCGAAAAGGACTGACATCACTGTCATGTGCGAAACAGCGAAAAGGACTGACATCACTGTCATGTGTGAAACAGCGAAAAGGACTGACATCACTGTCATGTGTGAAACAGCAAAAAGGACTGACATCACTGTCTGTCTTGATGCAGACTCTCTGTGGTGATGGCAGTGTAGCGTAAGATATGGACTCGGCTCTCCTCAACCGCCTACGATTTTGGTCTTCGCTGTTGCTTCTTGCGTTAGGCAGAAATAATTAACCATAATCTGACCTGTACAACGCAGTAATATAGATGCCAGTCTTTAAGTGAAGTCAACAATCGAATCGATTTGCCTGTAAGTTCAAAACAAAATTTTCTCCTGAAATCCAGACCATCGACGCAGGCTTCACCTTACCTTCTATTCGTAGGTGATACGGACATGTTGAGTAGAACCTAAAAAACAACAACAACAAAAACAACCCTCAAACCTCATGAATAATAATAACTCACGGGGACTATACATCTCTTCGGTTTGAGGCTGCGCTTTTAAACTACCGTTCTCCTCTGGGTACCGACAGAGGTTCTTTGAACTTGGGGAAAGATCTCCTTTTTGTGCTAGTGCAAAATCGATAGCTCTCGATCATCAGGTTAAAAGCCCTTTCCTCTCTCAGTCGCAGCAGCCGAGAGACCATATGGCGCCCGCTACTTCCAAGGCATTACGGAAGGTCTTTTGGGCCGTCTGCACCATGCAAACACCGCACAAAACCCGCCTAGTTACTTGTATGTCAGCCACAAACAAACCACCAGCGACGTACTGTTTGGAAACCTCTCCAGACTTGCCTTCGAACGACGACCGTTCCCCCCTCCCTCCCTCCAACCCCCCCCCCCCCCCACCCCCACCCCCTTCACCACATCACTCTTCGTTTTCAACAGCATGAAAATCGGTCATCTTGAAAAGGAGTTTCGGCTCTAAAAGTAGTCATTTTCGTGACAAATGTGGCAGAGAGCCAGAGTTCCTTTACGATAAATGCTGGCTGTGAAAGCCAGTGTACTCTGAACGGGGTGTAAGGTTTGTCTGTCCCTAGGCCTTGTGTTAATACTCGCCAATCAGTTCAAATCATTTACCGCGGCGAAATTTCCATACCTCGTCTGGCGGTTTTGTAAGTGTAATAGCATGTCATCCTCAAGAACGCACGGCGGCTATAGCATTTATCCGGTTTCTCTCGTCCTCCAAATTTGATATACACGACTGATGGATCGTCTGTGTTGCCCCAGTAGTTGTTCGCCAGTAGACCTGTGAGTATCTGTACCGATTATGCGCAAGTTGTCTCCGCCTGGTTGCTGTTCGGAGCCTTCTTCTTTTGCGAGATCTCTCAGTTTCGTTTAGTACAGTCCAAGATATATTAAAGAACTCGGGAAAGCCCATGCTGATGCGCATCATCCTGTATGTTGATAATTTGCTCCCGCTAAAATATAAAGGGGGGAGAGAGAGAGAGAGAGAGAGAGAGAGAGAGAGAGAGAGAGAGAGAGAGAGAGAGAGAGAGAGAGAGAGAGAGAGAGAGAGAGAGAGAGAGAGAGAGACTTATATTCGCAACTCAGGAATTGTGGCAGTGACCACCAATGGTAAGAACGAGGACAGCAGTCGAGGGGTCAAGTGCCTACTTGATTCGGTATGATATTGTTGCAGGCTCCATCTTTAGAACTAATACTGCCCCCCCCCCCCCCCCCCCCCCCCCGCTCCCCCCCCCCTCCCCACACACAGACACACAGACACACACCACCCGCTCCAACCGCACCTAGTCTGTCCCCACCTGCGACCCACCCCCACCCATTTCCTTTTTTTGGTCTGGGGACAAACACCCTGTCCTACGGATGAAGGAAAAGGAACTTTCCCCAGGTCCCGAAGGAGCCAGTCAAGACAGGATAGCATTGTTGACGATTGCCTAGCGCGACGCTGCCGCAGCTGGCTTGCCTGTGGAGAGGCAATCAGAACTGCAGGCGAGAGAAAATACAGGGACCCCATCCTCTTTAAATCCCCCCTGTTGCCCTTTCGGAAGCCGTGTCTTGTCAGCACCTGGGTTCTTACCAAGTGGATGCCAATTTTAAGTACCGACCAGGGTCGGGAAGCGGTCAACAAGTTGACTTGGATGGTTCGGTTCAATGTTGCTTTACGTCCACAGAAACCATGAGGCTTATTAGGGAACCTTATTACGTGGCCCAGGACGGCCACCTCGACTTTCACACGGCTCGTGTTGGACGGTTTCTCCAATGCTGCTTTACGTCCACAGAGACCATACGGACCATTACGGATTGGGTTGGACGGTTGTTGTTGATCGCTTTTATGTAGCACTATTCCGCGCTCTCGAGCAGACTCACTGCGCTCTTGTGGCATACATGTGACTCTACCGCGCTTTGAATGTCTACCACGTGGTGTAGTTGCAGCGTTGTTTGGTTCTTACATAGCTGGTGCCACTCGAAACTGCTGCCACATCGGCGCGTTCTGTATACAACCATACACCATATGCCACGTCACGCAAAGCCTCATACGTAGGGTGCATGCGTATTTAGCTGTAACCTGCCACCTGCACTTTTGGCAGAATGACCGGGATTTTTTACGTGCTATTGCGGTAACACGGGGGTGGAACAGATACAGAAATAACAGTAAGCACAGAAAGCTGACCCTGGAGAAGAAAATTCTCCCGCCGCTCCTGCCGGGACTCGAACCCGCACCTTTCGATCACGAGTCCGGCGCTCTAACCACTGAGCTATCCCCGCTTCCCAAACAGTTTCGTGCAAATTTAAAGCATTCTACAAAGCTTTTCCCTTTCCTCGGGGGCTATGGATCAACACACACAAACAATTAAAAAGAAAGTTTAGTTGTTTTTTGTTGTTTTTGTTTTGTTTTGTTCTTTTTTTTAATGGGACAATGCAAAACATGTGCACATTATTCGGACAGACTCTTTTCATTTTTTTCAATCAACAAACAGGTAGGCAAGTAAGTAACTTGATGTTTTATGCCCAGTCAACCAGTATGGTTATATTAGGGCGAAGAACAAACAGGCAGATAATCTACAAACCAAAATGTGAAGGAAATGAACACGTACCACTTAGCTTTCTGTTCACTTTTGGCCCAGATCGCGAGGACGAGGCAACGTTAACGTGCTCGAAAACGCGTTCAAAACGTTATAATAGTGTGATTACCTCGATGACCGGATGTCAGGATGACACTGGCGTTTAAAAAAAAGTGAAGCTGCCAATGACAGTGGCATGTCTTGGCAACATGGCGTGCAAGCTTTCATTAACTTTGGCGTGTATTTCGAGGACACGTGGTGCGTTTTGGGACTTTGGGAAGACGACCCCACAGACACCCACCTTAAAAAAAGAAAAAGAAAGCGGGGTTCACGCTGGCTATTTCTCCGAGGTTGTTCAGGTCCGATCGTTCGGTTTTTGTATGATGATTACTTCCATTGAGCTTCAGAGATTCAGACCCGTTTCGGTGATAATGGCTGAATTACAAAGACGGAGCAGACTCGATGGAAGTGAAGTTTGTGTTTTCCAATTTTTTTTATAATCTAGCCGAGTTCTGCAGCTGAAACATGTACCTTAGCTATACAATTGTAAGATTTGTTTGTCTGATTTTGTCAAAGCTTGACTGCTGTAATGGTGTGATTTTGTCAAAGCTCGACTACTGTAATGGTCTTCTATTGGGGATGCCCCAAAAGCAAATTAAACGTCTACAGGCAGCACAAAATGCTGCTGCAATAACTGACGAAAATTGAATGGCAATGGTCTCTTCTTCTTCTTCTTCTTCTTCTTCTTCTTCTTCTTTTCTGTTTGTGTGTGTGTGTGTGGTGTGTGTGTGGTGTGTGTGTGTGTGTGTGTGTGTGTGTGTGTGTGTGTGGTGTGTGTGTGTGTGTGTGTGTGTGTGTGTGTGTGTGTGTGTGTGTGTGTGTGTGTGTGTGTGTGTGTGTGTGTGTGTGTGTGTGTGTGTGTGTGTGTGTGTGTGGTGGTGGTGGTGTGTGCGTCGTGGTGGTGCGTGCGTGCGTGCGTGCTGTGCTGCGTGCGTGCTGTGCGTGTGCGTGTGTGTGTGTGTGGTGTGTGTGTGTGTGGTGTGGTGTGTGTGTGTGTGTGTGTGTGTGTGTGTGTGTGTGTGTGTGTGTGTTGTTGTGTACTTTTTTTCCCGTCGTACTTTGCTTTAGGTATATGAATAAGAGAGAGAAACTGCACTGTAACAGATGGATACATGTAATGAATAAAAGCCCCACAGCGATGTGTTTGGCATAACAAAAACAAAAGACTGTAAAATATATAAAGCAAACAGATTTTTCCACGCCCACTTTTTGGAGAACTTGACTGGCTTTCCGTTCAGAAACGCACCCGACACAAAATTCTCTGTCACAATCCGGTCAGTTAGAAAAATCCCGTCTCCACCTTTCTGATCTTTTCCATGGACACTGCCCGTCTCACCTTCTCAGGTTAGCATCTGGATCTCTCCTTGATGTTCCCAGGCCCAAGGATTCTAGGATGATGTGATACAGCCAACAAACCTTCAGGTATGTCGCTCCCTCCCTCTGGAACGCCCTCCCCGGGATCAGTAGGAGAAGGGCTCCATTCGGTCTTTGATTCTTCTCTGCATGAACACCCACATTTCATCTAGGCAGCACATTCGTTGTGATGCTCCGACTGTGTATGGTATATGCTCTCGCGCAGGTGCTGTTGTTGATCGCTTTTATATAGCGCTAATCTCCGCTCTCGAGCAGACTCAGCACATTCTAAATGGATGACTAGCTGATAATAGTGCATTTTGAATATCCACCCAAGTGGTATACTTATAGCGCTGTTTGGTTGTTA
>JABMCL010002055.1:307500-310000 GCA_018857735.1 Alviniconcha marisindica | reverse complement strand
ATTGGCATTATAGCAATGGTACTCGTTCTATTACTACAGCTGCTGGCAGTAGATATGATACATTTACATTATTATTATTATATACAGGGATCGGAAACTAATAATGTCTTAAATGCTAAAGTAATCCAGGTGAACGAGTCCTGCAGTTGATGCAGTTTCTTTTACCTCGATCAACACGTCTCAGTTTCCTCTGCTCGGTTAAAACATGTTTCATGCAATGGAAGCATGCCAATAAACAACGGTTAACAAATCAGCAAGCAAGGGAGATAATTAGCGCCCGAAAGACGTCACCCAAACACAACAACAACAACCCGAGTCACCAACGGTAACACTCACCTGACTTCTTAGTAACTAGCAGGTCCATCAAAGGTACACCGTCTTAACTTTTTGAATAAACAAGTCTAACTAAGTAAATAATTGTTTTTCAAGGCTCAATAAACCTAGTAGGTCATATCTAAAAACAAACTAATAAACAACACAGGAATAGTTACCCAGCTCAGATGCAAGCTATATTATCCGGTTTTTGACTGCTTTTCTGCCCAAACTTTATTTATCGCGCAAAAACGTCATTCCTCCGGAGACTTCCTGAAAGAGATTGGTACCATAAATTTTGATGTAAAACGTTTTTTTCTCTCTCCAATTTTGAAAGAGCCATCAGTCAAGAGGCCCCCAGGCGCTGTATAATTTGTGGAGTACAGCAGGGGAAGTTTGTAAGAGTGAAAGACGGTGTATAAGCCGCTGTACTCAGGAAAATGAGTCTGGAAGATGGGCAGCTAATTCTATAGATTTACCGCCATACTTTACTCGGAGATTCGGTGATGCATTGCTTTTTCGCACGGAGAAGGGTCATACATTTCGCACACTCCGTTGCGCAAAGAGATGTATCTTTCTAGCCCTGCGGATCGGCGGTTCGGCCAGGGCTTACTCGTTCCTGATTTATTGTGAAAACAAAGGAAGAATTAAAGTTTTACTTTTAGGGCGTAGGACGTCGGGAGGAGGACAGGACTTCCATTCTCTGCTTATGCTTTCGACTTCGTCTGGCATTGTAAGTAATCCGGGCAGCGGTGGGCTTTTATTACTTGTATCGTGCATGGGATGTGGCGGCTGTTCTCCACTGCACTCCGCCCCCAGAAACAAAAGCTCACACGCACATACACATACACGCATACACACAAACACCACAGAGAGACAGACAATACACAGACACACAAAGACAACACACACACACACACACACACACACACACACACACACACACACACACACACACACACACACACACACACACACACACACGCGCGCGCGCGCGCGCGCGCGCGCACGCACACACACAAGCACACATACACACAAACACACACACATACGTTGCACAGAGGCAGACAACACACAGACACATAAAGACAACAGAGAGAGAGAGAGAGAGAGAGAGAGAGAGAGAGAGAGAGAGAGAGAGAGAGAAGAGAGAGAGAGAGAGAGAGAGAGAGAGAGAGAGAGAGAGAGAGAGTTTTCAGATAAATAAGGGATTTCGTCGCAATTTAATCAGATTAAAAGCATAAAGACCTGCACCCCCACCCCCTTCTTTTCAAACTGCCACTAAGTCTCTGAAAGTGATCCGCAAAATTAATTAAAAGCACACAAAAGGCTTAGTTGAAATGTGACGTCTGCATACAAGATGGGCGTAGGCACTGGCCTAGTCGACCTGGAGGGAAACAAATAAGAAAATTTACGTTTCGGATCCGAACCCTCTTTTAAACTTACGTATGGCTTAAATTTCGACTTTTGCATACACCTTGATCCTGGTCTTCAAGCCAACACGTACGTGCCTCGTCGTTCTTGGCTTAACAACTGACGCAGTGGTATTTGTGTGAGTCAGGTGTCCTCTCTCTTGGTCCTTGCTTTAACGTACAGCTCGGACCTCATGACCTCAGCATAAAGTAACTGACCCTGTGTTGATGGAATCAGATGATGCTTTCCTGGTCCTTGCTGTACTGCTATTCCCAACGGCTTCGCTGTTCTTCCTTGAAAGAGACGCACTGCTGCTGAGAGCCGAATACTCTGAAGTCCTTTTCTGGACCGAGAGAGAGTTGTATGTCTTTCCCTGTCTGCATGTATAGTCAAAAAAGCCTGCTTCGACCGAATACTTTAATACACTCTTGTACTCTAGTTCCTTTCTGCTGGTAGCTACAAATATCTGATGGAACCCGAAACTGTAATCCACCGCTGAATCAATAACTCGGCCGCCCTCTTGTGTTTGGAGCGAATAACTGGGCTTGCTTGAAGCGCGAGATTCTGGTGATCCTTTCGCGTACCAAAGTCTCTGTTCTCCTGTTATTTTTTACTTAGGGCCGAAGACTGCGTGACCTTAGCATGAGCAGCCATGGGCGGCACTCGGCCACACTGACCACAGCTTTGCTTTAATCGAGACGTACAACAGCCCATCTGACCCGTGTCCTGGCGAGGGCGATTGCAGTGTAATTGCACCATCGATCGCCTAAAACCG
>JABMCL010002055.1:292500-297500 GCA_018857735.1 Alviniconcha marisindica | reverse complement strand
GCTCTCACCATGACGTTACCGACAGAGGCTTCTACTGAGTAGAAAACGAACACTTGTACGGACCGATGCCGTACGTCTCACGTACCATTGAAGACCACAAACTGTTCGAGAAAATTTGGATTCACGCATCAAGACACATCGCAATCAACAAAGAGGGCCCAAAGGAGGCAAGAAAATCTCGAATTGGCAAGGGGTCATTGGGTCACTGACATCTGCTAGAACTGCTTTGAACTTTGAAATTGAACTGTCGTCATGCGGTGGCCAATCAGTTTTTGATTTTTTGACGCCCTCGCGTTGCATGGTTGGTAAAAAACTTTAAAAAAATCCCGATCTAAAATAAACACAAGCCACTGGCGATTTTTGTGGGTACTGACGACTCGTACATGTGGAAGGAGATCCGGACTTATGGACTCTTTAACAAATCAGGATTAGGGGCTATCTGTCTTTAACTCATCATGTCTATCAGTGATCTACCAGTGGTCAGTGAGATATATGATATTATTACTGTGATCAGTGAGCTACCCACAAGAGAGACCTAAAAAGGGGCGATGTCAACACGACCTGGCAAACATGGGAGCTGTTTCAGATACAATATCCGCGGAAACTTTCTGAGAGGCGATATTGGAGCACTTAGACAGAGTCGGTATAGCCATTTTATCTCAAAATTAAACGAACTGATCTCTCTGTCTCTGTCTGTCTCTGTCTCTGTCTCTGTCTCTGTCTCTGTCTCTGTCTCTCTCTCTCTCTCTCTCTCTCTCTCTCTCTCTCTCTCTCTCTCCAGGGATATATTTGCAAAAAAGCCGAATCGTGCTTAAATCTTTATCCTTGTGTAATAAATTATTATCCTCTCTCTCTCTCTCTCTCTCTCTCTCTCTCTCTCTCTCTCTCTCTCTCTCTCTCTCTCTCTCTCTCTCTCTCTCTCCCCTCTCTGTGTGTGCTGCAGACGTGTCGTTCGAATCTTGTTACCGTCAAATCACGGAGAGTGACAGAACTGACAAAGTGAAACGAAAACAGAAAATGGGGATTTTTATCTCTAAGCTTCGCTCTCTCGGTAAAAGCAAAGCCAGGTTTCTGGAAACAATATCTGCGTTCATTAATCATCCCACCCGTTTCAAGCCATTAACTTCGTCAACCTCCTACGCAACGCTGCAGTTAGCAGATATTACACGTACTAGACATTATGTATTGTTCTGAGGTGGGTGAAATCCTGATGACCACGCATGGGTTTGTGTCGAATGTAAAAGGGTTTGTTTGCTTTTCCTCCGTCTGTTTAAACGTGCATAATTAAAGAGACAAAGCCCGCTTTTTGTTAATCCTTGAATCGGTTTTCCCTTTTTGGTTTTATGTTCACTTAGGCTGGGATTTCCCTCTCCAGGGAGCCTGTCCTGTTTGGCATTTGCGTGGTTTGCTTCCGTTAAATACCGTTTTTCGTTGTCTCAGAGGGTTACACTGGGTACAGTTTCCAAGCAGGCAAAACAGCGAGGAGGAAGAGCCAAGAGGGGAATAGATTGATCTAAGTACACTGACCCTCACTTTAAAGTTGCGACTTGAGACTTGCGAGATACTCTCAGGGTCTTTCCCTGCCAGTAGTAGACCAGGATCTTTTTTAGGATCATCTTCTGTCTCGGCTTTCCCTTCTTGGTGGTAAGCCGAAATCTTCCTTTACGTTCTGCTCCCGTTTTCTTCTCGGTGGCAAAGCAAGATTATCCAGGAGGCTCTGCCTTCCTTTTGTCTTTGTAGGTGGTAAACCGAGATATTTCAGGACGCTCTGCCTTCCTTTTGTCTTTGTAGGTGGTAAACCAAACTTTTTCAGGACGCTCTGCCTTCCTTTTGTCTTTGTAGGTGGTAAACCGAGATTTTTCAGGCCGCTCTGCCTTCCTTTTGTCTTTGTAGGTGGTAAACGTAGATTTTTCAGGCCGCTCTGCCTTCCTTTTGTCTTTGTAGGTGGTAAACGTAGATTTTTCAGGCCGCTCTGCCTTCCTTTTGTCTTTGTAGGTGGTAAACGTAGATTTTTCAGGCCGCTCTGCCTTCCTTTTGTCTTTGTAGGTGGCACACCAAGATTTTTCAGGCCGCCCTGTCTTCCCTTGGTCTTCACAGGTGGCAAACCAAAATTATGTAGGACGCTCTGTCTTCCCTTAGTCTTTATAGGTGGCAAACCAAGATTTGCTCTGTCTTCCTTTGTTCTTTATAGGTGGCAAACCAAGATTCTTTAGGACGCTCTGTCTTCCCTCTTCTTTGTAGGTTCAAACCAACACCTGCCGGGAATCTCTATCTCACTCTCTTTGTACGTGGCAAAGCAAGGTCTTCCAGGACGCTCTGTCTTCCCCCTTCTTTATAGGTGGCAAAGCAAAGTCTTCCAGGATGCTCTGTCTTCCCCTTTCTTTGTAGGTGGGAGAATCGAGATCTTGCAGGAAGCTCTGTTCGTGTTTCATTCAGCTTTTCTATCCCGGCTGTAACTTATTTGAAGGTAAGGTCTTCACGGACTCTTTGTCTTTCCTTTTCCTTGTAGGTGGCGAAGCCAGATCTTCCAGCGCACTGTCTTCCTTATTTCTGGAGGTGAAACACATTTGGCTGGCGATCAAAAACAAAATCGGACCTTCCCAAGTTCAATTCATTTGCAAGTCTATGGCGATACACTGTTTTCAGGGACGTGACGTGATTGCATTGGAGTGATTGCATTTAATTTAAAGAATTGAATCGGACCTGAAAAGGGCCTTATGCTCCCAAAAGGTTGTTTCTGAAGGATTTTCTTTTTCGTGTTAGTTTTTTTTAAAAAGCTTTTTACGGGTATCGTTTACCCACTAGTTGTAAAAGCGCTCAGCGTACTAGACCCAGCTCATTAATGTCTGGTTCAGGCTTTTTCACTTTTTTAGGCGCTCCCCTCCCCTCTTTATCTGGTCTGAGTTCATCCAAGAGGGATGTAAATGCTTGAGTATAACCGTGTTTGGATGTCCACGGAACCACCTTTCTGAGCACTTGCGCTTGTGCAGATATTGCAAGGACATATCCTGGTAGATATTTCATTAGCCCGTTGCAGATTTAGGTGAAAATGTCAATGAATGTATACTGTGCATTCTGTGAATCTTTTGTTCCCCAAATCGAAAGGGAATGGTGGCCTACTCTCTCTCTCTCTCTCTCTCTCTCTCTCTCTCTCTCTCTCTCTCTCTCTCTCTCTCTCTCTCTCTCCTCCACACACACACAGACACACACTCACTCAATAGCTGACTTTTTAATTTTTTTATTGTATTACCCTCGTGAATTAAAAAAAAGGCGTTCATTCGTTCATTCTCTCTCTCTCTCTCTCTCTCTCTCTCTCTCTCTCTCTCTCTCTCTCTCTCTCTCTCTCTCTCTCTCTCTCTCTCTCTCTCTCTCTCTCTCTCTCTCTCTCTCTCACTCACTTAATAGCTGACATTGTATTTTTTGGGTATTGTTATTCTGTCTGGATTTACCCCAAGAGCTTGATGTAACAAAAATACCGTATCTGGACTTATTGCATTACCCTCGTGAATTTAAAAAAAAAGGCGTTCATTCGTTCATTCTCTATCTGTCTGTCTGTCTGTCTGTCTGTCTGTCTGTCTGTCTGTCTGTCTGTCTGTCTGTCTGTCTGTCTGTCTGTCTGTCTGTCTGTCTGTCTGTCTGTCTCTCTCTCTCTCTCTCTCTCTCACTCACACTCACATTGTATTTTTTGGGTATTGTTATTCTGTCTGTGTTTATCCCAAGAGCTTGATGTAACAAAAAAAGTACCGTATCTGGACTTATTGCATTACCCTCTTGAATGAAAAAGAAAAGAAAAGAAAGGCGTTCATTCGTTCATTCTCTCTCTCTCTCTCTCTCTCTCTCTCTCTCTCTCTCTCTCTCTCTCTCTCTCTCTCTCTCTCTCTCTCTCTCTCTCTCTCTCACTCACTCACTCACTAGCTGACATTGTATTTTTTGGTATTGTTATTCTGTCTGTGTTTACCCTCGTGAATTAAAAAAACAAAAAACAAATGTTCATTTTCTCTCTCTCTCTCTCTCTCTCTCCTCTCTCTCTCTCTCTCTCTCTCTCTCTTCCCCCCCCTCTCTCTCTCTCGTTCACTGGTGTTATTACACATGACCGTGACCAGAGAGTCATCCAACGTTTTATGGGAACAGACTTCGAAATAATGAAAAAACCCGGTTGAAATATGGAAGGTGTCGACGAAGCTGGTAGCTTATGGATTTTGTGTCATTCCGGCCAGTGTAGGCGACATGTGCAGGGGCGGGGGGTAGGGGTGGGAAACAGGAGGGGGGGGGGGGGAATGGAGGGGGGGGAGGGGGGGGGGGGCGGGGGTAGGGGAGGGGGTGTCAGCTGGTCCGTATGGGGCAAAATACGTGTGTATCCTCTTTTGGCCGGCAACTTGCTGAACTATCTGAAACTGACGTCATAGCTTGCACTCAGCATTTCCCACACAGGAAACGATGTTTAAGGTTCCATACCAGAGAGATTGACTGATATATTATCGCCCAGTTATTCACAGAGATCATCTGTCACAGCGGAATACAAGTGAATATATCACCAATGAAGGTCTGATTCACTGATCACGTTATACACGCACAGTTATGGTTGAAGGCGGAAAGAGAGAGAGAGAGAGAGAGAGAGAGAGAGAGAGAGAGAGAGAGAGAGAGAGAGAGAGAGAGAGAGAGAGAGAGAGAGAGAGAGAGAGAGAGAGAGAGGAGGGCGTTGATGGAATTGAGAAGGGTGAGAATGCAGAATTTGCTGTTGTTGGGTTACTTTTTTTGTCTACTCTCCGCTATCATCAAACTACGCAACACTTCGGCTATTTTTCCTCTCAAAATAACATTGTGTTGATAACAAGTCTCTGACACGAAAGAGGTTTTTAAAAAAGGCAAGAAGAAGAGGAAGGAAGAGGAACATGTGGAGAAGACGAAGAAGAAGAAGAAGAAAAAAGAAAAGAAAAAAAGAAGAAAAAAAAGTGTGGAGGGGGGGGGGTGGGGGGGGGGGGGGGGGGGAGGGGGTGGGG
>JABMCL010002055.1:275000-287500 GCA_018857735.1 Alviniconcha marisindica | reverse complement strand
CAACAACCACAAAACAGAAAAAACAAAACAAATACAGCAACAACAAAAACAACAAAAAACTAAACACTAAAAAAATTCAACAACCACGAAACAAGCAAACAACAACTCCATCCTGATGGCCTTTTCCTCTTTCCTAGTCTATAATTTCCCAATTAAAACAGCACTTCCCAGCTTTGACGTGAAGCCATCAACTTTGAAAAGCTATTGAAACGTTTTGATGGGAGCACTTTGCTGGCGCATCCAGCTGCCATTTGCCGTATTATAACAGCCCTTTTCTTCTAAACTTAAACCCGGAATTTTAACAAAAATGGGGGGGGGGGGGGGGGGGGGGGGGGGGGGGGGGAAAGGAAAAAAATTTTTTTTGGTTTAAAAAAAACATCTGGTCACAACCAGTACGCTTACACAGGAGAGATAACTCCGCAGAATATCTGATTTTCTGTTCAAAATCTCGGCATTTTGAGCCTTCTCCTCGGGAACAGAATTCTCCCGAGAATACCTATAGGCTTCGGGTCAATTCGAGCAAGATTTATTTTTTGTTTTGTTTTTTGTTTGTTTGTGTTGTTGTTTTAAATAATAAAAATGTACTCTTTTATGTGCTATTTCTCCAGACTGGAGCACACAGCCCATTACAAAGCGAAGGGCAACGAATCAAAGATAGTCAAGATGAAACTAAGACCAAAACACACGAGAGACTAAAAACAATGCTGATTTTAATTCGACAAAACAAAGGATGCTCAAATGTCCAGTGACAGATCGTTCCCAAGCAACAAACAGACAGACTGCGCATGGTTTGCATTGTCCGATTAAAATCAGCATTCTTTGTAAAAAAAAATACGTGTTTTGATCCTGTTTCAGAACGCTAGCAGCCTGCATTGTTCGAAATTGTTTTCAAGATATAAAGCTGTTTCGAACACCGACAAACAAACCATCCATAAAACCGACAACCCGCGCTCTAAAAAGAAGAAAGGGGGAAAACAAAAATGCCGACATCAGTCACTCTCAAAAGCCTATATTATAGGCTACACACCCCATGCACTCTCTCTCTCTCTCTCTCTCTCTCTCTCTCTCTCCCCTCTCTCTCTCTCTCTCTCTCTCTCTCCCCCCACCCACCCCCCACACACACACAACACCACACCAACAACACACACACACACCACCCACACCACACACACACACACACACACCAAAACACACACACACACACACAACACACACACACACACACCACACCACACACCCACACACACCCACACACACACACACCACCACACACACACCACCACACACACACACACACACACACCACACACACACCACAACACACAAAACACACACACACACACACCACACACACACACAAAAACACACACACACCCCCACACCACAAAACACACACACACACACACACACACACACACACACACCACACACACACACACACCCCCACACACACACACACACACACACACACACACACACACACACACACCGTCAATTGGATAGCTTGATCAGATAAGATTTTAGAGATGATCTGAACGATGAGATTGTTTGAGGATCTACTGTCATGCAAGAAAGACAATACGCGACATGCAAGCTATAATGTATTCCACTGCGCTGCACTGAAGCTAGTAAGCTGCGTTGTGATACGATACGCTGCTAGAAGAAGTTATGTGGCACTGGAAATATGAATATTATTAGTACGTTTTACAATTGTATACTGTCGTATACTATTATGTCTGCTTAAAGTAGCATTATTTTGGCCAAGACTAAATAGGAAAAGAACACGGCGAAGATTGAATGCTTCAGTTTTCTTCATCTTTCTGCTGTCGTCATTTCCTTTTTCCGGTTGACATCGCCTTCATGTAACAGTCCTGGTTGAATGAGCCTAGAGAACCAAGTTACTTACACCCCGTTGAAGGTAATTCACCCACCAAATTGTCAAGACGAGACTTTTTTCAGTAATGGATAACAAAGAACACAGTGGTGCATAAATACTTAGTCTTTTATTATGCTCTCTCTCTCTCCCTCTCTCTCTCTCTCTCTCTCTCTCTCTCTCCTCTCTCTCTTCCCTCTCTCTCTCTCCTCTCTCTTTTTTCCCTGGCCCCCTTGGCGTACAAAAACCAATTTAAATTCCTCTCTCTCTCTCTGTTTTCTCTGGCCGCCCGGGCCCCCGTCGGGTCTGCCTGTCTTCTGTCTGTCTGTCTGTCTGCCCTCTGTGTGTCTCTCTCCCTCCTCCCCCCCCCCCCTCATCTGGCCCAAACGGGCCAAGGAAAGTTTGTGATCTGTGATGTTTTGGATTTTACAGTCGAGGGGTTTTTGGGGGGGACTGCGAAAATGAACTTCTGGGCCCTTATGTGTACATTATGTTTGTTGTACCGTCTTGTTTTTCCCCTCAATTTAAAATTTAAAAAAAGAAAAAAAGGGGTTTTCTGTCTCTCTGTCATTTGGGGGTTGGGTGTGTGTTTTTGTGTGGGGGTTGTGGGGTGTGGGGGGGCCTTTTGTTGTGTGTGTGTTTTTTGGGTTGGGGGGTTGGGTTTTTTTGGGGTTTTGTGTTTTTTTTTTTTTTTTTTTTTTTTTTCCAATGTGTGTGGGGGGGTGGGGGTTTTTCTGTGTGTCTCTCTCTCTCTTTATGCATAAAGTTCTTAATAACAATTCAACAAACTACCTGGCACAACTCTATGAGACACTAAACTAACTCCAGGAATAACAGCTACGTGCCAAGGCCAAGGCTTGACTTGTTTAAAACCAGTACATCCTTTGATGGAGCGTCCCTCTGGAAAATTTCCCTGCCTCAAAATTTTTTATCCCGTATTTCATTTTCCTTTTTTTCAAAAAATAATTTTGCACAAAATATTTCCGAAAATAACCTGTCGTCAAACGTGGACGGATTTGTTTGAATCACATGTTTGTCTAAAAAATTGAGTGCTGTATGCATACATGTGTATGAAATAAATTTAATACCG
Source organism: Alviniconcha marisindica (assembly GCA_018857735.1). Classification (NCBI taxonomy): domain Eukaryota; kingdom Metazoa; phylum Mollusca; class Gastropoda; family Provannidae; genus Alviniconcha; species Alviniconcha marisindica. The sequence continues at coordinate 284,537 of JABMCL010002055.1, read as the reverse complement.
ATGTTCGTGCACATTTGTAGGAACTCTGTGTAACTGCATTAATGAACTGCTTATCCGTGCTTAGGCACATGTAATATCTTTCTGTGTTTATTTGTGTTCGTAATATAGCAAGGATTGGCTGTTAGATTGGTCCAAATGGACATAACGCTAGTATCTTGAGAGTTTTCGAGTTCGAGTTCGAATTTACTTCTCTCTCTCTGTTTCTCTGCTCTTTATCGCTGGTCTGTCTGTCTGTCTGTCTTGCCTCTGTCTTCGTCTTCTGTCTTTTGTTTTTTTTTTTCTGTCTGCTGTCTGTCTGTGCTTTGTTTTCTCTCTTCTCTCTCTCTCTCTCTCTCTCTCTCCCCTTCTCTCTCTCTCTCTCTCTCTCTCCCTCTTTTTCCCGTGTGCGGACCCAGGGAAAAATACACACAAAAGGAACTGACTACGCAAGTTGGCATGCAAATGCAAATATGTTTATGTACATGCTTGGTGGTTCTCTCGGTATATATACAAAAAGATTATTATTATTTATTTATTTTTGGCCTCGAATTTGAGCTCTTCGGGGGGTGGGGTGTGTGGGGAGGGGGGAACTCATGCTGAATCTCTCTCTACCAATGAAGAGCAGAAAACGTCCGGCCTATGACGTTGTGAAATTTTTGCCATACCCGCCGGCATAGTTTATGACGTCACTGAGACAGTCTGCCGAGCACAACATAGTCGTGTTTTTTTCGACCTTCAAACGTCGAATTTTAACGAACAGGGCGAGAAATTCACTTAAAAAACAACAAATCCAGATTGTTTTCTGGTTGTTGTTTTCTTTTCTTTTCTCCATTTCTACCGATACGTCCCATGGCGCCTCTTCAGTTCCATTCCCCGCTAAATTTGAAATTCAAGGAAAAGAAAGCAAGGGTACAACCGACTGTAGGCTATAGTAGTGTGCCACATTTCAAGCCGCTGACCAGAATGCAGCCAGGCAATCAGCGGAATGTACCCTGGACACCACTGAGCACACAGGGTTTTCTGGGGCTGGCACGAACAGACGTTGCTAAACCTCCACACTGGTGTCAATTCTGCTCACGAAAGGAAATTACTTTTGCTCTGCAAACTGGGAAGTGATCCTGTAGATTCCGTGCTGCATGTGTACAGCACTATACCATTCCTTGCCCCCGGGGACTCAAACGAAGGTGTGTGTGTGTGTGTGTGTGTGTGTGTGTTGTGTGTGTGTGTGTGGTGTGTGCGTGCGTGCGTGCGTGCGTGCGTGCGTGCGTGCGTGCGTGCGTTTCGTGCGTGCGTGCGTGGGGCGTGCTGTGGGGTGTGGCTGTGCGTGTGGTGGTGGTGTGTGTGTGCGGGGTGTGTGGATTTTGGATGCATGTGTGTGTGGTGTGTGTGTGTGTGTGTGTGGTGTGTGTGTGGTGTGGTGTGGGTTGCGCGGGGCGCGCGGTGTGTTGGGTATTCTTTTGTGGTTGTGTGTGTGTGTGTGTGTGTGGGTGTGTGTGTGTGTGTGTGTGTGTGTGTGCGCGTCGCGTGGTGGGTTTTGGGTTGCTGTGTGGTGTGGGTGTGTGTGTGTCGGTGTGTGATGTGTTGTAGTGTGTGTGTGTGTGTGTGTGTGTGTGTGTGTGTGTGTGGTGGGGGTGTTTAATTGGTGGAGGGGGGTTGGTGGTTTTGGTGCTGTGGTGGCTGGTGTGTGATGGTGTGTAGATGGTGGTGTTTGTTGGGGTGGGTGGGCGGCGTGTGTGGGGCGGTGGGGGAGATTGGGAGGGAGGGGGGGTGGGGGGTGTGGGGTTGAGGTGGTGGGTGGTGGGGGGAGGGGGAAGGAGGGGGGAGGGGGGGGGGGGGGGGGAGGAGAGAGGGAGAGGGAGAGGGGGGAGGGGGAAGGGGGAGGAGAAGAGAAGAGAGAGGGGAGAGGAGAGAGAGTATTCAGTATTTTTGTGTGAAACATAAAACGCACGCGTACCGGACAGGGCAAGCGCTAAACACCGCCCCAAAACACACCAAAACACACCAAACCCCACACCCCCAAAATTTCATAGTTAAACGATTTCCCCCCCCCCCCCCCCCCCCCCCCCCCCCCCCATTTTACTAACTGGCTGGGTGACGAACTGATCTGCAATCTGAGTTAACCCACGTAGGCGGGTTTGCAGTTGGTATTTTTAATCAGTTAATAGAGGAGAGCAAGTAGCATCTTTTCTAGAGCAAGGTCGAAGGAGGGTTGGGGGCGGGGACTGGGGGTGGGGTGGGGAAGGCGGGGTGGGTGGGGGGGGGGGGGGGGGGGGGTGATCTAGGGGCTGCTTATGCGTGTGGGTGTACGGTAGTGCGCGAATGTATGCATTTTGCTCTGTTTCATTGCGTAACAACGCAAGCATGCATATGCCGGTAAATGCGTTTTTCGTGTGCTGGCGGGTTTCCACTTGTTTCCTTTTTTCCTCCTCTGGTCTTGCAGGCCTCTGGTGCTGCAGGAACGTTTTCTCTGCAACACAGAGTTGGAATTGTAAGTGGATTTATTTATTTATTGTAGCCGGTTTGAAGAGGTTTTAGCTGGGATTCATGCATAGAACCAGAGAAAGGATGATCAGAGGGGAAAGTAAACACAGAGCACTCAGATCGCGCGCGCGCGCGCACACACACGCGCGCGCTCGCTTGCACACACAACCAAACGCGCGCGCGCGCCCCACACACACACCCCACACACACCCCACACACACACACACCACACCCCAAAACCACACACACACCCCACACAACACACACGGAAGCGACACACAAACACACCACACAACACACACAAACCCCATACACCACCACACACACACACCCCACACACACACACACACACACACACACACACACATGCACACACGCACGTAACGCGCGCCCCGGCCACACACCACACACACACACACACACACACACACAAACACACACACACACACACACACAGGGCGAAACGCACGCACCCCCTCGCACGCACGCCCCGCACGCCGACGCACGCACGCACCCCGACGCACGCGCACACACACACACACACCCAAAACACACACACCACCGAAACGAATGAATTCCTGCGAATAAAAGGGGAGCTTCTTGTTTGTGGTAGGAAAAAAAGCCGAAAAAGAAAGAGAGGGAGTGTCTTGAGAGAGATGCACTCAACTCCCACATACGTTACGCTTCTGTTGAGGTGTACGCGCTGCGTTACCGCCTCGAATTATGACTTCCGTTGATGAGAATTTCATTCATTGGCTGGCAAAAAAAAAAAAAAAAAAAAAGGTGAAGAAGGAAGAACGGAAATACGCGGAACAGATCAGAAAAAAATTCGCTACATATACACATGTAAATCTGCAACACAGTTGTAGTCCGAACTGATGCTGCTTTTCTTGCCTCGCCTGTTCGTGGATAATATCGTTGCGCTGGTACGTAAGAGCATAAGAACTATGTTCCTCTGCAGTGTGAGAAGTCTGAAGTTGCTACTTCTCTGAGACGCTCGCCCTGATATAACCGTAACGGCTGGCTGGGCGTAAAACACCAAGCTACTTATTTACTCTCTGATGCGCAGTCAGGGATATATCAGGCTACGTATATTATGCTGCGGTGCCATATTACAGGCATGCACGTGGGCGGTTTGGCCTAGCGGTAAGGTACGTAGTGTTAGGCTGGTAAGCAGATGACCTCGGTTCGATTCGCCGTTTCAGCTCTCCTTTCTCTTCAGTAGTTGTGGTTTATGCACACTGTCGTGTATCTTTGACCCTCGCAATTAAGAAAGCATCAATATGGCTCTCATTGCTGCCCACCTTGATGCAGCAGTCATTCTAGTGGTGACAGTATAGTGTTAAGCATAGTCTCTCTCTGTGTCTCTCTGTCTCTGTTTGTCTGTCTCTGTCTGTCTGTCTGTCTGTCTGTCTGTCTGTCTGTCTGTCTGTCTCTCTCTCTCTTCCCCCCCCCCCCCCCCCCCCTCCCCCCCCCTACTCCCGGGTGGTCCCGGTCAGTACGTCTGCGGAGACAAATCGGCGTTAAACAGGTCTTTGCAACGTTGGGGAAACTTTTGAGAGACGGGGTGGAGCGCATATGGGCTTTTCCGAGCGCATAGATACCAACTTGAACTGAACTGAACTGAACTGAACTGAACTGAACTAAACAGGTCTAACGAATACCCAGGCATGCGCGTTAAATTGATCGTGTAGACAGAGTGCCTGTTCCACCTCGGACCCTCAGTCCAACCGGAAGAGCTTACGTACACTATCCGTCCATTGCGCCACCGGGCACTGGCAACACACTATCTGTCTCTGTCTCTGTCTATCTGTCTCTGTCTGTCTGTCCGTCTGTCTCTGTCTGTCCGTCTGTCTCTGTCTCTCTCTGTGTCTCTCTGTCTCTCTCTCTCTCTCTCTGTTTCTCTTTGTCTCTCTGTCTCTCTCTGTCTCTCTCTGTCTCTCTGTCCTCTGTCTCTCTGTCTCTTTCTCTCTCCCCCCCCCCTCCCCCGCTCCACACGGAAATTTTATTCAATAAGGCCATAGCCCCATTTGAAGGGGTGTAAGCACAATAAACCTTATAAGACAATACACACACATATGCTTTCGCTCCCGCCTTGTGCATTTGTTACACTCCAATATCAGTAATGTGTTTACTGTGTGTGTGTTGTCTTATAAGGTTTATTGTGCTTACACCCCTTCAAATGGGGCTATGGCCTTATTGAATAAAATTTCCGTATTTCTCCCCTTCCACACACACACACACACACACACCTTCCCACTCCCTAGAGCGTGCCACAAGTACCCTGAACAGAAAGTCCGCTCCTACTGACAGTGGCGAACGTTGGGTGGTATATCGCAATCCCGTTCAGTTCCGCAGTGGGATAATAATAATAATAATAATAATAATAATAATAATAATAACTGAAGTATTTACTAAGCGCGAAATCGTGTCCTAGAGACTATTTTAAGCGCATACACGCACGCACGCACGCACGCTCGGCGACGCACGCACGCACGCACGCACGCACGCACCCCACGCACACACCCAACAAAAGGGGGGAACGAGAGAGAAGAGAGAGACGGAGAGAGGGGGGGGGGGGGGGGGGGGACGCAGAGAGGAGAGGAGAGGGGGAGAGAGAGAGAGAGAGAGAGAGGGAGAAGGGAAAGAATGAGACAGACAGGGCAAAACAGACAGGGCAGGGGGGAAGAGAGGAGAGAGGAGGGGAAGAGGGGGAGGACGAGAGAAAGAGAGGGGAGAGGAGAGAGAGAGAGAGAGACACAACACAAAACACACACACACACACACACACCACCACACAAAACACACACACACACACACACACACGCACACACGCACTCACGCACGCACACTCACGCACGCACACATGTGTGACAGTGAGAGGGTTAAAGCTTGCAGCAGCGTAGGTTAGACCACAGCTTGGCATATCTCGCCTGTCCGCATCAATTCCCGGAGCGTAATTTTGGCCGTCAATTGACACGCATGATGAACAGTCAGTCAGAATCGTGTTTTTCTGTTCCTGTCTCGGTGATTTGACGAATTATGTCTGGCCTTGATCGAACCTCCACGGCTGACTGATTGGTAGGTAACCAGAATTAACCATTGAGCCATCACGGAAAGCGAACGCTTAATAACTTCCGGCGGGTTGACCTGGAACAAGATAGCCCATTTTGACTGTGGCCACGCCTATGCCGGCGATGAACTGTTATTCTGTTTAGTGAAATGATATGTGACGAGCGGACTGCTGTGTTGAATTACTGTGTAAAGTAGACGCGCGCGCGGCGCGCGCGACACACACACACACACACACACACACACACACACACACACACACACACACACACACACACACACACACCATACACACACACGCATGTACACACACACACACACACACACAAACACACACACACACACACACACAACACACACACACACACACACACACACACACACACACGCACACACACACACATTTTAGCTTGAATCATTGATGCGCATATGCGAAGTTGAACTTAAAATGAGCTTATGATATTCCCAAGTGTATGCTTAGGTGCGCAAGCTAAATGTTCCCTTTTTCTCGCTGGGTCTGTTACTGACTGTGTTTGTTTGTCTGTCTGTCTCTGTTTCTCTCTCTTTCTCTGTGTGTGTCTCTCTCTGTCTCTGTCTCTAGCTATCTCTGTCTCTCTATGTGTCTCTCTGTCTGTTTCTATCTCTCTGTGTTTCTCTCCCCCTCTCTGTCTCTGTCTCTTCGTCTGTCTTTCTGTCTCTGTCTCTGTCTCTGTCTCTGTCTCTGTCTCTGCTCTCTCTCTGTCTCTCTCTCTCTCTCTCTCTCTCTCTCTCTCTCTCTCTCTCTCTCTCTCTCTCCCCTGTCTCTATCTCTTTCTGTCTCTGTCTCCGTTTCTCTCTCTGTCTCTCTCTCTTTCTCTCTCTGTCTGTCTATCTGTCTCTGTCTCTGTCTGTCTGTCTCTCTCTGTCTCTGTCTCTCTCTCTCTTCCCCCCCCCCTTCCCTCTGTGGATGGCAGGGCAAGCAGTAAGCAAACCACAGCAGACATTTTGAACAGTTGTTCGAGGCGTTCATAGGTATAGGCTCTAGCAGGCTTCCCCTTCTCCGTCATTCTGACGCCCGTTTGTGCCAAGCAATTCCCCCTCCCCCATCCCCCCTAAACCCCCACCTCCACCCTACCCCCTTCCTCCCCTCCTACCTGCGCATCTGTTCTCTCCACAACAGTCATCATACCTGCTTTTTGCCCCTCGGGTGTACACGTGTGAAGATACTTGTGTGGGAACACAGAGTGAAACCGCAAACCTGTAGTATTTCTTGACATGTGTCAGAAATATTTGTGTTTACTTGCTTTTTTACTCTCTTTCTCGTTCTCCACTGTATCTGCTTCTTCTTCTTTTTTAATTCGCTAGGAGATCAAGATGACTGGGTCTTCTTTGTAGCCTAAACTCCTTGAAAAGTTTCAGCGACAGAGACAAAGTGAGAGAGAGAGAGAGAGAGGGAGTGGGAAGAAAAAAAGGTTTTCACCAGATCGGAACTGCAGCAGACAAGACTCCTTTGAACCTTTTGGGAAAAGGATCCTAACCGGAATTTTTTTTTAGAAGAAGAAGAAGAAGAAGAAGAGAAAGAAGAAGAAGAAGAAAAGAAGAGAAAGAAAGAAAGAAAGAAAGAAAGAAAGAAAGAAAATCCCTAGTGATAACTCAAACGCGAGTTTCTTTCCTGTTTCTGTTTTCTCGAACGCCAAAGGAAGAAAAATTGTGTGATCCAGGAGTTCTGCCAAATGTGTTGTGTGTGTGTGATTTTATTTTTCCTTCTTGTCTTCGGTCCAAGGTGTACTCCCAAGACGCTGATGTGTGTCGCGACGTGATTCTGTATGACGTTCTAAATGTCGTGCAATTTACATACTTTATAGTAAAATGAGCGCAGATTGCTATGTCTCGAAAACGGAAACTCAGACGATTGTTGGTAAGTATTTCAGCCAGTACTTGGTACCATTCCCTTCGCGAATATATACATGGCATGAGCGTCTTTTAGATTACATACTTCACGTCTTTAAAACTGTCAGAAACGTTCATTTAACACCACACACACACACAAATATATATATATCACACACACCCCACACACACCCCACACACACACACACACACACACACACACACACACACACACCCCACACACACACCACACACACCACCACACACACCCACCCACACACACCACACTTACCCCCCCCCCCCCCCACACACTGCACACAGTTCCACCTCTCCTCTTCTCTGTTGTCTCTGTCTCCCCCCCCCCCCCCCCCCCCCCCCCCCCCCCCCCCCCCGCCCCCACACCACCCCATCCCCCACACGTCACATTGCAGAGTTTGTAGAATCGCTGTTGCTGTATTGGATCATGCTCCTTGAGCATCTTGATGTAACCCTTGTCCCATTACACACACACACACACACACACACCACACACCCCCAACACACACACAACACACACACACAACACACACATACAACACACACACCCACAAAACATATATTTTATATATATTATTTATTATTTTGGGGGGGGGGGGGGGGGGGGTGCGTGCGTGGGGGTGTGTTTCTTTCTTCACCATTTATCCTTTGTGTGTTTTTCTCTGTCTCTGTCTGCCCTCTCTTTTCTGTCTGTCCCCTCCCTCTCTAAACGCATAAAAGGTTTAAAAAACACAATAGCGTTCTTTTGAACCTTGTATGTGTTTGGATGTTGTTTTAGAACGCTGGCAGTCATTCTTACGAGTATTTCAGGTTTGCTATGTCTCTGTCTCCCTTTGTTTCTCTGTCTCTGTCTGTCGGTCGGTAGGTCTGTCTGTCTCTGTCTCTGTCTGTCTCTCTGTTTCTGTCTGTCTGTCTGTCTGCCTGTCTGCCTGTCTGCCTGTCCGCCTGCCCGCCTGCCCGCCTGCCTGTCTGTCTGTCTGTCTGTCTCTGTCTCTGTCTCTGTCTCTCCCCCCCCCCCCACCCCCAATAGTCTTCAACAAAGCCATTGCGCACGCGATATTTACTGTTATTTTGTTCGTTCGCTGTGTCGAGTGTAGGCTACTGTTGTTGCTTGACCATTTGTTTTATGTGGACAGTATAATTATGTTGTGTGACAGGTGTGGTTGTATGCCGGTCGACCGAGAACAAAACTTTTAAGGTCAGTGAATCAATCTTCCGTGTATGGAAATGTGTATTTGTGTGTGGCTGTATACCAGTTTGATATATGGCACATGCCTGGTGCTGTATTTTTGCGTTTAGACAGTGTATAATTGTGGCATATCTTGATGTTTTGATTGCACACATGTTCCTCATGTTGACGTTTTGCATATATGTCTGTATGTTGGTTATTTTGACCGTATCTCTTTGATATTGGTGTTTTTGATCGTATCTGTTTGTATGTCAGTACGTATAAAGACTGTTTCTGCGCGTTTCTCTTGTTTTTACATTTTGTTTTATATACCAATGTTTTGATTGTATTTATATGTCTGTATGTTGGTGTTTTGACGGTAATCTGCGATTATGTTGATGTTTTGACTGCTTCGGTTGTGGTTTAACTGACCGTATGCATATTGTAGCGACTGTTTCTCTGTATACAGTGGCCTGTTGGTGTTTGGACTGTACTAGTGTTTTGACATCTGTCAGTATGTTGGTAATGTGACTGTATCTGTGTGTTGGTGTTTTGGCCGTCTGTGTTTTGGTGTTTTGACATAGTATGTCTGTATGTTTGTGTTTTAACTATCTGTATGTTGGTGTTTTTACATCTGTTTGTACGTTTGTTTTTGATTGCATCTTTATACCGGTTATTTGATATGACACCTACTAGCTATATTTACATACTGATGTTTTGACACACCCTTCACAACTGAAACATTACACGCCCATAACATCGTAACCACATAACATTACAAGGCCACGATAAGCTAAACAAAGACAGAGTACATTACATGAATTTTGTGTAAAGCTGTTGAGGGAATATGTAATTTTTTTCCCGTCATGGTCTGGTGTAGTCTTTTTTTCTTTCTTTCTTTTTTCCATTTTGCTGTATCTCTTTGACAACTT
>JABMCL010002055.1:255000-262500 GCA_018857735.1 Alviniconcha marisindica | reverse complement strand
GACAGAGAGACAGAGAGACAGGCAGGCAGACCGACAGATCCTTATTCAGGTGATAAACATAGTCATGCCCAAACTCCAAGCACTGGTTTACGACATCCTTCCTTCAGCCACTGCCATTGTTGATTACGCCATAGCTCTCGGAAAACTGCCAGCTAACGAACAGTTTCCCGAAGATGCTCAAACGGCAGTAAGTTTGCAACAGACAGCTCAGATTATACCAGACGTTTGTTTTATAACTGACCATGTTGCTTACGCCAGGTCAAATAAAACCAAAATCGTTTCAATCGAGACGGATTTGTTTTTTAACCCGGGGTGGATGCGTCTCATGTTTACGTGGATGCTTGGGCGTCAGGTTGCTTCCACAGTCATAATTATTAGTACCCAAACCTTTCGGAGGGCGCTGACCGCGTCGGTGGACAGCTGCGCGGAGATAAAGAGTGCCCCTTCAGTGGCGTAACCAAATGTGGCATAGTTTGGAGGAAGGTGCCGGAAAGCGATGCTCGAAGTGTGAGTCGTGCTTTCAGACAGAACAATTCAGCATCTTTAGCAGAGACCTTTGAGACAGACAACGCTCGTGGGGTCAGATTGGGGCGTAGGCAGCTGACTGTGAAACTGTCATTCCTGTGTCTAGCTGTGAACCATCAGATGCAGGAACTGCTATGTCTTGACAACAGAGGGTTCCACACAGAGCTGCTTTGTCTTAACAATAGAGGGTTCCACATAGAACTGGTTTGTCTTGACAACAGAGGGTTCCACACAGAGCTGCTTTGTCTTGACAATAGAGGGCTCCGCATAGAACTGGTTTGTCTTTACAACAGAGGGATCCACACAGAGCTGCTTTGTCTTGACATCGGAGGATTCCCAACAGAGCTCTAAGCCCCGCCGCTTCCCATAGTTATGGTCACACAAGCTTTCGATCTGATCACCGGGCGGTGCTGTGTTGACTGTTGGATTGCACGAATACGTGAGTCTGAAACAAGTGTTCAGATGAATGTAGTTTGCCTCACTTGATTAAAGGTGACATTTCTCGTCATCACTGACTGGACGCCATTGGAAGATTCTGCTCGAAACCCACAATCTTTCGCTCTGTTGCTCTGTTGTAGCTTTGTGAGCGAAACATGGCGACCGCACTTCGGGGTTTTCGCGCGCGGGATATAGGCCGCTGTTTGTGGCGTTCTGACTGGCTGAAGCTTGGCGGCTGATTGACAGTCCGCGGAACCCTCAATTATACGACACTCAAATTGACCATCTCGGCGCTGTTCCGTAGCGAATGGCTATTCAGTTCACGGGAGCGCGCACGCGCTTTCCTCCTGTATCGGATTGTCCAGCATACTCAGCGATGTCCGCCGTCGACTCCACAATCTCATTGTCCGCAGAAGATGAGCTCTCTCAGCCCTGAAGATGATCTCGCAAATGGTCACTGCTGTCCCAGGCGTCTGAAAATGGCAAAAGGAGAAGAAAGGGAGGGGGGCTGTTTGCGGAGATGTGGTGGGAGGCTTTCGGCTTTCCCAAAGTGTTGTTGTCGGCAGTTTTTGGCGTTCTGGTCTCCAGATTATCAGTGAAATTTACTCTCTCCTGATGTTGATGATTAGAATGATATCCCAGGTCCATTGCTTCATATATATATATATATATATATATATATATATATATAATATATATATATATATATATATATACTCAACATAGAACTGAAACGCGGAAGAAAATGGCTGAAAGCAAAATAATCATGTATTTCACGTTGAAAATCTTCCGAGATTTTAATCTTGCCAAATAGAAAAAACACACAAAATATTTGCAATTACTTTGTAGACGATCCCATTTACAGATCACAATAAAAGAAAGATTGAACTCTCCCAGTATTTATATACTTATTCGGACGAAATATATAACATGCAAAATGACAGCGAAACTGTCTTTACATTGAGTTTTCCATGGGACAAAGGACAAGGCATGCAACAATCGTCATGATTATTTGTATGGAAACGTTGAAAAACTAGATTGAACATATCTTAGGGGGTTGCCTGGATCTTACGAAGATGTGCGAATAGGTCCATGTTACAAAACTACCCGAGACTGTACATTCGCCTGCACATACTTCCAGCCAAAGTGTCATACATAAATGGAAATTAAAATCAGTCCTGCCACACATACCTTAAAGAGCAACTCGTGCATAAAACCAAAGAGTGAAAGTACACAGTTCGCACTCTGAAGACTAACGAGAATGGAAAGCTTCCTGTTGTCATAGTCAACAATTCAGGAGGGAGAGAGAGAGAGAGAGAGAGAGAGAGAGAGAGAGAGGAGAGAGAGAGAGAGAGAGAGAGAGAGAGGAGAGAGACTGTGTGCATATGTGTGTGTGTGTGTGTGTGTGTGTGTGTGTGTGTGTGTGTGTGTGTGTGTGTGTGTGTGTGTGTGTGTGTGTGTGTGTGTGTGTGTGTGTGTGTGTGTGCGCGTGTTTGTGTGTTTATGTGTGTGTTATTATTGTATTATGTTGTAATCGTGTCTGCAGTCGAACGGCACATTTTGAATGTTATTCATAGACAATAAAGATCCTGTATTTACACACACACACACACACACACACACACACACACACACACACACACACACACACACACACACACACACACACACACACACATCACACACACACACACACACACACACACACACACACACACACACACACACACATCATCACCAATAGACATGACACGAGAGGAGACGAAGAGAGTAGAATGAGAGAGAGAGAGAGAGAGAGAGAGAGAGAGAGAGAGAGAGAGAGAGAAGAGAGAGAGAGAGAGAGAGAGAGAGAGAGAGAGAGAGAGAGGACAAAACACTACCGTGGAAATTCACGTCTCCTCAGACGAAGATCTGACAGAATGGAGACGCATGGTTTCCACTATTTATATATTAACAGAACGGAACTCAAACGGAGAAAGGAAAACGACGGAACTCAAAGGAAAAGGAAGTAAAGATTGAAAGGTAGCGTCACGCAGGTCGACGGCTTCTGACTCAACAGGAGATACGCAAGAGTCCTGCTGATTTTAACCAAACTCAGAAGAAAAGTGGATGGAAACATCTCTTATTTACATTGACGACCGCTCTCAGCGTACAGGAACAGAATCCACGCTGTTTTAAACCCAAACTTGGTAGAAGAGCGGAAGGTTACCGTCTCTCGGGGCGTTGACCTCATTAAACAAGAAGGAAAGAATTCCTGCTGATTTCTACCCAAGCGGAGAAGAAACCAAGTGAAAATACATGTCTGTCACGTCAAAGACCGCACTCTATAATTAAGTATAACAGAGGGAGAGTTAAACTGTCCGTCCTATCAAGCTGATTGTCATCATTACTCCGTTCGTCAGTTTCGATTTCTCGCTCCAGAGACAAGTTTCCGTTTTCTGCGACGTATATCCTTAAAGCTGACAGGTAATTAAAGAGTTCACTTATGTGGAGAACCATGCATGCAACCTCTCTCTCTCTCTCTCTCTCTCTCTCTCTCTCTCTCTCTCCCCCCCCACCACCCTCTCGGAATTTGCCTGCTTGCCCGTCTCTGTCTCTGTCAGTCTGTCTCTCTCTCTGTGTTTTGTGTATGTATTTTGTATGCGTCCTTGTCCCATGGGAAATTCGGCCTGTTGGACCGGACTGAGATGAAATGCTTCAGAATGCACGACAACATATACCTAGTCTCTAGCCATTCCTTAATTGCACATTCTTTTTGTACGCCTATAGTCATCATGTGCCGCTCGGGATGTTTGCGAACAGAATCGCTGCTTAATTATACATAACTCTGACTGGGAACTTTGATGCCACGATGGGTCGGCGGTAGGACCGGACGAGACTGAATGCCCTGTCATGTTTTGCATCTCCAGTATAAATGCCAGAAATCTGTTTAACTGATGTTTTCGTTGACAGACCCATTGAATCCCAAAGGAATCCATGAGCCATTCGCAGACGTCAGCTAAATGCTTCCACTTCCCCGAGAGAGAAAAAAAATTAAAAAAATGAGCGCAATTCTCCGACTCAAACGGAAGCCTACAACGTCGTCTGCCGACCTGTTGAGTTATGCTCCCACAGAATGCAGTGAGGCAACTGGCCAGTCAGGAGGCCAGGTGACCATACGACCCGAGGTTCACAGAGATGAATCAACACACAAGATAGTTAAGTAGCGCTCGAAAGACTTCACACAAGCACAACAACAAAGGCCCGGTTGCCTACGGTGATTCTCACCTAGTATGCCTGTAAATACAAGGTATATAAACTCCACCAGAGATGTGGCAATTTTCGCAGGGATAAATCTGTGGAGAATATTTGGGTCCGCGGACAAGTTGCACGCCCAGTTAAAACAAGTTATGACACGTTCCCGCAATAACACGAGCGGAGATGACATTTGGCTCGGAGTGGAGAAGTGTATAATATTATATGGTGTATATGTGCACACAACCCACGAAATCTGTATGGCTATAGAAATCATCAAACAATACATAGCCGTAATGCTTAGGATTCCCCAGAATGAGCCTTTTCACCGCAGGTACACACCTCTACCGAGAGCAAGTCGCAGTACTTAGAAATAAATCACCTGAATACAGCACCTAGGTAAATAATAATTGTCATGAAGCCGCTTTATTATATCGTTGCAAAACGTATCTAACACCAGTAGGCTAGGCTAGGAACCAGTATGTACTATTAAGAATCAGCTGAATACCATATTTAGGGATGGCTGGAATTTTTCCTAGCAGTTTAGTCCATGGTAAGCTACCATTCACAGGAATCACCGAACATAACGATCAAACTGTGGTTCGCAAATCAAATTTCACCGTGCACTGACACGTACCACAAGTAGACAACATACTAATATGACAATAAACTGCAATGCTTTACAAGAACCACCCAAATTAACCCATTACCTGGGAACAGACTTCACTATCACCGTGAGGTAATGTAACAATAAAAGTCCCATTTCTTCAGACATCGATCACCCACAAACAGGCAGCATAAGAATACGACAATAAACAGTAATGCTTTAGAAGAACCACCTAACTCATTACCCGTGAACAGACCACACTATCACCACGACTATTGTCACAATGAAAGTACGTTCCATACCCTGTCGCTCTTATATTCTCACAGTGAAAGTCACATTGCTTACGACCTCTGTCTCTCCTATTACAGTGAAAGTTACATCGCTTAAGACCTCTGTCTCTTTTATCCTGCCACACTGAGTGAGTGAGTGAGTGAGTGTGTGTATGTGTGTGTGTGATGTGTGTGTGTGTGTGTGTGTGTGTGTGTGTGTTGTGTGTGTTGTGAGAGAGAGAGAGAGAGAGAGAAGAGAGTGAGAGAGAGAGAGAGAGGAGAGAGAGAGAGAGAGAGAGAGAGAGAGAGAGAGATACATTGCTGAAGACCTCTAACTGTCTCTCTTGTCTTAAAACAGCGAAAGTCACATTGTTTAAGACCTCGATCGCCCAATCACTCCCGGAAAAAAAAAGGACCACACGGTTTCAGCACGGGCATGATATACACACTATAGCCTAGCCACCGTAAAGAGACGACACCAGACTTGTTCCACCAATGCAGAGGGGACAGGGCAAGGTACACAGCAGACCCGAGTCGTTCCGGGTCTCGGCGAGGTGCCCCCGGGGGCTGGCGGAGACCGCTGATTCGTCCTGGTGATCAAGTGCTCCTTCCGCTAATGTCCTCCTTCTGCCGCTAATGTCCAATGTCTGCGCACTAAACTGATCGGAACGGCCACGTCCACGAGGTGCCTGGAGACACGGTGGACACTCAGTCTCCTGGATATGAGCGCCAGCGGTGGCAGGAAGTCTCTGAAGTTTTGGGTCTAGTTTTCAGTCCCTGTTGGGACGGTAGGAGCGTGCGTGGGTGGAGGATGAGTTGTATTATGCGTCTTTTCTCTCTCTCTCTCTCTCTCTCTCTCTCTCTCTCTCTCTCTCTCTCTCTCTCTCTCTCTCTCGTGGCTTGTTTGAAACTGGCTTGGCTGTGTGGTCTTTTTGTTCAGTGTTAAGTCAGGTGGTGGTCAGCAATAATTGATAAAAGAAGTTTATTTAGTCTAGATCAGTTTATCGATTATTAGAAGACAGCTGAACAAACAGGCGGACACACACACACACACACACACACACACACACACACACACACACACACACACACACACACACACACACACACACACACACTCATCACATCACTCACTCACATTCACACACACACACACACACACACACACACACACACACACACACACACACGCACACACGCACGCACGCACGCACGCACGCACATACACACACACACACACACACACACACACACACACACACACACACACACACACGCACGCACACACTCGCTCGCTCACTCACTCACTCACACTCACGCTCACACGCACGAACGCACGCACAGAGAGAGAGCGAGAGCGAGCGAGGCGAGCGAGCGAGCGAGAGAGAGAGAGAGAGAGAGGGGGGACTTGGAACCACAGTTACACTGACGACCCGGTGCTTGTCAAGAACCAAGACAGGCTTCAACGCAGTTCCAACACTCGTGACCACAATAACGCCCAGCTTGGTCGTGACAGAGACTGTGTCACTGCACGCTGTCTTGTCAAGAGGTGATAGAAGGGTGTTGGTCCACGCTCCCGAACATAGCGAAGTGTTGGTCAGTGAACATTAAGCGACGGACAAGTGGGACATAGCCTTCATAGTGGAGTGTTGGTCGGTGAACATTAAGCGACGGGCAGTCGGGGGCATAGTCTTAGAGACCGAACCAGCCCACCACAGGGATTGCTTTCATTATTCCTTTTTTCTTATGGACCAGGGTGATGCGATGGCCAATTGTGGCTGCAAAGGGATAGCATAATAATGTCATCTTGTCTTCTTTTTTTCCTTGTTCTTCTTTCAGGCCACAGTGATGTGATGACCAGGGGGGCAAGACAAGGATAATGTAAATCCCCTTTCTTCTTAAAAAAAGGAATGATATACTACAATGATGTCCTGATATAAGGATCATGGTTGACTGGGCGCTAATATACAATGATCTATGTGCGACATTGATGTGATGACCTCAGTGGCAATGGAGGTATAAATCTTTTTTATTACACAGCACATTAATGGCATGGCCACAGTGGCGATACGAGCAGAGAGCTAGTGTATATCTGTGTATATAGACAACAACGATGTGATGGACACATCTGGTATTATGGGTAGATAGTATAGATCTTTGTTTATAGACCACAGCGATGTGAAGGCCACAGTGGTATGACGAGGAGATGGTATACATCATTGTTTATAGGCCGGGGTGATGTGATGGCCAGGGTGCCAATATGAGCAGAGAGTTAGTATATATTTTTGCTTTATGGACACGATGATGTCATGGTCACAGTGGCAATACGAGTAGAGAGCTAGTATAGGTCTTTGTTTATAGACCACAGTGATGTGTGTGTGTGTGCGTGTATGTGTGTGTGTGTGTGTGTGTGTGTGTGTGTGTGTG
>JABMCL010002055.1:247500-250000 GCA_018857735.1 Alviniconcha marisindica | reverse complement strand
TTTCTGTCTGATGCTCCCTCTGTCTCTGTCTCTATCTACTTCTCTCTGTCTGTTTCTGTCAGTCTGTGTATAAAAGGTATATGTGCGTCTCTCTCCTTTCCCTCTGTCTTTGTTACGATCATCTGTTTCTGTCTGATTCCCCCTCTGTCTTTGTCTCTGTCGCTTCTCTGTGTTTTTGACAGTCTGTGTATATGTGTGCGTCTTTCTCCTTTCCCTCTGTCTTTGTTACGATCATCTGTTTCTGTCTGATTCTCTCTCTGTCTTTGTCTCTGTCGCTTCTCTGTGTGTGTTTTTGTCAGTCTGTGTGTATGTGTGGGTCTCTCTCCTTTCCCTCTGCTACAATGTTCTGTCCCATTCTACCTGTGTCTTCTCCCCCCCCCTTTCTCTCCGTCTGTAGGCTCTGCTGTCTCTCTTTCCATCTCTGCGTGTACGTCTCTGTCTGTCTGTCTCTCCCTCTCTCTCTCCTAAAATCCATTATCTCAGTCTCATTCTTCCTCTGACTCTCTTTCTGTCTGTCCGTCTGTCTGCCGCCATGTCCGTCACACACACACACACACACACACACACACACACACACACACAACACACACACACACAACACACACACACATCACACACATACACACACACACACACACACACACACACACACACACACACACACACACACACACACAGTCACACACACACACACACACACACACACACACACACACACACAACTAACACACACACACACACACACACACACACACAACACACACACAAGTCACACACAGACACACACACACATCCACACGCGCACACACACACACACACAGCACACACACACACACACACACACACACACACACAACACACACACACACACACAGTCACACACACACACGCGCACACACACACACACACACACACACACACACACACACACACACACACACAGTCACACAGACAGACAGACAAACACACACACACACACACACACACACACACACACACACACACACACACTATATGTGTCTCTCCCACCCCTTCCCCTGATCCCCCTCATTCTCTTTCCCGCGCCTGTTCCTGCAGACAATGGAGATGGTGAGAAAGACCCCGAGGATTATACCCGTCAATAATAGATGGTAAAGACCCTTCCGTGAGGTCGTGCTTCATGAGACAGCAAACGAGCAAAGGTGAACCAACAGGCAGAGGCCTAGCACTGACCATCGCCGGCACGTACGCCACAGTACACACTGGGACTTTTCGCCACGCTGGACGTCGGCATCTAGAGGCGGCGATGGGAAATCATTGGAAATGGTATAAAACGACAAAAATCACAATTACGTTCCCAAAGGCACACGAATTTTCTCGGGCAAAGGGTACTGAATTCAATGCATGAGCACAGGTGCCTGGCCGAGTAACTGGACTGTTTAAGGCCTACGTTTCGTGCCCACCTAAGAGCATCTAATATTGATGCGCTTATACACCCACCGTGTTTGTGCCTTTTGGTGCGCTGCTGGAACGACAGATAGTGGTGCCGTGACTCTCCTGTGGTGAGTGGAAGTGACTGTGGAAAGCTGTCTGGAGTCGGAGACAGTGACTGTGTTACCATTAAAGACCCCATAGTCTCGGCTGGGAATTGGTGGCCATTGGCTGGAAATGGCAACGTCTTTGAACGCTCTTGCGATCTAAACCGTTGGGAAAGTGCGCTGTCTGTTGATATATTATTCTCGACTGAGACAAAACACGCACTTGCTTTGAGTTGGGGTCTTCTTTCTTCTGTTGAGTGAAGCGACGAATTGTGCAGAGGCGTTGTCTTGGACAGAGTTTAGCCGGTTTAGATTTTATTTCAAAGCCGTTACAGCGCGCAACTTACAGCTTCTCTTATACGAGTTACAGCCTACTCAGGCCAGATTCACGCTTCTAGATGAATTGTCGCCAACGGGACATACTGTCTCTGAACGAATGATCTTTCTTTGAAGTTTTGTTAGTGTTTCAGCAGAGCTTTGTCTTCAGAGCAATTATTTCATCCAGAGAAATTACTGTATGATTTGGATGCATTGCTGCATCCGTGTGAGCTACTTTACCTAGTATATAGAGTCTGTACCATCATGATGTAGGCTATACAACGAAATAATCTTACCGTTGGAAATTTAATTCGTCCAAAACTTCTTTTCATCACAGAAATATCTTTGACTAGAAAAAAGGGGTATCCTTGTAATGTTTCCCTGAATCGGTTTATAATTACGAAAACAAATTCTTCGTCCGATTGAATTTGTATGCTTGGATTTAAAAGTAAATATTTTGATACCCATTACATTTGCTGTCATGATATGAATTTTTTTATGCACATGTAGCCCAGTATTGTCCACTTGGGAGTTACCGCCTCTGCTTGTAATAGCATTGCCTCCTAAAGTGACTTCATCCACTGGAATTACTCACAATCTTGCTGCACCCAGAGGAGTTCTTTTCGCGCTTCTGACAGCGTGCTGTTTTCGCGATATTTGAAACA
>JABMCL010002055.1:235000-242500 GCA_018857735.1 Alviniconcha marisindica | reverse complement strand
CCGCCCCCACCCCCGTCCCCGCCCCCGTCCCCGCGGTGAATGAAGATTGTTGCCGTTATTGATAGTTCGGTGAAGAGCTGGCTGTGCGCGCTGAAGTCCGGACAAAGTCATGTGATGGCAAGTGGAAACTGTGTTACCGGTACATCAAAGGGAAGAGAATTGCGTTAGGGAATGCGATGGCTTCCGGGACTCATACATTTATACATGTTCTCCCGCTTCTTATGCCGGCGTCAAGTCCTGAAGCAAAGCGGAAAGAACACGGGAAATATTTGTTTCAGGTAAAAACAAAAACAAAACAAAAGCAAAAAAGAACTTGTCGTTACATCAGCAGCTTTCATTCTTTGACATTCCGAGTTTAAAACTGCGTGGGAATTAAATGGTTGAAAGTAATAAACAGCATTGCATCATCATTTTCCTTCTTCTCGTCAGAGTTATCATTATCCTCATCACCGCCATGATCATCATCATCATCATCATCATCACCATCATTATCATCATCAACAGTGACACTAAACAGCAAGTCGACAAAACCTGTAGCAGATGTTATATGCTTTACTTGTAATTTTCCGCTCACAAAAACAGATTTATGAATAGAAATATATAAGAATTTGTTTTCTGAGTTAGAAGAAAAGAAGAGTGAAGGTTCGATCAGATTCCCTTTCAGTAACGTACATTAGCATCAATGCATGAGTCAGAAAATGACTCGCTGCTCGGCCGCTTTTTGCTGAGAGATTTCCCCGTTTGGAAATCATCTTAGTGCAAAATAAACAAAACGAAACAAACAACAACAAAAAAGAAACAAACAACAACTGAAAACAAGCAGCAGCATGCAGCAACAACAACAACAAAAAAGCAACGCACATTTCCCTTGAAAATATCAAACAAAAGACCAAGAACGCACATGCCCTGACTATGACGGCAAGTGCAATGACGACTCTTCCTGGTTGCACAGAAAGAGAGTCTTCCGGTTCAGTGGAGAATCGGAAATCCAGAGGCAGAACGAGGGACACTGGCGACGCAGCATGGGCGCCTTACTGTTTTGTGTGGCTGTCTGAAACTATGGTAGGAAGGTGGGGGGTGAGAGAAATTTTCCCAGTCGGGTCAGGTCAGTCCAGGTCTGTGCTTGGTGGTGTCTGTGTACTCAGGAAATTCCATAATGGTATACGTTCAAATTTACCTATTATAGGTTTCCCCAATGTCGCCTTTGAAGTAGTTTCAATGTTGGTCTGATTGACGATGACCTTTTCTCATCCTTTGACCCTAGAAAGATCGCCGAGCGCTAGCTGCCTCGTTCTGCACTTCTCTCCTCCAGGTCATCGGTCGTGTGATACGGCCTTGGCCTTGTACCCGCAGCTAGTGTCTCGATCTCCTCAACACTTCACATCTTCCAAGACCGCGAGCGAGTTGTAACGGTTGTCTTATCCCCCGGCCAGTCTATCTGCTCGGCCTTTCCCTTTGACTACAGTGTGTCCCTGACAAAAAGGTAGACCCGCAGGAATATTCGAAGACGGATGCCGCAAACCCAGGAATCTGTGAGAATGATATAATTATAGAATGTGTGGTCTAGCTGATTGTCACCTTTCGAGGCAATCCAGTCCCAAGTTAGAGCACTGACTCGAGCTTTAACGTAAAAATTAACGACAATGTACCTTAGTGTAAATGTGAGGTTTACGTACAATTAATCATAATTTGAGGATGTACCTTTGGTCGAGTTGCGTACCCTGTATTTACTCGCATGCCAGTTGAGAGTTAGCGCAGGCGATTTGGGTTTTTGTTGTTGTGTATAATTATGTGACGTCTTTCCAGCGCTAATTAGCTCCCTTTGTTTGTCGGTTAAACACAATGAGCTCAGGGAAATTCATGAGATACGTATTTTTTTGGTTTGGGTTTTAGTTTTACAATCCAGTTTCCACGGTAGAAGAGGGTGCTCAGTTTTAAGTCTCTTTCACAATTGCGGAGAGGGACTGTGACCACAGATGTTTAACGTCCCCTCTTTTCGAAAAATCCAGACTTATCAAGGGTAGCTTTGTGCGCTTCACCTACTGCCAGCGCTTTTGTCTAATTAAGTTTTCACTTCCTGGTTCATTCAGCCATATGCTTTCACATTTCACAAATCATTACTGACTTTCTGAAATTGTTATCTAACTTTGATATCTAACTTTGTTATCTAACTTTCTGCGAGGAACCAAAACACAAGCAAAAAGCTGGCTCACTGTTATACACAGAACACAATCAATAGCAAACATCCCAGCCAAAACAGACAGTAATTAGCACATATCACTATCTACAACTGCAAAAGATGCTTCCAGACTGATTCCCTGTAACGCATTCAGTACAAAATTAAAGAACAATTGATCAGATCACAATTATGTCTTAATCACCTTTTTGAGGCACAGTAACATATTTTGGTGCCTATTTATATTCTGCAGGCACTCAACATGAGAACCGGCTTAAATCAATGGGCTATGAGCAGTGTTCCCTATTTTGTTGCGCAGACTGACGCGGGAATTCGCTTCAGCCAAGACTAACGCAATTAAAAAGTATGGAGAGGATTTGGAACAAATGAAGTTGAATGGACCGGGGAAGCGGAAATTAGGACAAGGAACAAATTATGGGGTCTGACTAAGCATACTTGGCTATATTTTGGCCTACTCCGTGCTTTTAAGGGAAAGCATTTGTCAGCTCTGGGTTTTTAACAGAGGATACCTTCATATTTCTGCGTCCGCAGTGCCCAATAACGAGGACACATTTAAGACAAAGAGAAACGGAAAGCTGCAACATATTAAACTGTTCAAACAATAAAATAGTATACGGAAATGGCCTTTTTTTGTCATAATAAATGAGTTGCTAAGAGACAAGGTCATCGCAATTTGGAATTCCATATAGTGCATTTATTAGAACCAGCACCACAGACACAAACAGCAACAGCTCACTTGAAGACAACCTGAACTGTGTACTTTGATGGTCAAGGTACCCAGATATTACCATGTGGTAAAATCCCCAGGGAGGGGGGGTATAGGCTGGCTCATGGTCCTACAGTCACTCTGGCACGTTGCACCAGGCTAAAAGCGAACTCTCTACTCGCCAACTTTAGACTGTTGGTTGAAAGGTCAATTATCTGTCCATCACTCATGGCTAAGGATGATAAAATACAACGGAGCATCTCCCTCGCTCGTAGATTTTCTTCGCCCACCCCTCCTTTTTTTTTTTTTTTTTGCAAACGGCTTGTCCCGAACAAATGAAAAAGAAGAGAAAGAAAGAGAGAAAGAAAGAAAGGATGCAAACTGCACAGGCAAATAACAAGACTTTGTGTCTGCGGTGAAAATGTTACGCGAGTAATATTTTCATTTCTTCTTCTTTTTTAGTCAGATCGAAAATTCTCGACCGTTTGAACATAACATCCAAACACATAAAACGTTTAACACACACACACACACACACACACACACACACACACACACACACACACACACACACACCACGCTATTTATTACGACAAAAGACAACGTGCAAATAGTCGGGGTAATCCCCTTTATCAAGCTACAAAACGACACTTAAGAGTCAAACGGCGAAAAGCCATCAAAAATGAGATGGAGAGCTAAGCCATTTCTCTGTTTTTGGTTGAGCTATGTTGTTTTCAATGATTGGAAGATGTTTGAGCATAAAGTCTGTTTGTGGGTGTATTGCATGAGCACGATTTTAGCAAATGGTCCTACAACACTAAACGTTTGTTGATATTACTATTATAAGATAAACGGTTCATCAAAAACATGTGGCGCAACTTTGCTTCGGATAAATTATTTTCGGACATGCAGTAGCTTAAATTTGGCTGGATGTAAGTGAAAAACAACGTGTCCCCGACACAGAGAAACACACAGCTTGCACCCACTCAATCACATCACACACGTGGATTTACTTTTGAAATTCCTGGTTTCGCACAATATTATTGGGCTTGAAATAAATGCACGTTTACAATAATAATTATAAGCTTCAAATATACACGAGAAACCGGGTTATTACGATTGTCCTTTCAAATTCTCAGTACATAGGCGATTATCAACAGTCGATAAAAGCAATCAACGAAGACGTTTGCTTGTATCTATTGTGCCGGAGGGAAAATAGTGATACATATACGGCTCCTCCCTCAGGTGTGTGAATGCAATAGAAAAAATACTTAGTTTTAGTTGTTTTTTCGTGTGTTTTTTCGTTTTTTTTTTTACGAGGGTTACAATTTTCACGGATTCAGTTCCTCCTCAAATAAGAGAAGGAGGTTGAAGTATGTACTATATTTGAATTTACTGATACACAACTTTGTTATCAAAATAACACGATTAATGACGATCTGCATTTTATTTCGATTTTCCATCTGAGTGTTGGCCAGAATAGTGTCCACTAGTTTTAACTGTACTGATCTGTTATATTTTGCATAATCCTGTTACTACATTGTACGAACCTTACCGCAATGCCAGATCTTTTTTTCCCCTATGCAGTCAATTTTGTTTTCACAGTTGTTGTTTTTACTGAAATTATGTTCAGTTATTTTGTTTGCATTATCCCTGTACAGTAAGGTGTTATATCAGTAACTGCAAACACAGATACAACAGACACAAACACAACACAGCACACGCACGCACGCACGCACACACACACACACACACACACACCACACACAACCACACACCACCACACACACAGAGAGAGAGAGAGAGAGAGAGAGAGAGAGAGAGAGAGAGAGAGAGAGAGAGAGAGAGAGAGAGAGAGAGAGAGAGAGAGAGAGAAGGAACGGTTTGATGGTGGTGGCTCTGATGTTCGATCGGGTTGAGAGTCAATGTGTCGTTTCGCAGCGCGCTTCTGCCTAGTGTTGACTCTGCTGGTGATGCAATAAAGAACATCTCCCTTCGCACAACACTGACAGCCTCGTTTTCGTAAGGGAGTAATGATTATTCGCGGCCCTTCTCGTGGATCGGCGGTAGAAATCATAATAAACTGGGACCGAGAAATCACATTATAAAAAACGGGTTGACAAAGTTGCTCGAAAGTTTGCGTCAGAGCTGGAACTGCCGATTGGGGGAGCGAGCGAGCGAGCAAGAGAGAGAGAGAGGGGGGGGGGGGGGGGGGGGGGGGAGAGAGAGAGTAGAGAGGAGAAGAGAGAAGAGAGAGAAGAGAGAGAGAGGAGAGAGAGGAGAGGGGGAGAGGGGGGTGGGGGGGGGGGGGGGGGGGGGGGGGGGGGGGGGGGGGGGGGGGGGGGGGGGGAGGAGAGAGAGGAGAGAGAGAGAAGAGAGAGAGAGAGAGAGAGAGAGAGAGAGAGAGAGAGAGCCCACAAAATTGAGGAAGAAGAAGACATCTGCGGTGGGAATTAAGTGCTGCTTACTTGGCATTCAACGCCCTGTTTGAAAACATTCTGTGTATTTATAAAAGGCTGTGACAACAACGACGAAACAACAACTCTCGTTACATATCTAGGACGTACTGTTTTTATTAGTTTGTCTCTGCTGCGCATAATCTTTGCATTCTGCCGGCATGAACGTGGTAGGCGTGATTAACTCCTTTGCACGAAGCGGAAGCTGTTCAACTGTTTTTCCTGTCGCTTTTCTTTCTTTCTTTCTTTCTTTCTTTCTTTCTTTCTTTTCTTTTTCGAGGACGCCATCTGTAAAAACACACCAAAAAGTAGGCATTTTTTCCATCAGGTTATTTTCAGTCTCCCCTCTCCTCACTTCCAAACTATTCTTTCCAAAGTTAGACTTAAATACCACAGTGAAAAGTTCGATTTAAAGATTTTGCTTTAGAATGTCCTGTTGACGATTTCGTCAGTTCGATCCGTAAAATGCTTTTTTTTTTGGATCCACTATAGCTCAGCGATTTTGTGGTTTAGCCTGGGGCGGTCTATGCTTGCACCGCGCGTGTAAGCCGTGGCCGGGAAAATGGTTTTTAATAAAAGAGCTTGAGGAAGGGGTACGCGCGTCCTTTAACTGATATGATATATAAATCCAGTTGCACATTTTGATGTGGCCAGTTTGAATTGTTCTTCTCGAGGAATACAACTAAGGCTCAAACGGTCGACCTCTTTAAATATTTGTGTAGTTCACACACACACACACACACACACACACACACACACACACACACACACACACACACACACACCACACACACGCATGCATGCATGTACGCACGCACGCACGCACGCACACACACACACACCAACACACATACACGCACACATACGCACACACACAGACACATACACACACACACACACACACACACACACACACACACACACACACACGCACACACGCACACGCACACACACATACACACACACACACACACACGCACTCATGGTCCATGCAGACTTGTTCCGGTTTAAAAAAGAAAAAGAAAGAAAAGAAAAGAAAAAAAAGCACTGGAATAGGGCGTTTTTTGTTTGTTTTGCTTTGTTTTTGTTTTTGTTTTTGTTTCTTGAGGTCCAGGCAAAAGTGTGGAGGCCATTCGTTGAATGTAAAGATTAATCAATTAGACTGGGCCGTATTGCAGCTGTGTCGCTGCTCACGTTGCAGCAGGAACAAGAAATGAAATTCTTGCGGGAAAATCCTCTTTTAGATGTAGGGGAGCGGGGGTGTGGAGCGAGGGAAGCAGGTTGGAAGCATGAATGAAGAGTCACAAGTCAGAGGTTGCTATAACATAACCTTTATTTACACCCACCAGGAAACAGTGTAGGCTCTCCCCTGAATCAGACGCTTTGGTGCCCAGGTAGCAGCTTAAATTAAAAGACAAACCGCTTCTGCGGGAACACTGGGGGAAAGAGGACGCGGCGGTAGGTAGGCAGGTAGGTAGTGTTGCTAAATGTCCTCAGATGTCAGTTGACATATTAAGGACAAGCTGAGACCAGTGCCGAAGCATGGTTCAATATAGCTTTACGTCCACGAAATCAGAAGGCTCGTTAGGACGGACAGCCCAGGACGGCCACCTCGACTCTCACACAGCTCCTGAACTATGAGACGCGGCGGGCCCAGCACGCAAGTTTAAACACTTCAGATAATTATAGGGCCATAAAACTCCCGCCCAATCAAAAAAGAGAAAGGACGACAGGAAAGAAGAGGTTGAAGGGTCATGGCCCTGGACACACACAATGCACTCGGTTACAGAGACATGACAGTAAAGTGTATAAAACACGTGCATATCTGCTCACGTTCTAGCAGGAACACGAAATGAAATTCTTGTGGGAAAATCCTCTTTTAGACATGACAATAATAATAATAAATAGGATTTCTAGAGTGCCCATCTACCACACTAGGTGGCAGCACAGGGCGCTTTACAATAACACCAACCACATACACACACACACACACACACACACACACACACACACACACACACACACACACACACACACACACACACACACACACACACACACACACACACACACAGCGTCGAGCAATACAATGTATAAAACACGTGCATATCTATGTCACCTAATTATTTTTCCCAAAAACA
>JABMCL010002055.1:230000-232500 GCA_018857735.1 Alviniconcha marisindica | reverse complement strand
ACACACACACACACACACACGCACGCACGCACGCACGCACACACACACACACACACACACACACACACACACACACACACATTGGCACCCGCACACACTGGCACCCGCGCACACGAGCATACTGACTATACAAAGCTTAGTTTACACAACTTAAAACGGGCATCAAACAGAGATTTAATTGAGACGGATGAAGACAGCAGCACGGACCGGAAAATCGGACAGGTCTATAGTTTTGGGAGAAGAAAAATGGTTTTCTGTGTAACGTCTGCGCCAGCTGATTGACTACTCGCGTTCTCTCCGTCATATTTTTGCCACACATTAATTGCGAAAACACCTGGAGAAGGTTTGCCGACCCAGTTTTCGTGATTGTTAAACACATTGCTGAACTCGTGACCCATGACCTGGACAAAGTGCAGTGCTTCAGCCTTAACGTAAACTCGTGCAACTCGTGAACTCGCTCAAACACTTTGCCGAACAAGACAGGAACAACGCCCTCCACTGCAATCCTTTTAAGCAAAGTTTATTTACGTCCATGTAAATATGGCGAGGGGGGGGGGGGGGGGGGGGGGGGGGGCAGGGAGGGGAATCATTGCATGAGCCTTAAACGAACTAGGCTTATAGTAAACGCTCACAAGCGTAATTAACTAAATTCATTTTTGCATCAAGGGGCATATTTATATTAAGCAACACGAAAACAACAACAAAAGAAAATCAGTCAAAAATCAAGAGAGAGTGAGAGAGAGAGTGCAAGTCTTCAAATAATCTCTAAAGATTCTCGCTGTTACTCCATGCTGAAGAGAGAGAGAGAGAGAGAGAGAGAGAGAGAGAGAGAGAGAGAGAGAGAGAGAGAGAGAGAGAGAGAGAGAACTCGAACTCGAGCTCGAAAACTTTATTTTACAAGGATTGTAGAGAGAGAGAGAGAGAGAGAGGAGAGAGAGAGAGAGAGAGAGAGAGAGAGAGATCTTCAAACCATCTTGCTGTTACTCCATGCTCAACGCCAGCAAAACTCCTTGCCTGCTATTGTTCACGTTGTCTCCGTGAAAATGTGCTTCTTTGAGATTTATTAGCTCAACGGTCAACGTGTTCTTTGAAGCTGAACACTTTAGCTGCACAGCAAGGGGGCCGGGATTGCTCAGTGGTTAGAGCGCCGGACTCGTGGGTGAAGCGGCGGGAGAATGTTCTTCTCCATGGTCAGCTTTTTGTCCTGACGTATTTCGGTATCCGTTCCACCCCCGTGTTATCGCAATAGCACGTAAAAAAGCAAAAACAAAAACAAAAAACTCAACAACACACACACACACACACACACACACACACACACACACACACACAGAAAGAAAAAGAAAGAAAAAAAATGTCATTCTGCTAGAAGTGCTGGTGGCAGGTTACAGCTAAATACGCATGCACCTTACGTATGTGGCTTTGCGTGAAATGACATGGTGCATGGTTGTATGGTGTACACCAAAGCCCGTCTAGCCTTTGTTGTACACAGAACGCGCCGAGACAGCAGCAGTTTCGCGTGGCACCAGCCATGTCAGCGCTGTAAGTAAACCACTTCGGTGGCTAATCAAAAACGCGCTATAACTGAAAAGCTAGTCACCCATGCAGAATCACATACGAGAGCAGTGAGTCTGTTCAAAAGCGGAGAACAGCGCTATATAAAAGCGATCAACAACAACAAAAAGAAGAAGCAACCAAAGTGTGTGTAGCAGCACCGGCGAGCTTCGTCTTCCGGTTTCAGGACGTCCTGACATGGAGCTGTTGTCGTTGCACGTCCGTCAAGTACAGAGACAATAGTTCCTGTGTGTGCCTCTGAAGATTGTTTATAATGGCGTGGCAGCGATCGCATGGCCCGTCGCTTTCAGAACGAAGGCCATTGCGCTTTCATTGTTGTAACGGAACTGGAAAGAAAAATCATTAATGGCCTGGGGGGGGGGGGGGGGGGGGAGGGGCCGGAAGGGAGAGGGGGTGACCCGATTCAGCAATACTACTACTACTACTACTACTACTACTACAACTACTACTCGAACTCTTTAGACGCGGATGGCCTCGTGTAATCTCCCCTGAGATGTTTGGATGTTGGATGTCTTGTTCTTGTTTTTTTTCTCTCCACATTACACGCACACAGACACAGACACACACACACACACACACACACACACACACACACACACACACACACATACGCACGCACGTACGCACACACACACACACACACACACACACACACGCACGCACGCACACATACACGCACGCACGCTCGCACACACGAGCGCGCGCGCGGGCGCGCACACACACACACACACACACACACACACACACACACACACACAAAGCAACGGCATCCCCATCGTAAATCCTACACGCAGGAAAATAACGAGTCTTAATTACCCACCAAAAACTCGAAGATTGATTTATTCATTCAATGCGTGTACCTGCACTGTACTTGGTAATTTCCACTGTGGCACCGGCCGTCGCAATCCCACGCTCGCTTTTGTTG
>JABMCL010002055.1:212500-225000 GCA_018857735.1 Alviniconcha marisindica | reverse complement strand
GTTAGCTCTTAGGACTACTGACGAGTGACAGTTGTCTGTGAGCTGTTGCAGTGGGTTGTCTCCCCTTGCAAAGCTACCTCAGTACCAGCAGCCAGTCACTTCGTTTAACGTCCACACAAACCACTTCCGGTTTAGCGGAGATGGGGGATGTTGGGGAGTTTGTTCAGTTCAGTTCTGACAGTTCTGACGGGAGTTTGCCGGACACCTACTAGCTGCAATGACACGACCAGATTGACACGCATTACGGGAAGTAGCGCGGCTCGCAAATTTATGTTTCACAGCGACAAAGTCACAATAGAGGCCGTGTCCACAAAAAAAGAAAGAAAAAAAGCTTCCGTACAACGTTCGAAATTTGTTGTTCCGGTTCCAGTGACATGCCTGCAGGATTCCCTCTGCATTTGATAGTGACTTAAACTATTTGATAGTCACTTAAACTATTTGCATTCCACTCACAACTACACAATCGCAACGTATAATTATGACAGATTATCGACCCATCACAATCATTCTGGGTGGCAACGGTGTCGTGTCAAGATGGATCGTCCACCAATCGCGTCCTTTCAAGGCTTCCATTTTGATCAGATGCACTCCTTTAAGGTAGTTCGTTTTAACAAGTGTGTCATTTCAAGGTAGATCGTCGAGCAATCGCGTCTTTTCAGTATGTGAAATAGTCTCCTTTCAAAGGAGATAGCTCTGTGGTTAGAGCGCCGAACTCTTGATCGAATGGTCGCGGGTTCGAATCCCTGCTGGAGCGGCGAGAGAATTTTCTTCTCCATGGTCAACTTTCTCTTATTTTGGTATCCGTTCCACCCCCGTGTTACCGCAGTAGCACAGAAAATATCCCGGTCATTCTGCCAAAAGTGCAGGTGGCAGGTTACAGATAAACACGCATGTACCTTACGTATGTGGCTTTGCACTAAGTGACACGGCGCATGATTGTATGGTGTAAACAGAACGCACCGAGACGGCAGCAGTTTCATGTGGCACCAGCTATGCCAGCGCTGTAAGTACACCACTTCGGTGGATATTCAAACTGAACGCGCTATAAAAAGCTATTCACTCATGTAGAAATCAGTTGCGAGCGTAGTGAGTCTGCTGGAGAGCGGAGAACAGCGCAATATAAAAGCGATCAACATCAACATCAACAATTTTGTCCTTTAAAAGTCTGAGCCTCGAGCTAGCTGCATCCTCTGAAAGTAGGACTGTAGTCAAGTAAATCTGGCCTTTCAGGGTCGGTATTTAAACAGTTTCGTCCTGTCGAAGATCGCCCATAGTTCAGGAGCTGTGTGAGAGTCGAGGTGGCCGTCCTGGGCTGTCCGTCCTAACGAGCCTTCTGGTTTCCGTGGACGTAAAGCTTTATTGAACCATGCTTCGGCATTGGTCTCAGCTTGTCCCTAATATGTCAACTGACATCTGAGCACATTAAGCAACACTACCTACCTACCTCGAAGATCGCCGACCAACCGCGTCCTTACAGCTTGACTAACGGCGTGCACCAATTGCATCCTTTTAGAACAGATTTTCAAGTTTTTCTCTTAACGTAGATCGTCGACCAAGCACATCCTTTCAAGGTAAATCGTCAACCATTCGAGTTCTTTTAGGGGAGATCGTAGTTGGCGTCATTTTAGGTAAGTGATTTAATCGTGTCCTGTTATCCGATATCTTTTATAGATTAATCCTTTCAAAGTAAATGGATCGTCCGCTGATGGCAACCCTTTTTGTTTTCGTTATGTCTTTCTCGCTAATGCTATCGAATGCTCTGGCAAGTACAAGCTCCTCAACATATCTGATCTTCCGAGAGGCGAGCCACTTGTGATAGTTTCGTCGACGTTGTCTCCGATAAAGTGTCAGGAATTCAATTTGATTCTTGTGATATCAAAATCGTAATAAAGGTAACAACAACAATAACAATAATGATGAACATCATCATCCTTGTTATTGTTACGGTATCAAAATCGCATACAAATCATACATTTCAACAACAGAAAAACGTATGGACTGGCCGACTAGTCAAAAACAAAAGCAACAAAACACAAGAAGAAGAAACAGCAACACTAAGGCAAAAAACTCATCATGCATGATGTTGATGAAATCAAACAAACAACCTCGCTCAAAATAACAAACAAAAAGCCGGATAGGAAACGATTAGTTCCGCTTGGCCGCACAGGCGAATCAATGAAGCGGCAACGATGCGTGGCGGGTGACGACAGCAGGCAGTGCGGCGCAGGCCGGAAGCATCAGGTTGGAGTGACGTACGGCTGCCGCCAAGCTGCTGCAGGCGGTGCCATGCCATGCCATGCCTGCATCACATGCACACCAACATGCTTGCTTGCTCCTCCCTCCCTCTCTCGTCGCCAATGTTGTATGCCATTATTGCTTTTTACTTGCCTCCCTCCTGTCGCCTGCTGAAGCGTTCGATCCTCAGTCGCTGCGCTGACAAACGTGTCGCCGCAGGGGAGGAACATCAGAGACAGACAGAGAGTTAGTTAGTTCCTGGATGATTAATGTTACGTCCTGTCATCGGCACATGGTCACTTCACGACAGAGAGAAAGAGCGCGGTCTTCTGACATAAAGTAGTAGTGCGGTGTCATTTTACTTGCGGAAACAAAAACTAGCTCCAAACTCTTCTCTACGGTAACCTAGCTGTCCCGTACTACATCACCAAATATTTCGTCTGATCGAAAGAGGGAGGAAGAGAAAGACAGAGGGAGGAAGAGAAAGAGAAAAGAGAGAGAGGGAGGGGCATAAACTGTGACATATGATAGTTGTGCATTGATGTGATTTCGTGAAAGGAAAGAAAACAAGTTTACTTCAGTTTACTCATTCTTGTCGCTACCACGCCAAGAGTTCTGCCTGTACGATAGGCAGAGAGAGAGAGAGAGAGAGAGAGAGAGAGAGAGAGAGAGAGAGAGAGAGAGAGAGAGAGAGAGAGAGAGAGAGAGAGAGAGACAGACAGACAGACAGACAGACAGACAGACAGACAGACAAGACAGCAGACAAAGACAGACAGACAGACAGAGAGAAACAGAGACAGGGAGAGACAGGGAGAGATAGAGATGGGCAGACAGACAGAGACAGAGGGAAACAGAGGCAGAGAGACAAAGAGAGACAGAGATTTGACACAGTTGGAGACCGAGTCCTCACTGGCATGACAGTGGCGAAGATTGTGCTGTTTGAAGACTTTGAACACAGACTGCAAAAAGTCGGTTCCAGTGAACTAACGACGTTTGCCCGCCTTCTGCCATGGGCTGTCTTCATCGGTGTATGACAGCGCCAAGGGACAGACTTGTGTGTATCGTGCATCGATCACCCAGAAAGGTTCGGGCAAGGACACAGGCCTCCTTTCAACGGTCATCGTCTCTCTTTGACTCTGTCTCTGTCTCCGTGTCTCTGTCTGTCTGTCTGTCTGTCTCTGCCTGTCTGCCTGTCTGTCTCTCTCTTTCTCTACCTGTCTGTCTGTCTGTCTAGTCTGTATGACAGTCTCTGTCTGCCACTCTGTCTCTGTCACTCTCTCTCCCTCTCCCCCCTTCTCTCTCTGTGTCTCTGTCTGTCTGTCTGTCTGTCTGTCTGTCTGTCTCTGTCTCTGTCTCTGTCTCTGTCTCTCTCTCTCTCTCTCTCTCTCTCTCTCTCTCTCTCTCTCTCTCTCTCTCTCCCTCCCTCCCTCTTGAATTCCCCTATTGGAGCAATCTCTTCCTCCCCCTCCTCCCCCGTTATTTTTCTCTTCTCTATAATTTGTTGGTGACGTGTGGGACACGAAGGCACGTGCACTCTCGTTGATCTGATTTTCGGGAGATGTGACTTGAATAAACCGGTATGTATAAGAAGCACAGTGCAGGGAATCCATGTCTTGGCCCGTCAGTCATGCTTTTTGTTCTTAATGAACTCCCACACGCTCAGCCCTCGTGGCCTTGTCCATCGTTGTGGAGACTGTCGCCGTAATTTTTTATCACCGAATGTCCACCATTGTCCAGGGAATCACCGTCATTTTTTATCACTGTGTGTCCCCCAATGTCAAGGCTGCCACCGCCATTGTTATCGCCAAATGTTCACCAATGTCCAGGCAGTCACCGTCATTTCTATCACCAAATGTCCATCAATGACCAGGCAGTCACCGTTATTTTTATCACCAAATGTCCACCAATGACCAGGCAGAAACCGTCATTTCTATCATTAAGTGTATAATGCATCGCTTATTGTTGAAATGGTTTGTGCCAGCACTAAAGAATAATGGTTTACAGCGTGGAAAGTTTCTCTTGAGAGAAAGAAATAATTACTTGGCTACGACTGCGAAATGAATTTTTTAAATGTCACCAGAGTTCCAAGAAAAAGGATAGGACGAGTACGAAAGGTGCTCAAGTGTGTATCTTTAAAATTAACAAAGAAAGAAAGAAAGACAAGATAACAAGAAAACCAAGTTTGATAACAATGTTACCAAGTTGGCAAATGCTGTGCATTTCGCTGCAAAGGTAACCCTTTTCCACTTACGGCTGGACGTATTCTATCGGAACAGGCTTCACCTTCCCACAGTTGTATAATGATAAGTCTCACATCTCTATGTTCCCACAAACTGTAGAACTAGGGTCAGGGATAGAGAGAACATAGAGCTGTGGGAACATAGACCCGCTCGATCCCTGTTCCACCAGGCTGACCCGTGGGAATGATTGAGTGGTTCTCTGCAAACGAAGGTTCTGCAGCGCTACAGTATAGTCAGGATCTGATGGACGAGGGGAAGGTAAGCGATACCGCCAATTTAAAACCAATCATTTACACTTAATACAGCCACTGACCATCAATGTTGCCAGCCGCCAGCAGAGATGAAGCACGCACGCACGCACACACACACACACACACACACACACACACACACACACACACACACACACACACACACACACGCACACACACACACACACACACACACAGACACACACACACACACAGCGCGCGCGCGACACCACTACGCACACACAGCCGCACACGCAGCACCACACACACACACACACACACACACAACACACACACACACACACACACACAGCACGCACGTACGCACGCACACAGGCACACACACACACACACACACACACACACAAACACACGCACGTATGCACGCACAGAGAGAGAGAGAGAGAGAGAGAGAGAGAGAGAGAGAGAGAGAGAGAGAGAGAGAGAGAGAGAGAGAGAGAGAGAGAGAAATGATCGCCTTCTCACTCAACAGCTCTTTTTACTGCCGGAAGATCAAAAGATTGGTCGATCAACAGTCCTCGACGCCAACATCAGTCGTTGAGCCCCGTTATAAGAAACCAGTCGCCACACCGTGTGAAATGTTTTGGCCTCGCCCCTCCCACCCCCACCTCAACCCCGCCCGTTCCCTCCCTCCCTCCCTCCCCCCCTCTCTCTCTCTCTCTCTCTCTCTCTCGTAGTATAGCAAGGACTCGTTGTTAAACCAAATGGATCGAACGTTATTATCATTGAGTATTAAAGGTTTTCGAGTTCTCTCTCTCTCTCTCTCTCTCTCTCTCTCTCTCTCTCTCTCTCTCTCTCTCTCTCTCTCTCTCTCTCTCTCTCTCTCTCTCCACCCACCCCCTCTTTATTGCCTTCTCTCCGCCATTCTCTCTTTCCTTCCTCCTCCTTCCCCTTCCCCCAACCCCGTCTTCTCGTCTCTTTCGCTTCCTCCCCTATTCTCGCTCTCCCTCTCTCTATCCCCCTCCCCCTCCCCCACCCACCCTACAGCTCCCTCCCCCTTCTCCTGGCAGTGCCAGTCGTTAGGATTTAACAGAGAGAAATCACTGAACCAAACACGGTCTCGTTCTTCGTCCGGGATTCAGGAGCAGTGAAAAACAATCAGTGAGATGGCGGCACGCACCACTGCAGTGCCAGACTGAACATGCACCACACTGGTCCATTGAGCGAAAGCGTGGCAGTCGCTCTTCACGCTGCTTACACACTTTGAAGTCCACGGCCCTGTGAAAGATTCACACACACACATACGTGTTTCACACTTGACCACCTCACTCTAACAACAACAAGTTGATACAGACAACGCCAACAACTCGCTCGCTTTCGCTGTTTCTTCCCGTCAACACGGTTAGTGTGTCACCCAGTTGGAGTAAACATTATCAGTAAAGACTCGTTCTTTCGCACGTCTAAGCGAGACCAGCTTGAACAACGGTGTTTGCTTTTTGTATTGTAAGGTGAATCAGTGTCGCCACAGCCGCTACCAGTCACGCTGTGTGGAGTGACTCGAAGAGGCGTGATCTAGTAGTACCCCAACCGCCGGTCTCATTGATTTGTGTGAAGTGAAGAATCGAGAGACGTGATCTAGTAGTACCCCAACCGCCGGTCTCATTGATTTGCGTGAAGTGAAGAATCGAGAGCCAGTACCCAAGCCGGTCCGACTTAACTGTGTGAAGTGAAGAATCGAGAGCCAGTACCCAAGCCGGTCCGACTTAACTGTGTGAAGTGAAGAATCGAGAGCCAGTACCCAAGCCGGTCCCACTTAACTATGTGAAGTGAAGAATCGAGAGGCGTGATCTAGTAGTACCCCAACCGCCGGTCTCATTGAATTGTGTGAAGTGAAGAATCGAGAGCCAGTACCCAAGCCGGTCCGACTTAACTGTGTAAAGTGAAGAATCGAGAGCCAGTACCCAACGGCCGGTCCGACTTAGCTGTGTGAATTAGTGAAGAATCGAGAGCCAGTACCCAAGCCGGTCCGACTTAACTGTGTGAAGAATCGAGACTGAGCCTGTACCCGAGCCGGTCCCACTCAGTGAATTGTGTGAAGTAAGCGACACGGCTATGTGAATTAGTGAAGAGGTGTGATAAAGCAACAGACAGACAAAGAGGAAAGAGGAAAGAAGGAAGGAAGAAGGAATGAAGGAGGGGGACGAGTCCCCAGTGCTGCAGTCTCTCCATCTTCAGCCCCACTCCGGTTTCAGTCCTGCGGACAAATCTCGTCTGCTGCGCCAGCACCGTCTGGCTCTCTCCTTGTTTGAGCAGCTCGCTGCCGCGTGAGTACCCCTCAGTGCGTGTATGTACTGTATGTAATTATAGCCTGCAGCACGTGCAGCCACCTTGTAGACACGTACCGTACCTGTTGCAGTCACGCAACGCGAATATCTACACCTCATACACGTCTGCAACATTAATATACACCAGATACATTCGTAGGTATAGCCTCAGATAATGATCACTTGCTGGTGTTATATTAGCATAATTGTGTACAGCCGCTACGGATGTCTATAAGCTATGATTGGACATTTGTGTATAAAGGCATTTTGTTTTTGCCCCCCCCCCCAACCCCCCAACGCCACCCACCCTCCCTACCCCGGGGTGGAATTCGGGTCACTTAGCTCCATCTTCGCAGAAGGTACCCTACAGTAGCCGCATGCAGAGCTACCCAGGCTAGCTACCAGTGTATTGATGTTTTAGACTTCATCTCGCCCTGATGTAACCGTCATGGTTGACTGGGCGTTAAAAACAATTTCCTTCCTTCCTGTAATTGTTATTGGCATGATTATGTTTACGCCTGTGGGAGGTATGTTTACTGACACGCACTGGTGTGTGAGGGGGACGGGGGGAGGATATGTGTGTGTGTGTGTGTGTGTGTGTGTGTGTGTGTGTGTGGTGGTGTGTGTGCGTGCTGTGCGTGCGTGCGTGCGTGGTGCGTGCGTGCGTGTGGTGTGGTGGTGTGTGTGGTGGTGGTGTGGTGTGTGTGTGTGTGTGTGTGTGTGTGTGTGTGTAAGAGAGAGAGAGTAGAGAGAGAGAGAGAGAGAGAGAGAGGAGAGACAGAGAAGAGAGACAGAGAAGACAGAGACAGAGACAGACAGACAGACAGACAGACACACACACACACACACACACACACACACACACACACACACACACACACTCACACACACACACACAGATTCATCGTAGCATGTCATATAAATGTGGATACTACAAAGGCCATACTTCACCTATGATTTAGAATATAATTTAGGGCATGTTTATGCTAGCACGTATGACTTGACAGCTTTATTGCTTTGAAATTGTGCCGGGTACTTTATGATTTCTACAACTGTGTTGGGGATCGTTATGACTATAACTTTACAGAGTATCTTTATTTTCTTATTATTATGTGTAGGGCATGCCAATATGTCTATAATTCGATCTGCAGGATATATATATATATATATATATATATATATCATGCGCTCACCAACGCCCCTAGCGCTCACATGATACATATTAACCTAAATATGATATTCTATATACATGTAGAGCACAGTCCTACCGAAACAGTTTACATAAAGTACTATACAGAAAACCAAACACTGCCGAGCCACGCACTAAACACAACACACGCGCGCGCGCGCGCGCGGGGTGGGGTGGTGTGTGTGTGTTGTGTGGGGTTGGTGTGGTTGGTGTGTTGGTTGTGGTGTGAGTGTGTGCTGCGTGTGTGTGTGTGTGTGTGTGTGGTGTGTGTGTGTGTGTGTGTGTGTGTGTGTGTGTGTGTGTGTGTGTGTGTGTGTGTACAGAACAGCTGGTAGTTGTTCACGGCATCTGTAAGTCTTGAACTGTTCAGGGCACCTTTATGGACCGTGAATGTGCAGAGCGTGTTACTGTATACCTATGGACAGAGCATCTTTATCCCTACATCGTCATGATTTATTTCAATGGTTTGTGTGTAAAGACTATAGAGCGTGGTTTATAACAAACAAAATTTATGTAAAGACTATAGAGCGTGGTTTGCGTCAACATTTCGTTTATACAGACTATAGAGCGTGGTTTATATGACTGTTTTGTCAGTATAGACTATAATTATAGCGCGATACTCTAACAAAGCCTTGATCGTCGCGCGCGCGCGTGTGTGTGTGTGTGTGTGTGTGTGTGTGTGTGTGTGTGTGTGTGTGTGTGTGTGTGTGTGTGTGTGTGTGTGTGTGTGTGTGTGTGTGTGTGTGTGTGTGTGTGTGTGTGTGTGTGTGTGTGTGTGTGTGTGTGTGTTGTAAGTGATGGGAAAGACGTTAAAGGAAATGTTGTGTATGTAGGGTTTCGTTGTTCTCTTGGTTCTGTGGACCTCTGTCCACACTGCTGTTTTGGTATTGTGCGCTTCCGGGGTCACGTTACGTGTAAGCGCTTTATACGCTTTTACATTACGTTGCATATAGTATGAACGCATTCTCCACTCTCTGTCTGAGAGAGTCCATTGTTCGACCCCAATGTCCCTTTTCTCTCCTACTTCTGAAAAATAGAAAAGCTGTAGCGTTTGTAATTAGTTTTCATTCCACGTGACCTGCTTTGACGTCTTGTCTAAATTTTGTGTTTGTCTGTTTCGGCATGGTTTTGTTTTTAGCAGTTTTCTTTTTCTTTCTAAAAACAACAACAAAGCTTTATTCTGTTAATTTAATTCGCTTTCGTGTGAATTTGAAATAACTGTCGGATTAGCATCCGCAAAGAAATAATATGCAGAAAACATCGTCCTTTCTGCGGACGGTTGCAAGTTGTCCATTGATGCATTTTCCCCGCTGGCGTAGTTAAAAACAATAAAATATCTGACAGCGTTCACTTGACCATTATTTTTTTAAACATAAAAAGAGTCATATAAAGAGTTCTTTTTATGCGACTTTTTTTTTAAAATTCCCTTGGAGTGATGATAATAATTGCAATTTTATCTCACATTTGCAGGTTTTCGGAAAATTTTGCTTTTGACATGCGCTAAACAGAAAGGCAGTTTTTCATCACGAAAACTAATAAAAGGCGGTTTTATTGTTCATTTTCATAAAACAATAGCTGTGTGTTTGTCGCTTCACAAAGGCTTCAATCTGCCGAAACTGCAGTTTTTGTTGTCATTTCAAATAAAGACGTAAGCATTTAGTCTTTTTTATCATTTGTGGTCTGCTTGTGGTCTATTTTGGAATGCTGCGGACTAATGACCTTGTTTGCAACTGTGTTTTATGGTTAGATCAGCTGTCTGCAAACAGTTGAGCCAGTGTGGTAATATTCAAAAGTGGATAACGCATAATTATATTACTCGCTACTTCCCAAAACTGCCAGATTCCGAAACGAGATAAATATATTAAAATGTCGTTTGAATGTATGTCGTGCAACTTCTGAATTCCCAAATCAAGATCACATGAAATGTATTCACACGGAGAATGTTCTGCGGGTTCCACTTGTTTGTGAAAATCTTTGTCAGTTTGATGAAGCTGATATTTATGTGAAAGCAAACCTAAAAAACGAAGAAAACGAAAAAAAAAAAAACGAAAAAACAAAAAAAACGAAACACACACACACACACACACACACACACACACACACACACACACACACACACACACACACACACACACACACACACATAAAACACACACAACACACACACACACACACACACACACACACACACACACACACACACACACACACACACACACATACACACACACACATACACACACACACCCCAAAAATAAAAAGCTTACAAATGAAACCCCATCTTTGGTAACTTAAAACGATGCATACATTTTGACACTTCCTGTGAAAATCTTAAGCAAAACTGTACCGCTGACATTGCAAGTTTGCGGAATTAATTTGTTGATATCGAAGTCAGCGCTTGTGGACAAAAAAATCATTAAATAATAAGCACGTGTGTTATTTGCTGGACATGGTGATGTTTGTCAGTGACCTTTCATGCATGGGTACATTTCAACGTTCAATCAGGCACCGACTGCTGACTTTGTTTTCTGGGGGTTGATCGATGAATAATAGAAAGCATAGTGATGTCGTTTAACAAAGCTTTCATTACGAGCAAACTGCTGCAGCAACATTGTCGAGAGTTTCGCGTTTATAGCGCCCCTTAGGTGCAACACAATGAACTGCACGGATGCTTTTAATGCTTTTCAAGCTGTGTGATGTCATCAATGGATTTTCGCCCTCTCGTCTAGAAGTCAGGTCTATGTTTCTAAGTTATTGCTGTGGTTGTGGCTAGCTGAGAGAGTTCGGAGTTTGCTACTCTGCCGTCTCAAATTTCGGTTAGACCCAAGGGAGGCCGGCTCGTTTCAGGTAAGTGGAAGGAGTCAGTATTTATAAAGGGGAAGAAAATGAGTCTTGTCAGAGTTATCTCGCTTGTGGTTCGTGCATACTGATGATTATCTCCGCAATTATCTCGCTTGTGGTTCGTGCATACTGATGATTATCTCCGCAAAAAAGTTAAACGCCCAAAAGGGATAATATCGCTGTATATTTGAGCGGAGAATCATTGTGTTGGTGACAGTTGGGCGTTTGGTAGACTCTCTCTCTCTCTCTCTCTCTCTCTCTCTCTCTCTCTCTCTCTCTCTCTCTCTCTCTCTCTCTCTCTTTCTCTCTCCCTGATATAACCGTAATAGCTGACTGGGCGTAAAACACCAGGTTACTCTCTCTTTCTCTCTCTCTGTTTCTCTCTCTTTTCCCCCATCTCTTTCCCCCCCTCTCTTTCGCCCCTCTCTCCCTCCCTCCCTTCCTCCCATCTTCCTGTGTTTTCAGACCTTGCCACCTCTTTGTAGACCACACATGGTTAAACAAACGGGAAGTCTAACTCACCCTTGTGAGGTCGGTTACGGTGAATGCTCGCAAGCGTTGCTTTCTTCATTTTTTAGCAATTGGGTGATCCAGCAATCATGACTACGACGAGAAAGACGATGGCGATAAGAAGGAGGGGGATGCCCATAATGACGCTTACAATGATGACAACAGCGATGACAATACGACAGGGATGGTGGG
This sequence comes from Alviniconcha marisindica, assembly GCA_018857735.1. NCBI lineage: Eukaryota > Metazoa > Mollusca > Gastropoda > Provannidae > Alviniconcha > Alviniconcha marisindica. Next base: position 213,257 of record JABMCL010002055.1, on the reverse strand, counting down.
GGGGGGGGGGGGGGGGGGGGGGGGGGTGACAATGTCGAAAGTGATGACACAATGAACTGATGACGACAGTGATGACAACGGCAGATATAAGACTTTATAAGACTTAAAACGCTGGAAGTTTCATTGAACGAGATGGATGGATGTTGGACTTACACGTCCCCTCAACCACATAGGGTCACCTCAGGACGATTTCATTGCACGAATAATTCAAGGATGCCGAGTCGAAGAACATAACAGAGAAGTTCTGAAGGAGGGAAGGGGAGGGGGAGAGGGCCATGTTCGTGCGCACGCTCCGAGCATCGCTTTCCGGCACCTTCCTCCAACACTCCGAGCATCGCTTTCCGGCACCTTCCTCCAACACTCCGAGCATCGCTTTCCGGCACCTTCCTCCAACACTCCGAGCATCGCTTTCCGGCACCTTCCTCCAACACTCCGGGCATCGCTTTCCGGCACCTTCCTCCAACACTCCGAGCATCGCTTTCCGGCACCTTCCTCCAACACTCCGGGCATCGCTTTCCGGCACCTTCCTCCAACACACGCTGACCGAGCATCGCTTTCCGGCACCTTCCTCCAACACTCCGAGCATCGCTTTCCGGCACCTTCCTCCAACACTCCGAGCATCGCTTTCCGGCACCTTCCTCCAACACTCCGGCATCGCTTTCCGGCACCTTCCTCCAACACTCCGGCATCGCTTTCCGGCACCTTCCTCCAACACTCCGGGCATCGCTTTCCGGCACCTTCCTCCAACACCTCCGGG
>JABMCL010002055.1:202500-205000 GCA_018857735.1 Alviniconcha marisindica | reverse complement strand
GTTTGGTTCGGTATTGTTTCAGGCAAAGTCCGTAACAGTGGCGTGAAATCGAAGTCTAACTGATGCATTTTTTTCTACCACATTCACACGCACATGCACGCACACACGTACACACACACACACACACACACACACACACACACACACACACACACACACACACACACACACACACACACACACACACACACACACACACACACACACACACACACACACACACACACACACACACACACACTTGCACACGTACACACAGAGCGAGACAGACGGACAGACAGAGAGCATGTATTTACACGTTATTTTTGTGTGTGTATATTCGTTTGCTTGAGTGTGTGTGTGTGTGTGTGTGTGTGTGTGTGTGTGTGTGTGTGTGTGTGTGTGTGTGTGTGTGTGTGTGTGTGTGTGTGTGTGTGTGTGTGTGTGTGTGTGTGTGTGTGTGTGTGTGTGTGTGTGTGTATGGAGGAGAGGGGGATTTTCATTCAGGCATCCCTGTCTGCCTATTAAATACTAATGGAACGGGGGTGGGGGGGGGGGAGCTCTTGTTTGTATACATGATTGACAACACTCATGTATCCATGAGGAGTTTATGTACTTTGTATTCACACGCATGCCAGGTGAGAGTTACCGTAGGCGGCTCAGGTCTTTGTTGTTGTACATGTCTGACGTCTTTCGAGCGCTAATTAACTCCCTTGTGTGTTGATTCACATAAATCGGTTTGTCTTTGTGTGGTTTTGTTATTAGGGTGTACGTGAGGTCTTACAAACAGCACTGGGTTTAACGGTTTGGAATTCCTCAGATTAAAACAAGAATATGGATGAATATATGCTGCAGAACGCTGAGATGCAAACCTGTATGTTATTCCGTCGGCCCGTCAGTCAATGATCTCTGCTCATAGTTGTTGTTGTTGTTGGTGGTGGTGGCGGTGGTAGTGGTGGTGTGAGCCAGTTGACCTAGCGGTAAGTCGTTAGGCTGGTAAGCAGAGGGACCTCGGTTAGAACCCGCTTCGGCTCTCCTTTCTCTTCAAAAGTTGTGGTCTGTGGATACTGTCTTGTGACTTTGTCCCTCACAATGATGAAACATTAAAATGGCTCTCATCGCTGCCCGTCTTAATCCAGGAGTCATTCTGGTGGTGACAGTGGAGCGATAGGTATATATTACATAAACTCACTCTTTCCCCACCTCCATAACCCCTTGCTCCCCCCCCCCCCTACTTCTCCGAGTCCCTTTCGGTTTCTGTGGATGTTAAGCTTCATGTTTACTTATTGTTGTTGTTGTTTGTGTTGTTGTTGTAGTGTTCCCCAGCTGAACACCCCGAAATCACCCAGTATACGCAACTGTTCATTAACAAATGCATTCGATAGGGTGAGAGGATTGCGAGTGTGGCTGCTTTCGGTTACCCCGCCATAATTATTCGGAAGATTCTGCTCATAATCATCAGATTCAAACTTTCTTTACGACAACAACAGGAAGAACCCGGCTGCAGGCAAGCCGCTGTTCATCACCGACAACGGATCGGTCACGATGCGAGATGGCGAGGAACTCGCCCTCCACAGCAAACAATCACACACGTATCTTCTCCTTCTCTCGGAGTACACGGCCAATTTCTCTCCATTCACTTTTGTCCGGCCTTTTGACGGATGGCTGCCGTTTGAACTCCAGTGAAACTCCAGTGAAATAATCTTTTTCCTCTTCTTTTTTTTATATCCTGCTTGTTAGAAGATCGTCCCGTGCAAACCTCATCACCCCTTCACAAGGATGGGGATGAAAGCAGTCAGGATCTGTATCGAGTTCGTTCAGTGTTTGTGCATGTGCACCCAGTCGGCGGGGAAAACGAAGTACACGAAGATGATCAGGACTGATATGAATGATAGTGTATATATGGCAGTGTGGTAATGGTAGTTGTAGTTTTGTCGAATACCAGGTAAATCGGACTCAAGCTTGTAAGCGATGTTTATTGCCATGCTTTGTTAGGCAGCCGTTTTTCCTATTCCTTTCTCATTGGTCAGTTCACCAATGACTGAAATCGAGGCTTGTGTATATTAAATGGCCCAAGAACATATTAATACATTACACTAAAGTAGTGTCATAATAGTAGTGTCGTATCGGGTGTGTTATAATGGTAGTGTCATAACAGTAGTAGAATGTGTGATTTAAGGTCAGTGGCTTTTTTATATACCGTCTGTTGCTGTTTTGATGTTGTATTTTATCGCCACGTGTTATTTTGATAATCTTAAGACCGATCTAATACAACTACTGTGAGAAGACTTTAAACAGACGAATGAATGAATGGTAGCGTGGCCATGATCATTTGAATTCAAACCCTCTCCTGTAACAAGCTCCATTTGGGAGAACTAGACAATGTGTCCCCTGCTACAATGTACAACCAGTTGCAACCACTCAGTTTTTTTGTTTTGTTTTTCAGCCCCTGTGTTTTGTTCTTGTTGCTTTATTACTGTTGCTTTTTTGTTGTTGCTTTTTTGTTTTCTTCTTTTGTTTG
>JABMCL010002055.1:185000-192500 GCA_018857735.1 Alviniconcha marisindica | reverse complement strand
AATGGTACCAACCACGGAAGAAAAAAGTGTGTGTGTGTGTGTGTGTGTGTGTGTGTGTGTGTGTGTGTGTGTGTGTGCGTGTGCGTGCGTGTGTGTGTGGGGTGTGTGTGTGTGTGTGTGTGTGTGTGGTGTGTGTGTGTGTGTTGTGTGTGTGTGTGTGTGCGTTGTGTGTGTGTGTGTGTGTGTGTGTGTGTGTGTGTGTGTGTGTGTGTGTGTGTGTGTTGTGTGTGTGTGTGTGTGTGTGTGTGTGTGTGTGTGTGTGAGAGAGAGAGAGAGAGAGAGAGGTGTGTGTGTGTGTGTGTGTGTGTGTGTGTGTGTGGTGTGTGTGTGTGTGTGTGTGTACATTGTGTGTGTGTGTGTGTGTGTGTGTGTGTGTGTGTGTGTGTGTACGTGGTGTGTGTGTGTGTGTGGGTGGTGGTGTGTGTGGTGTGTGTGTGTGTTGTTGTGTGTGTGTGTGTGTGTGTGTGTGTGTGTGTGTGTGTGTGGTTGTGTTGTGTCTGCGCGAGCGTGCGCACCACTTCTGTCCAACAATCGTCATGGAGGAACAACCTGGGAAAACGACTGGGCCCTCGCCACAGGCATACCTTTGCCCTAACGGAACATGACAGTCTCAAGGACCTTCTGATTGCACTCTGCAGTCAGTGACCGCTCGCTGATCGAGCGATTGACCGAGCTGGCGACGAACACGGCAACAGGTGTGCACAGACGTAAACACATCAATCTTCAGTTACTGCTCCTCGGCAAATAGTCATTAATAATCACAGTCGTGTTTTGTGAACATTGTGTTAGTGGCTTTTCTCGTCAATCAGTATTCGCCGTTGTCGTATATGGCGACTGTGTCAAGAGACTCCGACCTCCTCCGTTAGTAATTGATTGAGCTTTATGGACACTGTCTGGGCCATAGAGACTATGCCCTCCACACTTAGTCATACCACGCTTGGTGGTTGTGGAAAATGTCTCAGCGACAAGCTAAGCTTCCACAAGTAGTAAACATACTTTCTGTTTGTGCAAAAATGTATCGGCAAATAGCCTTCCACAAGTACAAATCATACTTTCTATTTCTGCAAAATGGATCGGCAAATAGCCTTCCACAAGCAGTAGTCATACTTGCTATTTGTCGAAAATTCCTAAAGGGTTAGCCTTCCCCAATATTATTAGTTTTCATACTTGCTGTTTGTGGAAACTATCTATGGAATTAACCTTCCGCAATATTATTTGTAGCAAACTGTCTAGGAAATTAACCTTTCACAATTAGTAATCATACTTGCTTGTGGAAAATATCTAGGGGATTAACCTTCCACAATTAATAATCATAATTGCAGTTTGTGGAAAATGTCTAGGGAAATAGACTTCCACAGTATTATTATAGTAACCATATTTGCTGTTTGTGGAAAATGTCTAGGGGCTTGCATAATATTTTTAGTAATCATACTGTTTGTGGATACTGTTTACGCATTGTTGTGTGTGGACAGTCTAGGGAGTTATCCTCTACTGTTACAAATCATGACAACACCTACGGGGTTAGCCTTCCACAATTAAAAATCACACTTGTTGTGCATGGACAGTTTAGGGAGTTGTCATCCATAGTTACTAATCATACTTGTGGTTTATGGACAATGTTTAGGAGATTAGCCTTCTACAAGGAGAAATCACGCTTGTTGTTTTTGGACAGTGTGTGGAGTTGTCCTCCACAATTAGTAATCATACTTCTGCTTTATGGGTAATGTCGAGGGGATTAGCCTTCCTCAAGAAGAAATCACACTCGTGTCTATAATGTTTTGAGCCGCAGGTAGAGGATTTCCTTTCAACAAATAATAGCATTGCATAGAAATGACATCGTTTTTTTTTTTTCAATATCACCATTAAATGTAGAGACATCGTTTGTATGTGTTTTGTGGTAGTATTAAAATAATATTATATTATGGGAGGCGGTACACCATACAGATACCAATTGACCGATCTGTTGACATGGACAGAGAAGGCGCTCGACGCGATTTTCATTGAAAGGACGAGAGAGGGCCATCGTCACATTTGAACACCGAACATTGAAATTATTTCAAAGGTAAATTCGGGAAATTTCGGAGAGACTGGATGGAGCGCATATGAGCTTTTCCGAGCCGCTCCACAGATATAATCTTGAACTGAATTGAACTGAACAGACTGATTGGCAGGCAAGTACATGATAAATGTACATTTTTATATACGTAACAGGTAGATAGATTTATAGGCAAGTGCGGATTCACCTTTTGCACACACTTGACCACCCCCACCCCCATACACCTCCACCCCTCACTCTCTAGCTATTCCATCAGCGCCCCCTCTCCAAGTTAACTGATTAGTTCCGGCGCTAGATCCTCTGTCTGCATGATCCGTCTTGGAAATGAGGACGTACAGACGAAGTGGTCCCGGCCTGTCGGCTTCATTCCGCCCCATCTCGTCACCAAAAGCTAATATCACCTTACGGACCGGCAGACGGTGCCAACTAACACGATCCAATCCCCACGCTACCTAACAGACCCAGGCAGCCTCTTGTCAGCTAACAGCGTCCAATCTGTACGACGCCTAAGCAGCCGGGGCCAGTCTGCGTGTCAGGCGGAAGCTCAATCTACAGTCGACTAAAGGCTGGGAGTCCTGAAGCCCGGGCCGGTCGTTGGCTACAGTGTTGATTAACGTGCTCACCTTGGATCGCGCCCATGACAGACTGGCAGCCGATCGAATGACAGACACTGAGGGGGCGTCTAGACCGACTGGGACACTCCGACTCTACACCAGCTCCACGTACGGCTACGCTCCGTTGGACCCAGACCGAGAGGACTTCCGGTTTTAACCTGGTGACCATGCGGTGAACAGGCTCCTCGGCAGGTGGTCAGACAAACTGTGTTCGTCCGATGCTTTGAAGCGTGCTCCTTACAGGGTCGTTTATATATCGTCATGCTCTTCGTATGTGACCGTGATAGTAACTCGTTTTCTGTAGTTGCAGGATGGGAGGAAAATCTCTCCATTTGGCCAGGGGCTATATTTAGATATTTCTGGCTTATTCCTGGCTCGTGGGACCGTGCAGGTGAAGGCGTGCATCCCCGTCGTCTCGTTTGGATGAAGGTTCTCAGCAGGTTATAACTGTGGACCGCAGGCGCTGTGACTGAGGTGATCCCCTCATACATTGTCGTTTAATTCAGCCGTGGCACTCGGGTACAATCGTCAGTAGCTGGTCAGCTGTGGTCTTCAGGTGAACTTGGGAAGTCATCAGATGAGGTCCACCTCTGCTTGGTAATCCGCCAGACCCTAGTTGTGAGCCAGTGTCGTTGAAGACGATTCTCATGCAGAAGGCGATCAAGTTGATGTGCTTTGTACTGAGGTATTCAGTCACACGTGGTTGTGCGTGCAGAGCTATTGTAACGCTGTTTCTGCTGTTGAGGTATGTGCAGTTGTCTGTTGTCCTTTTGCTTTTCGATTTTTGTCGATTCGGCATGACCGCCACACGTTTAAATTGCGTAGCAGAAATCCAGTACTGAATGTCAACAGCAAAGGCCTAGGGCATTTTCAAAACAGGTGATGTGCGTGAGTCAAACAACCTTTGCAATGTTCCTGGGAGGGAATTTCAGTGTGAATTACTCAGCCATACTAGCAATTAGAGCGTGGTATTTGACTGGTTTTCTGTGAGGATGTCACCCAGCAGATTCACACACACACACACACACACGCACGCACGCACGCACGCATGCACGCACGCATGCACACACGCGCGCGCACACACACACACACACACAAACACACAACACACACACACACACACACACACACGCACCACAGCACCCGCATCCCACTCGCCTTCCCACTCCCACATGCTTAGCCCCACCGGCAAGAATTTGGAATTTGGATTGTCAAGGATGAACCAGTCCTGTCGGCCCTTGAGAATTTGTTTGGTCATGGAAATTGAACCACCCCCCCCCCATCAATGACCCCCCCCCCCCATCCCGCCAGCGAGGTGCTTGTGGAGAACCAATGGGATATAACGGTCAACAGAGGCACGAGGTCCACAAGGCGAGAAGGAGGTCATGAAGGCACTGATGAGGTGAAGGAAACGCTGTATAGCTGACTCCATCGCCATCACCATAAACCCGGCGTAAGAGGTTTGTGTGGACGTTAGGCACCATCATACCATGGAACAACCACCACTCACTGTCATTCATCTACAGCCTGCGCCTTTTTGCTGACCGTGGTGCTCAGGAGCTGTGTGAAAGTCGAGGTGGCCGTCCTGGGCTCCCCGTCCCTAATAAGCCTTATTTGTACACGTAAAGCAACATTGAACGAAGTAGCTGTACAGATGTCAGGAGCTGTGTGAAAGTCGAGATGGCCGTCCTGGGTTCCCCGTCCCTAATAAGCCTCATGGTTTCTGTGGACGTAAAACAACACTGAATCAAATTTGCTGACCGCGATTGCTGGCCGCCTGATCTGCCCGCGACCCATCGGCGATTGGAGGTAGCGAAAGTTTGAACCCAATTAGGACAACTAGGAGTTATACACTGGAACCCTGAATGACGGTCGTTCGTTAGACTCGGTGCTTACCGCCAGTTTGTCCACGGAGCGGTACCAATGGCTGACAGGTCACCATCGCGAAAGCCCAGGAAGGTGGAGAGTGAGGGCCCCCATAATTAGCACTATACTGTCACTGCCGGATTGATTCCGCTTTAACGAGGTGGGCAGCGGTGTCGCTCCTTTTTAGCTTTAGTCACTGTGGAGGGTCAAGCCGCCGGCTTGCTGATGGTGACCATTGCATCGGAACACCAACTGGACGCTTGGCGGACACTGGGTTTGCCTGGTGGACGGTGCCATGTACCGTAGCGCAGGAGGGATTCGTACCAGCCTCTTGAGACGATATCCCTGTGCTTCTTCTTCTTCTTTATGTCCACAAAAACTGTATGGCTTATTAGGGACGGGGGAAGAATGGGATAGGGAATGAGAGCCCGCGCCCACCTCCCTGTTCACACAGCAGCTGAGTTCTGAAACCCTCTGCGTCCAGTGTTGCTTTACGTCCACAGAGACCGTATGGACTAGCTATTAGGGACGGAGAACCCCTGTGCGGCTTTTAAATCCAAGTGCGTTCAGTGTTACCTTACGTCCACTGAGACCGCGGTCGACGGGACGTTTAAATCCAAGGATTTACATATATTAGTCCATGTTTAAAGCCGAGAGCTAACTCTTGTAGTGTCCCATGTTCTTTGGAACTGTATGACCACTGACTATCCCAGAAAGATTCCACCTTGTGTTCTGGGGATCTCTGGCCTGAGGAAACGGCAACTGGACTCATAAGCAGACAGCATCAGTAGCCTTTTCATTATTGCCTGCGGGAGATTCTGGACGCCTTACCTGGGTGAAGCTACAGCAGCAGCCGCAAGAACAGCGTTACCCATTCTTACCAGCGTGTGAAGTATTTATTTCAGTGTGTTCACATAATGTTATTGCTGCCATTATTTGGGATTTTTGCCATCCGTACAGATGTTGATGCATGCGATTGCACACGGGGGCTGTGCGGACACCGTAAGAGCTAGAGTCTGCACTGATAGCTGTTTCTGGGAGAAAAATCCCGTGCCGGACTGGGGACTTGATCCTGCGTCAGTGTTACGCCTGGCTTTTCAGCCCACTCAGTTACCTCGTCTCTTGGAAGTGGACAGAGAAGGGATGCCCGGACCCGTTGACCATTGCCAGTGAGGCCAAAGGACGGTCACTCTAGAGCAAAAGTTACGTTCGAGGGAATCAAAATTGTTGGCCTCACTGACAGAACGTAAACGAGAAACGCCTGAATGAAACGCTTCAATAGGGATCCTAAGATACCAGAGATGAGCAATTTTAACATCTTCACGGACGCAACCTTTACCTTCGTAGATAATTGCATATCTCTGTCTCTCTCTGTCTCTATCTCTGTCCTTGTCTCTCTCTGTCTGTGTCCGTCTGTCTGTCTGTCTGTGTCTGTCTCTGTCTCTCTGTCTCTGTTTCTCTCTTTTTCTCTGTCTGTCTGTCTGTCTGTCTGTCTGTCTGTCTGTCTGTCTCTCTCACTCTCTCTCTCTCTCTCTCTCTCTCTCTCTCTCTCTCTCTCTCTCTCTCTCTCTCTCTCTCCTCCCCCCTCCTCCCTCCTCCCTTTCTCCCCCTCCCGCCCCCTCTCTCTTTCCTTCCCTTTCAGTTCTAGAAAAGCGAGCAGTCAAAAGTCCCGAGAGCCACATGATGGTGTATGAAGACAACTGACTGATATACTCTCACCTCGCCGGGATGGTGGGCAAGGGCAGACAATCGGGAGACTCCGGGCAAACAGCGTGTTGAGAGGAGACAATTGGCCTGTCGTTTGAAGCCTGACTGATAGGATTAAGGTCGCGGAGTGGGACGCGAGGCAAGTGAATAGTTCTCTCCCTCGGACACTGCTGTACTGGCGTACTCCCCCCCCCCCCCCCCCCACCGCACGCCACTTACCTGCTTACCGAACCGTATACTCATCTCGTGAGTAGCCTGAAGAATAGAACTTAGAAGAGAACGTGCGACCGAATATGGCCACTGGCATCGCGGTCTGGGAAACTTGACCGAGCTCTCAGAGTATACAATTAAAAGAAGTAGCAGCAACTAGATACTCTGAGCCGGTGTGGTCTAGCGGTAAGGCGGTAAGTTGGTAAGCAGAAGGACCACGGTTCGATACCGCTTCGGCTCTCCTTTCTCTTCAAAAAGATTGTAGATTGTGGGACACTGTCTTGTGACTTTGTCCCTCGCAATTAATGAAACATTAAAATGGCTCGCATCGCTGCCGATCTTAATGCGGGAGTCATTCTGGTGGTGACAGTGTAGCGATAGGTATACACTCTCCCTCTCCCGCCTCCCCCCGCCCCTTTCATACCCCCTCCCCCTCCTTCTCCCCGTCCCTAATAAGCCGCGTGGTGTCTGTGGCACCACGGTTACTTACTTACAGCTAAATACAGCGAGTTCTGTTGTGCCGGCTAATAATAAGAGTTTCGCTGGATGACACCGACACTGCCCTGTCCATCCCATTGCCAGTCATCTTCACAATGGATACAGGTTGCTGTATAGTAGTTGATTTATAGAATTATAGAACACCGTTTACAGGGCGATAGTGTCTACATGCTATGTATGTACGAATGTGGGTCGGGGGTTGGAGGTGGGGTGGGGGTGGGGAGGTGGATGCGTGCTTGTGTGTGTGTGTGTGTGTGTGTGTGTGTGTGTGTGTGTGTGTGTGTGTGTGTTTGTGTGTGTGTGTGTGTGTGTGTGTGTGTGTGTGTGTGTGTGTGTGTGTGTGTGTGTGTGTGTGTGTGTGTGTGTGTGTGTGTGTGTGTGTGTGTGTGTGTGTGTGTATGTGCGTGCGTGTGTGTATGTGTGTGTGCGCGCGCGCGCGTCCAGGGGTGGTGGTGTGCGTGTGTGCGTGTGTGTATGTGTGTGCGTGTGTGTGCGTGCGTGTACGTGCCACGCACGTGCATTTTTGCGCGTTTGTTTGAAAAGCAGTGC
>JABMCL010002055.1:177500-180000 GCA_018857735.1 Alviniconcha marisindica | reverse complement strand
ACCTTCATTTTTTTTTTTTTTTTTTAAATTCTTCTCCCTACTTTTTATTTGATCATTTTTAACCCCTGTTGGTTTGTGGAGTAAAATGTATAGGTCATCTGGCCTGCTCATAGTCACAAGCGATTTAAGCAGGTTCCGGCCATGGTGACTGCCAAGTGAATATAAATAGATGCTAAAACATGTTTTATTGTGCATTATTAGATCTGTAGTTAGATGGCTGGTTTTTAACGTTGTAACTGTGAATTATACAAACTTGTGTTTTAGTGACTTGTGCTTTGAAGTGGTGTAATAGACTTTTCAGTATGTGGTCCGGCCTGGGGTGACCCTGTGCGTTTGACGGGATGTTAAAATCCAAGAACTAAATTAGTGACTAACTAACTAACTAACTAACTAACTAACTAACTAACTAACTAACTAACTAACTAACTAACTAACTGACCAACTAACTAACCAACCAACCAACTAACTAACCAACTAACCAACCAACCAACCAAACAAACAAACAAACAACTAACCAATTGCGGGACCATAAAAAACTATGCAACCAGGACCGAGATATATTATTCCACCCCCTGTCCCCTTCACATTCAAGCAAGAGACAACACCAAACGTGTGTTTTTCCAGAGATCACGACACAGTTCCATTAACTGGTGACCCTAACCTCCCTTTGATAATCGGCTCGACAATAATTATTGCTAATAGTGTTATGAATTTATTGTTCGCTCAAAAACAGCTTTGGGGTCAGTTGAACCGTGAACAGAATACGTTCAAACATCCTCGTCCTGTTCTTCCTCTTCTTTTTCCCTTTTTTCCCCCCACAACACACACACGCGCGTCTTGTGTGACAAATCCTACCGTACAGACTAGAGAGTTAAGTGCACTGCTGACCGAAAGAAACTCTGGAGACAAGGACAGAAGCACGGTGGCCACTTCAGTCTGGAACCCGGCGGTTTTATCCGTGCGCCGGATCGAGCGGTATTGGATTGTGAAAGAAAAAACAAGTAGACAAGGTAGGAGGCGTATGATCCCGTCCTTGTTTTAGACATTTAATCGAAGTTCTGAATGAAAAATTAGTTAAAGTGGGTCAAAGGGGTTTTATAGGCTCTGCTGCCATTTTCAGCCTGTCTCCTCCTTCTCCTCATTCTTCTTCTTCTTCTTCTTCTTCTTCTTCTTCTTCTTCTTCTTCTTCTTCTTCTTCTTCTTCTTCTTCTTCTTCTTCTTCTTCTTCTTCTTCTTCCTCCTCCTCCTTTCTTTCTTTCTTTCTTTCTTTCTTTCTTTTTTTCTTCTTTCTTCTTCTTTCTTCTTCTTCTTCTTCTTTTTTCTTCTTCTTCTTCTTCTTTCTCTTCTTCTTTCTTTCTTTCCTTCTTCCTTCTTCTTTTCTTCTTTCTTCTTCTTTCTTCTTCTTTTCTTTCTTTTCTTTTTTCTTCTTTCTTTCTTTCTTTCTTTCTTTTTTTTTTCTTTTTTTTTTTCTTTTTCTTCTTCTTCTTCTTCTTTTTTCTTCTTCTTTTTTCTTTTCTTCTTTTTTCTTCTTCTTCTTCTTTCTTTCTTTCTTTCTTTTTTTCTTCTTTCCTCTTCTTCTTTTTTTTCTTCTTCTTCTTCTTCTTCTTCTTCTTCTTCTTCTTCTTCTTCTTCTTCTTCTTCTTCTTCTTCTTCTATCTGGGAGTTGGCTGTATAGTTGCAATGGTACGTACGGGTCGAGTTTACTCGTCATAACATATTATCCTTGATTAGGGTCCAGTATGCACAGTGCATTCTTCAGGGGAGAGTACAGGCTAAAAAAAAAAAAAAAAAAAAAAGAGTTAAGACGAAAATTGGCTTTCTCAGCCAAATGACTGTCATTCATCATCCAAGCAGGTTTTTTCTGTCTTTGATTCGCGGGAGAATTTTGCGTGCACATGTCAACCTTTGCCAGGAGACCTTTGGAAGCCTTTTATTTTCTTTCGTCCATCAATCTTCGTGCCAGGGTCGCACGATGAATGTCTTCGTCTGATGACCGTCTCCTTTCTCCCCCGAAACCTTTTTATTTTGTATTTTTCTATTTCAATTTTTTCTTCAGCGCTTCCCGCCAAAGCTGCTTTCTTTTTCGTCCACTTCCCGGTCTTATTCGCTATGTTCTCTCTCTCTCTCTCTCTCTCTCTCTCTCTCTCTCTCTCTCTCTCTCTCTCTCTTCTCTCTCTCTCTTCCTCCTCTCTCTCTCTCTCTCTCGCCGCGCTCTTCTTGTGGGTGGGGTGAAAGTGTAGTTGTGTGTGTGTGTGTGTGTGTGTGTGTGTGTGTGTGTGTGTGTGTGTGTGTGTGTGTGTGTGTGTGTGTGTGTGTGGTGTGTGAGTCCCCTCTCTTTTCTCTCTCTCTCTCTCTCTCTCTCTCTCTCTCTCTCTCCTCTCTCCCTCCTCTCTCTCCCCCTCTCCCCCCTTCTACTCTTCTGTGCGCACGTGCGCAGTGCGCAGATGTTTTGTGTGTGTGTGTGGTGGTTTGTGTGTGTTGTGTGTATGTGTGTGTGTGT
>JABMCL010002055.1:167500-172500 GCA_018857735.1 Alviniconcha marisindica | reverse complement strand
CGTGCGTGCGTGCGTGCGTGCGTGCGTGCGTGCGTGCGTGCGTGTGTGCGTGGTGTGTGTGTGTGTGTGTGTGTGTGTGTGTGTGTGTGTGTGTGTGTGTGTGTGTGTGTGTGAGAGAGAGAGAGAGAGAGTCTGTGTGTGCGTGATGCGTGCTGTGCGTGCGTGCGTGCGTGCGTGCGTGCGTGCGTGCGTGGTGGTGCGTGCGTGTGCGTGCGTGCGTGTGTGTGTGTGTGTGTGTGTGTGTGTGTGTGTGTGTGTGTGTGGTGTGTGTGTGTGTGTGCATGTGTGCTTAATAAAAAAATGTTTTTAACTATAAAATATTTAAAAAAACAAGCACCTTGAAACCTTGAACAAATATGACAGTGAATGAGGGATGGGGCTATGCATTTCACAACACATAGAACAGGTTGGTATTTGACAGTGATTAGACTTGTTAATGTAATCAGCTGAGTGCTGTCAGCCAGTGACTACCGGCAAATAATATCATTAATATTTCATGAATTTTCGGCTGCACTGTCTGTGCAGGAGGCGACTGCAGTAAAAAAATAAAATTAAAAAAAGGAGAAAAAAAAGAAGAAGAAAAAGACTAATTGAGCACAGAGTTGCACCATTTATTTTGGGGGCGCATGTTCAAAAATTGAAATGTCACTGATGAAATGCGTGGTATTATCACATGCTATTTTGACAAATCTAAAGGTCATTGAACCCAATGGTGCACTCTCGTTTTTTATGCTACCTTCGCTGTTATTATTTATTATTATTGTAAATCTTTTTCTTTCTTTCTTACTTTCTTTCTTTCTTTCTTTCTTTCTTTCTTTTCTTTCTTTTTTCTTTGTCTTTCTTTCTTTCTTTCTTTCTTTCTTTCTTTCTTTCTTTCTTTCTTACTTTCTTTCTATCATTCATTCTTTTCTTTCTTTCTTTCTTTCTTTCTTTTCTTTCTTAATTTCTTTCTTTCTTTCTTCTTCGTAGTCGTCTTCGTCTTCTTCTAACATCAAACAATTAAAAAAAACTGCGTGACTTTGGTTTTTAAATACAGATGTAGCTAGGTGATACATTTATATTGTTAGCTAGATGAAATTGCTCGTCCGCCGTACATTTTTATGTGTCTTTTTTCAACTGTATGAGCTCATCGCCCAAACACTCTGAAAACTTGTTGATAAGCACACAACAATTCACTGTATCTTTATTTTGTCTCGAATAAAAAATAAATAAAACCAAATACAGATGTAATATCAAGCAATAAAAAAAACTAGGTAACGTGGGCTTTTTAATACAAACGTAACATCAAACAATGAAAAACTCCGCGACATGAGTTTTCGTACAGATATAAGATCAAACAATGAGAAACTGCGTGTCGTGGGCCCTTTAACACAGATGTAACATCAAACAATAAAAAAACGACGTGGACAAACACTAAAAGAGAAGGGTTGAAATTCGGCGAATGTAATTAGTATCTGTGAAATAGACACTTACATAGACATAAGCACGCATGAACACATACACACCCACCCACCCACATACCCATGCACTTCCCCCCATTCCCCCAACATACCCATGCACTTCCCCCCATCCCCTACATCCACACCATTTTACAGCACGTATGTACACTCCTACCCTCCCACACTCCACCTGACTGCACGCCTCCCTCCTCACATTACACACACACACACACACACACACCCACACACACACACACACACACACACACACACACACACACACACACACACACACACACACACTCACCACACCACACATGCACGCGCACGCACGTACGCACGCACGCACGCACGCACACACACCACACACACACACACACACACACATGCACGCGCAGCACGTACGCACGCACGCACGCACGCACACACACACATACACACACGTGCGCACGCACGCACGCACGCACACACACGCACGCACGCACACTCACACACACGCACACACGCACACGCACACACGCACGCACGCACGCACGCACGCACGCACGCACGCACGCACGCACACACACACACACACACACACACACACACACACACACACACACACACACACACACACACACACACACACACACACACATACACACACACACACACCCCTACTGATGTTATGTACACAGTCTGGTTGTTGAAGCGAATCTCATGATCATTAATTCTGGCGCCGCTGACATCAGTTCCGCGGAAATGGACCTTGTACGATCTTGGTTCAGTCATGTTTTACGATGGGAGCATTCATCATTGATCTGTCATCCAACAGCGCTGCCAGTAGAACGGGTCAGAAACAGCAACCAAATAGCTTTGCCGGTCAATAAACAGCGAAGAAGGGATCGAGTCGCACATCTTTTTTTGGTTTGGTCGGGGTGGGGCTGGGGGTGGGGGGGGGGGGGGGGGGGGGTTGTTTTGGTGGTGATGGTTGTGTGTGTGTGTGTGTGTGTGTATGTGTGTGTGTGTGTGTGTGTGTTGTGTGTGTGTGTGTGTGTGTGTGTGTGTGTGTGTGTGTGTGTGTGTGTTGTGTGTGTGTGTGTGTGTGATGTGTGTGTGTGTGTGTGTGTGTGTATGTGTGGGTGGTGTGTGTGTGTGTTGTGTGTGTGTGTGTGTGGTGTGTGTGTGTGTGTGTGTGGTGTGTGTGTGTGTGTGTGTGTGTGGGTGTGTGTGTGTGTGTGTGTGTGTGTGTGTGTGTGTGTGTGTGTGTGTGTGTGTGTGTGGTGTGTGTGGTGTGTGTTTGTGTGTGGTGTGTTGTGTGTGTGTTTCACAGTGTGTGTGTTTCACAGTGTGTGTGCTGCTTTTTTTTACGTTCGGATTTGTTGACAGCATCGGTCAGCAAAGACATTGGTCCCATGAATATGCCCCCATGCCTCTACCCGGACCCCTCTATACCATGCCCCGTCCCAGGCCTCTACACCTCTACCCCATGCCCCGTCCCATGCCTCTACCCCTCTACCCCGTGTCCCGTCCCAGGCCTCTACACCTCTACCCCGTGTCCCGTCCCAGGCCTCTACCCCTCTACCCCATGTCCCGTCCCAGGCCTCTACCCCATGTCTCATTCCATTCCTCAACCCCTCTACCCCATGCCCCGTCCCATGCCTCTACACCTCTACCCCATGTCCCGTCCCATGTCTCTACACCTCTACCCCATATCCCGTCCCATGCCTCTACACCACTACCCCATATCCCGTCCCAGGCCTCTACACCACTACCCCATATCCCGTCCCATGCCTCTACACCTCTACCCCATATCCCGTCCCATGCCTCTACACCTCTACCCCATATCCCGTCCCATGCCTCTACACCTCTACCCCATATCCCGTCCCATGTCTCTACACCTCTACCCCATATCCCGTCCCAGGCCTCTACACCTCTACACCATATCCCGTCCCATGTCTCTACACCTCTACCCCATATCCCGTCCCAGGCCTCTACCCCTCTACCCCGTGTCCCGTCCCAGGCCCCTACTCTCTACGCATGTCCCGTCCCAGGCCTCTACCAATCTACCCCATTCCCTGTCCCATATGCCCCGTCCGAGGCCTCTACCCCTCTACCCTGTGTCCCGTCCCATGCCTCCACCCCTCTACCCCATATCCCATCCCAGGCCTCTACCCTCTACCCATGTCCCGTCCCAGGCCTCTACTACCCATCTACCCCATTCCTTGTCCCATATGCCCCGTCCGAGGCCTCTACCCCTCTGCTCCATGCCCCATCGCATGCCTCTATACGGTGAGTGGTCGTACCCTGTGTACAACTGCGCTATAGAAATTGACGATTCGTGGTATTTTGTATCGTTATTAATGATTAGGTGAGGAGGAGAAAGAGGTAGGGGAGGGGTGATGGTGTGGAGAGGTGGTCAGGCGGGGGGAGGGGGGGGGGGGGTGATGTGGGGCGAGGGGGGATACGGTAAAGATAAAACTCAAAGACCGGTTACTGGGGTCAGACAACGCACTTGGGAATGATGTCCAATTTATGAAGGAGTAATGAGATGGAGGAAGTATTAGTGAAACGAAAATCCAGTGACTCTGACCAGCTAACGTACTCTGAAACGATGTTCTTGCTACGAAGGAGTAAATATTATAATAATTATGAACTCTTGTTAAGCGACTCACCTCGAGCTGAGCCCTAACCGCTTCACAGTGGCAACTATAGCGCTATTCTCTGCGTCCGAGCATACTCACTGCGCTCTAGTCGTATGCGACTCTGGATGAGTGACTTTGTAATTTACGCAGCGCGTTCCGAATATCCATCCACCAAAGAGGTTGCAGCGCTGTGTTTAATTGTTACGTGGCTGGTACCGTGTGAAACTGCTGCCGTCTCGGCGCAAGTTCTGTGTACACCATACAACCATGCAAATGTTTACAGTGTCATTATTCAAAGCCACGGCTCGTTCTGTGTACACAGTACAACCATGCACCATATCACGTCATTCATGCAAAAGCCACATCCATGCGGTGTATGTGTGTTTGTTTAGCTCTAACCTGCCACCTGCTGTTTTGGCAGAATAACCGGGGTCTTTTACGTGCTACTGCGGTAACGCGGGGATGGAACGAATACCCAGAAAAAAGAAAAGAAAAGAAAAAGGATGAAAATAGCACAGAGAGCTGACGCCGAAGAGGAAAATTAACCCGCCGTTCCTTCCGGGACTCGAACCCGAGACTTTTCGATCACGAGTCCGTCGCGCTACCACTGCGCTATTCCCCGCCCCCCTTTGAAATGTCGGAAATGGGCATCGATCTAACGCATTAACTGCAAAGGTCAGTGGCTTTCCTTTGGTTTGAATTTCTGTGTTCTTTTTGTCTTACCCCTCTATTAATCCTCTTGCGGAAAAGTCAGGTTGTTTGAACCAGGAAAGGTGACATCACTAAGGTACGGCAAAAGCAGCGCATAATTACAGTGTTTCTCTTCTGTCCTGTTGGGGATTTTTGCCTGGGCAGCAGCGAAAGTTTTGTGTTGTTGTTGTTAATTTCAGCTGACGTGTAAAATTATGAGACTCTTATTAAAATAAAATAAAAA
>JABMCL010002055.1:155000-160000 GCA_018857735.1 Alviniconcha marisindica | reverse complement strand
TCAACCTGTCCGTTCCAAATACAGCTTGCCATACTCCCAATGTATATACTGCATCCGCCAGCCAATGAACGCCCACCGTTTTGACTGATGTTAAGGAAAAGCCGGAGGTCACAAGGGATGGTAAATCCTGAGTAAAAAGGCTGAATACGGCGACCTTGACTAACCCGTCAGTTGTGTCTGTATCGTGTGGCATCCAGTACATTTTAAGACGGACGGGTTCGATCGCGCCAGGTTTGAATTGTCCTCTTCAACCACAGATCCGAAACTGCTCGTGTATCAGCACCTTTAACATCGCGCAAGACCCACCTCGATAGGTCTTTGTTGACTGAGCCATCAGTATACACTTTGCCATCCTGAGGTTGGCTCTTTTCTGGAATGGGGAAGTTTGATCTCGTCAGCCAGGCGGTTCAGGGACCGTTGTCTTGAACGAGAAGTTTGATTTGATTCGTTTACCTTCATTGCCAGTACTGAGGTGACCAAAAATGCGGCATTAATTTGTCTTTCATTTTGGGGCTGCATCGACAACAGCAACGGCTCTGTGTCGCAATGATCGGTGAAACTAAATCCTGAGACTCGAGAGTGTGGTTTAAGACAAACGGGGGAGGGAAGGGGGTAGGGAGGTGGTGTGTGGGGGGGGGGGGGGGGGGGGGGGGGGGGGGGGGGGGGGGGGGGGGGGGGGGGGGGGGGGGAAAGGGGGAAGGGGGGGGGGGGTGCAAAGAGACTCATAGTCCGTCTAACTCGATGGCGTCGTTGGCGACAACATTAATCTGCCGTCCGAGTTTTACGGCTGGTGAAAATCTCAATCCGGCAGGTTTGTAGCAACCTCCGGCTCTGTCCCCTGTGTCCTGGTTTCCAGCAATCCGATTATACCTTCAATTTGTTTCCCACATGTAGCTGCTGCAGTCTTCCGCTCCTGCGTCCTAAACCTTGGCCAGTTCATTTCAATGAATAGTAATGGACCTCACTGGCTTTTTTCCCCTCTCTTGTTACTTTCTTTTCTTTTTCTTTCTTCTGCTTTTAGCGGGGGTAAGGGCTGCCCTACTGTGAAGAGGCTTGAAGGAGGAGGACTGGGAAAGAGATGGTGAACATTTTGTGGCGTCTTTCTGTGATTGTGTTGCTGGATTGGATTAGGTAACATTGATGCTGTTATTGTCTCTTTTTTCTTCTTCTTCTTCTTCTTCTTCTTCTTCTTCTTCTTCTTCTTCTTCTTCTTCTTCTTTTTCTTCTTTTCCTCTTTCTTTCTTTCTTTTTTCTTTTTTTTTTCTTCTTTTTCTTCTCAATTTGTTTCAAACCCCATGTTTAAATGATCATTTTTTCAAAGGGTGACTGAAAATTATTGGGAGAATTAATAAGGTGTGAGACAAAAATTTTCTTTTTCTCTCTTTCTCTGTCCCGTCCCGTTTGCCCCTGCGATGGCGTTCTCGGACGCAGAAATTAATTTCCTCTCTGTTGAGAACCCAGAGAGGAAACGCCCTGATAAAACCGTAATGGCTGACTGGGCGTAAGGCACCGAATTATCAGAGATGGCAAACGTTCTCCTTGTGAAAATTGGAGGTTTTTCAAATTTTTTTTTTTTTTTTTTTTGGGGGGGGGGGGGGGTTTTTGTTTTGTGTGTGTGTGTTGTGTGTGGGTGTGGTTTTGTGTTTTGTGTGTGTGTTTTTGGTGGGTTTTTGTTTTTGGGGTTTTTTGTGTGTGTGTGTGAGGGGGTGTGGTTTTGGGGTGTGTGGGGTGTGTGTTTGTGTGTGTTTATGTGGTTGTGTTGTGTGTGTGTGTGTGTGTGTGTGTGGGGGGGTTTTTTGGGGGGGGGCGGTGTGTTGGGGTGTGTGTGTGTGTTTTGTTGTGTGTGGTGGGGGTGTGTGTGTGGGTGTGGTTTTGCATCTTTTTCATAGTTACGTTTGAAAACCCCTTTTCTACATTTTTGTGTTTCTCTCTTTTAAAATATATATTAATTATTATTTTTTTTTTTTTTTTTTTTTTTTTTTTGCTGATAACATTTCCATCTCGATGTACATTATGTGTGCTATATACTATGCTTGTTCAGCGCTTTGAGCCACAGGGTAGGCGCTTTACAAATTACCATTTTATTATTATTATTAGAACCATGCATCACCCATTGCCAGGAATTTCTTCCTTGTAATGTCTCCGTTCTGGTCCATTCACTTCATTTTCTTTCTTCCTCCAAATCCTCTGCCTTTTTTTTTTTCCTTTTTTTTCCCAACTACGTTACCTTCCTAATTCTTACTTTCATGGTCCATATAAAAATGCCATTTTTCTTTTCTTTTTGTCTTCCTAATTCTGACTTTCATGGTCGATATAATTTCATTTTTTGTCTTCCTAATTCTGACTTTCATGTGGTTATCATTTCATTTTTTGTCTTCCTAATTCTGACTTTCATGGTATATATAATTTCATTTTTGTCTCTGAATCGTCCCCCTAATAGTTGGTCACCTTGCTCGTGGTCACAGCCGATTGTAGCAGGTTTTTGTGTTGAGCGTCCAGGGAATGTGAATCGGCTCCAACACATGTGAGATTGTGTATTGCAACTGTGAATCAAACGTGTCTGTGATTTCGTACATGCTCTCACCTAAGTTGCGTCCACACAGTGTGCGCATTATTTGGGTGTTTATACTTGGAAAATGTGACGCTTGTGTCGATTGTACTTACGACGCTTCCGTCGATTGTACTTACGACGCTTCCGTCGATTGTACTTACTACGCCTCCATCGACTGTACTTACGACGCTTCCGTCGATTGTACTTACTACGCCTCCATCGACTGTACTTACGACGCTTCCGTCGATTGTACTTACTACGCCTCCATCGACTGTACTTACGACGCTTCCGTCGATTGTACTTACTACGCCTCCATCGACTGTACTTACGACGCTCCCGTCGATTGTACTTACTACGCCTCCATCGACTGTACTTACGACGCTTCCGTCGATTGTACTTACGACGCTCCCGTCGATTATACTTAGGACGCTACTGTCGATTAAACTTATGACGCTTTTGTCGTTTATACTGATGACGCTTCTGTCGATTGTACTTATGATTTTGAGTGTTGATTACGACGCGACGCTTCTGTTGATTGTACATACGACGCTTGTGTCGATTGTACTCACGACGCTTGTGTCGATTGTACTTACGACGCTTCTGTCGATTTTACTGATGACGCTTCTGTTGATTGTACTTACGACGCTTCTGTCGATTTACTTATGACGCTTCCGTCGATTGTACTTACGACGCCTCCATCGATTGTACTTGCGACGCTTTCGTCGATTATACTTATGACGATTCTGTCGATTGTACTTACGACGCTTTTGTCGTTTATACTGATGACGCTTCTGTCGATTGTACTTATGATTTTGAGTGTTGATTACGACGCGACGCTTCTGTCGATTGTAATTACGAGGCTTCTGTCGATTGTACTTACGACGCTTCTGTCGATTGTACTTACGACGCTTGTGTCGATTGTACTTACGACGCTTCTGTCGATTGTACTGATGACGCTTCTGTCGATTGTACTTATGATTTTGAGTGTTGATTACGACGCGACGCTTCTGTCGATTGTACTTACGACGCTTCTGTCGATTTTACTTATGACGCTTCTGGCGATTGTACTAATCTGGGGAATGTAAATACTGATGTGTGCTTAAACCATTGACTGTTTTTGACTTCACTGTGTTGAGTCCAGAGCTGTTTCAACGTTTTGCTTCCGATTTTGTGACATGTGATTTTAGCTGGTGTAAAATAATTTTGAATGTGTGATTTGTCCTGAGGGACGTTGGTGGGCCGTGGGTGTGTGGGGTTTGTTGGTGTGTGTGTGGGTGTGTTTTTTGGTGGTTGGGGGGGGTGCCGTGGTGGTGGTGGTTTGGGGGTGCGTGGTGCGGGGCGGCGTGGGGGGTGGTGGTGGGTGCGTGGTGCGTGGGTGGTGTGTGTGTGTGTGTGTTTGTGTGTGTGTGTGAGGACGGCGGCCGCCCCTGCGTGTGCGTGCGAGCATGGTTGGTGTTCGTGTGCAAAAGCGTGCTCTGTGCGTGTGCCCGTGAGTGCCTGTGTGGTATTTGCAGAAAGGATGGCGTGGGCCCGTTTTTGGTTCGTGTTTGTGTGTGTGTGTTGTGTGTGTGGTGTGTGTGGTGTGGTGTGTGGGGTGTGTGTTGTGTGTGTGTGGTGTGGGGTGTGTGGTGTGGTGTGCGGTGGTGGTGGGGTTTTGTGGGTTTTTTATTTGTTTTTGGTTTTTTTTTTTTTTGGGGAGAGAGAGAGAGAGAGAGGAGAGAGAGGAGAGAGAGGAGAGGAGAGAGAGAGGAGGGGAGAGAGAGAGGACAAAAGAGACAAAAGACAGAGAAGACAGGAGGGCAGGAGAAGAAAAGAAAAAAGAGACAGAGAAAGGGGCAGAAAAGACAGACAGAGAGAAAGACAAAAACAGGACAAAAGGGCAGAAGACAAAAGACAGAAGAGAGAAAACAAAGGCAGACAAGACAAGAAACAAAAACAAACAACACCACACAAAACACACACAACCACACCCCACACACAACACACACACACACAAAGAGAGAGGGGAGGAGAGGAGAGAGGGGGAGAGAGAGAAAGGGGGAGAGAGAGAGAGAGAAAAAGAAGGGAAAAAAGAAGAAAAAAAGGAAGGAAAAAACAACCAGGGAAAAAACCAAAGCCAAAAAAAGCCGCAAAAAGGAAGGGGGAGAGAGGAGAGGAGAGGAGAGAAAGAAGAGAAGGGGAGAGAGAGAGGAGAGAAAAACCTAAAGTACACTGTCCTGCCCGGACGTAACTGCCTCTATCCGAAACTAATGAATTTTCACTCACATCCACAACATGTGTGCACGCTACTTCGCCATACACACCGAAATGGAAAACTTGTGTCTTACTTCTCCTGTCAGTGCTAGTCTCAATGACAGTAAAAGCGGCAGTATACAAATATATCGACCTCTCTCTGTCTCTGAGTCTCTGTGTCTCTCTGTCTGTCTGTCTCTGTCTGTCTCTGTCTCTC
>JABMCL010002055.1:137500-150000 GCA_018857735.1 Alviniconcha marisindica | reverse complement strand
AGAAGCTGCACAAAAGCTGCCACAAAAGCTGCCCCCAAAAGCTGTCCCAAAAATAGCCAGTGGAGTACTGACATATCCGAAACTCGGTGTGAAACATTCAACCGTGACGAATTTAATAAAACGTTCCGGTACCGTTTATTAAACGAACGCATTTGAATAGCGGGGTGCTTTCTGCCGCCGTTTCGCCAGGATGACTCGCTGTCCGTCGCTGAAAAAGTTTCAACACAAAGGTTCCTAAAACGGACCCACTGTGGCCAGGTATTTGCTCCGGAAGTGGGGGTTGCCTTTCCGTGGTAGCGCAGTGGGTAGACTGAGAAATATCGGATGTTAGTGAACTGCTGCAGCTTCTGGAGGAATCTGCTCTGTCTACAATTCATTTGATAAACACGTCCGTAGCAGTCGGTGACTTTTATTACTGGATTATCTGTCACTACATACTCTCTTTGACAGGCATGGCTGTACTCAGATAGCAGTCTGACTATTATTACTGCGTTGTCTTTCACTACAGACTCTCTCTGAGAGACGTGATCGTGCTGA
Source organism: Alviniconcha marisindica (assembly GCA_018857735.1). Taxonomy (NCBI): domain Eukaryota; kingdom Metazoa; phylum Mollusca; class Gastropoda; family Provannidae; genus Alviniconcha; species Alviniconcha marisindica. The sequence goes on along the minus strand of JABMCL010002055.1, from coordinate 149,463 downwards.
GATAGCCGTCTGATTCTTTCACCAGGTTGTCTTTCACTACAGACTCTCTGATAGACATGACCGTGCTGAGATAGCCGTCTGACTCTTTCACCAGGTTGTCTTTCACTACAGACTCTCTCTGACAGACGTGATCGTGCTGAGATAGCCGTCTGATTCTTTCACCAGGTTGTCTTTCACTACAGACTCTCTGATAGACATGACCGTGCTGAGATAGCCGTCTGACTCTTTCACCAGGTTGTCTTTCACTACAGACTCTCTGATAGACGTGACCGTGCTGATATAGCTGTCTGACTCTTTTACCAGGTTGTCTTTCACTACAGACTCTCTGATAGACGTGACCGTACTGATATAGCCGTCTGACGTTTGTTATCAGTTTGTCTTTCACTACGGACTCTCTGATAGACGTGACCGTGATGAGATAGCCGTCTGACTCTTTTACAAGGTTCTCTTTCACTACAGACTCTCTGATAGACGTGACCGTGTTGAGATAGCCGTCTGACTCTTTTACAAGGTTCTCTTTCACTACAGACTCTCTGATAGCCGTCTGACTCTTTATCCACGTTGTCTCGTTCTGAGGTGAGATGGGACATTAAAATCAAAGACCTAAAATATTGCCTTCTCTCATACAGACTCTTTGACCGACATGAGCGTAGTGAAATAGTCGGCAACTCTTAGTACCAAACTACTTACTCACTATCACGTTGTTGTTATCGTTCACTAGCGACTCTTAGTACCAGTTTACTTATTACCACGTTGCCGTTCACTGTTGTCCTGAGGTGACCCTGTGTGGTTGACAGACGTTAAAATCCAGTTACTAACTAACTAACTAACTGTCCTTCACTACAGACTCACTTTGACAGGCCTGACTGTACTCGGGTAGTAGACATACTCTTTATTACCGTGTTGTCTTTCACTACAGACTCTCTTTGACAGGCATGACTGTAGCAGACATACTCTTATTACCGCGTTGTCTTTCATTGCAGACTCCTTGACACGCGTGGCTGTACTAAGGCAGCAGTCAGACTCTTATTACCACGTTGACTTTCAATACAGACACCGTGACACGCGTGGATGTACTAAGGTAGCAGCCAGACTCTTATTACCACGTTGACTTTCACTACAGACTCCTTGACACGCCTGACCGTACCGAAATAGCAGTCAGATTCTTTCACTGCGATGTCTTTCACTACAGACTCCTTGACACGCCTGACCGTACCGAAATAGCAGTCAGATTCTTTCACTGCGATGTCTTTCACTACAGACTCCTTGACACGCCTGACCGTACCGAAATAGCAGTCATGTTCTTTCACTGCGAAGTCTTTCACTACAGACTCTTTTTGACAGGCGTGACTGTAGCAGACATAGGCTACTCTTATTGCTGCTTTGTTTTTCACTACAGACTCCTTGACACGCCTGACCGTACCGAAATAGCAGTCAGATTCGTTTACCGCGTTGTCCTTCACTACAGACTCCTTGACACGCCTGACCGTACCGAAATAGCAGTCAGATTCGTTTACCGCGTTGTCTTTCGCTACAGACACTCTTTGACAGGCGTGACTGTAGCAGTCAGACTCTTATTACCACGTTGTATTTCACTACAGACCGTTTGACACACGTGATCTTACTGGAATAGCAGCCAGATTCGTTTACCGCCTTGTCTTTCACTACAGACTCCTTCACACGCCTGACCGCAGCGAAACAACCGCTGGTTCCACTTGCTACATGCAGTGTGTCTGCCATCACAAAATCTCTGACAATTACAACCAGAATCAAACAGCAGCGGCCAATGTTTCTTGCCGAACACTGTCTGTCCCCACAAACTCTGGAACACCAATCCTGTTTAACCGAAACGAAAATGTGGTCGGTGTTTTGTTTTTGTAATACGATCAGAGCGACGGCCTTGCGGGCGCTTTGTTGTTTGAGATCATTGTTGAAAGACGACTGATTGATGACTTCAAAAATAACCTGGAACTATTATAGTCCCAACGGGGGACAAAAACGCATCAATAATGTACGCGTCGTGCTGAGAGCTTAGAGAGGCTTTGTCGGATGGATACTGTTACTACAGTCTCAGAGAGATGTGGAAGTTGAATACACACACACACACACACACACACACACACACACACACACACACACACACACACACACACACACACACACACACACACACACACACACACTTGTGAACACACACAACATTGTGTGTGTTTTTGTGTGTGTGTGTGTGTGTGTGTGTGTGTGTGTGTGTGTGTGTGTGTGTTGTGTGTGTGTGTGTGTGTGTGTGTACTGTGTTGTGTGTGTGTGTGTGTGTGTGTGTGTGTGTGTGTAGGCTGTATATAATACCCATTTCGTCTTAGTCTTAGTCTTACGAATTAGTCTTCAGCTATGTGGAAACCGGTAACTAGATACTACCCTGATCTGTTCAGTGATGATATCAAATTGACTTGCCCTGTAAAGCAGCTATATACATATACTTACAGCCTGCTCGTAAGATCACAGAGGGAGGGGGCATCGAGAATCCATAAGGCCTGACCATTCAGCGAAACCAGATCAAACAACAACACCGCAGCATATCTGGATCAAACTGACAGCTTTGGACAGGAGTGTACGTTATAGCCCCAGCCGGACTCCACCCTTCGCAGTAATAAATAAATAAGCTCAAAGGGAAGAAAGAAACAAGAGAAAAAAGCTGGATATAATGAACGAGGGTTGGACCGCAAGTCCTCAAGCCTACATTTGGACGTTAACTGACGAACGATTCTACCTTCGGCTGCTCTATAACTGATACAGCCATGTGAAACTGGAGCCGAGGATAAGTGCCGGTGTGTCAGCTCTCACCCGTGACTGACCCCCCCCCCCCCACCCCTCCCCGTCTCCCGTGGCCCTGTCCCTGCGGTGGGGACTGGAGGTGTCCACAATGGCCATGGCACTGTCTTTGAATGACGACCCGGATGTGGCGGGGTCGGAAGTGGAAGCTCTGTAAGTCTCATTGTCTGGAATCGGTTTGAATGCTTTGTGTTGAGAAAGTGTGTGCAAGTCCCGTTTATTTTGTCCTGGATGGTGTGAATATTTTGTGTTGAAAAAGGTGTGCGCAGTTTATCTTGTCCTGAATGGTGCGACTATTTATAAAAGTCGGTATGAGTCTGATTGTCTGGAATCGGTTTGAATGTTTTGTGCTGAGAATGAGTGTGCAAGTCCAGTTTATTTTGTCCTGGATGGTGTGACTATTTATACATGTCGATAAGTCTGATTGTCTGGAATCGGTTTGAATGTTTTGTGTTGAGAAAGCATGTGCAGTTTATTGTGTCCTAAATGGTGTGACTGTTTATAAATGTCGGTACGAGTCTGATTGTCCGGAATCGGTTTGGATGTTTTGTGCTGAGAAAGCGCGTGCAAGTCCAGTGTGTCCTGAATGGTGTGACTATACAAGTCGATGAGAGTCTGATTGTCCACAATCGGTTTGAATGTTTTCTGTTGACTGTCATCGTTTAATTTAAAAAAATGTTATTGCTTGTGGACAGGTTGTGTATATTTGTACAGACAGTGACATGTCATTTCATATGAAGTTGCTCCAATCTGAACAGTCCATAAAAAGGAGGGCCTGATTGTCCCATTTTTTAAAAAATGTTTCCGATTGACTGTCAGGGTTTTTCGTTGCTTTTGTACAGGTTTTGTGTATTTGTACAGACAGCGACATGTCGTTTCATGTCAAGTTGCTGCAACCTGAACAGTTCATTGAGCACTGAGACTTCCGGTATGCATATTGACAAATCACAACCGGTTCACTCATGTGCACGTTGCTGTGTGTCAGAAGACTTTTTTGGCTGGTTGTCTGCTTGCTTGCTTGCGTCCTGAATTTGGCTGTAATTGATGACAACTCAAGTCGTTATTTATCCCTTAACCGTAAACATTGCAGATGTGCGTTCACCTCTTTTAGCGCTCCCCCCCCCCCCCCCCCCCCCCCCCCACTTAAAAAAAGAGAGTTCTTTCTCGTTTTGTTTCTTTCCCTCACACCCCAGGCTGTTTCAGTGTAGCACAGGTTGAAGTTTACCTTATAAGTGAAAGCAGCGTAAACGATTTAGTTGGTTAGCAATTTGCATAGCTTCGTTGACATGGTGACCCATCCATTCCTGCCATGCATCCTTCCACTCACACATCCACTCATTCATGCCATCACACATCCACTCATTCATGCCATCACACATCCACTCATTCATGCCATCCACCTCGACACCCACCAATCAACCCCCCACCCCCCTCGTCAGTCATGTATCGATTGGACCACCCACCAACAGATCCAACCACAGTTATAGGGCCCACACCCAAGCCTGCCTGTCAATACCATAATGACTCTTGCATGAAGATGGGCAGCGATGTAAGCCGTTTTAATGTTTTCATTAATAGTGAGGGTACCGACACAAAACCGTACCGCGTCTACAAACGACAACTTTTGAAGAGAAAGAAAGGCTAAAGCGGAGTCGAACCGAAGTCCTGCTTATCGGCCTTAGTGACGCCATACCGCTTGGCCAAACCGCGTCACAGAGCAAACCATTGACCCAAGAAACAAGGGAGTTAATTAGCGTATGAAAGACGTCACACAAACACAACAACAAAGACGAGAGTCGTCTACGGTAACTCTCACCTGACATGTGAGTAAATACAAGGTACATAAACTCCACCAGACGTAAGTCTATGAGGATATACCTCATGGAGTTTAGGTACCTTGAGTTTGCTCGCATGCCAGTGAGAGTTAGCGTAGGCGACTCCGGTCTTTATTGTGTTGTATGCGTGACGTCTTTCTGGCGCTAACTGGATTAGTTTCTATGCCTGTTGATGCTGCACAGGCGCTCTGGGCCACATTCTGCTTCAGACTTTTGATAAGCTACCGTTGGTCCAGTGCTTATTATATGCAGTTACTCACTTTCGATAAAACGAACGACAGGTAAAAAAAGGTTCAGTGGGAGCTAATGAACGCTTGGTTTAAACAAAATGTATTCATTCATCGTAATCATAAGTTCAACGAATAAACACAGAAAACACAAAAGCAGTATGCTTACTTGAGTGTTACCTATAGACAAAATGATAATTACGCAGACATTTACGATGGCAAGATGGCAAATTGTTGTAAAAAGTCGAAAACCCGTGCGTTCATTGTGACCTGCCGAGTACCAGGTCACCATGACCGGACCACCTCTTCCCCTTCCCTCCCCCCCCCCTCCCACCCCATCTCCTTTCCCACTTCCCTTTTACATTGTTTTATTCTGTCATTCGGAATGAAGACAACTTCCGTCTGCCTGCAAGCGGAAACTGCACGCCATTAAAAGCAGAGCCCCCATTTACGTATCTGTGTGCGTGTGCGTGCAAGCGTGTGCGTGTGCGTGTGCGTGTGTGTGTGTGTGTGTGTGTGTGTGTGTGTGTGTGTGTGTGTGTGTGTGTGTTGTGTGTGTGTGTGTTGTGTGTGTGTTGTGTGCATGTTGTGTGTGTGGGTGTGTGTGTGTGTGTGTGAGTGTGTGGGGTGTGTGGTGCGTGCGTGCGTGCGTGCGTGCGTGCGTGCGTGCGTGCGTGCGTGCGTGTGTGTGTGTGTGTGTGTGTGTGTGTGTGTGTGAGTGCGTGCGTAAGTGCGATTGTGCATCGTCCGTCCTAAAACAAGAATGACACATCATTAGCACCAAAGCTTACGTTCTTGTTCACAGACACTAAAGTTACTCCCCTTCCGAAGATGATATTTATCCCCCCCCCCCCCTCCCCTCCCCCCCCCCCGCCGTACCTCTTTCTTTTTTCTCTCTCTTCTTTTCTTCTTTTTTTCTTTTTCTTTTTCTTTTTCTTTTTTTAATAAGCAACAGCAATAAAGAAACCCCAACAATGCCAGTAGAGTGTGTAACGAAGCAAACGGTCCAGTTAGTGGGTTTGCGTGAGGGTTCATAGAAGCGCTGACGCTGAAGCAAGCAGCTGAATGGCACAGCCCGGGGACCGGTGGCAAGCCCCAACAATCGCCCTCAGACCCAGCCGTTCAGACAGGCAGGCAGGCGTATAATCCATCGAGGAGTCGGCACGGCATAAATCAGCTAGGTCACTTAAATCATTACAATCGGCCACTCAGCCATTGGCACTCACGGGGAACTCTGCGGTAAGTCAGTTGGAGGAGGCGGGCTTGAGGGCGAGGAAGGAGGAGACGGAGGTTGGAGAGAAACGGGGGTGAGGGATGGAGGAGGACCCTATTGACTGGTTGTTACTTAATCCCCTTCAGTGTCCAGTCGTCCGCGCCGACTAATTAGTTATGTGTCGCGTAGTGGTTTGTCAGCTGAGGTCCGTGTTGTGAGCTTGCTGGTGAGGATCCTGTTGGGAATCTGCCATGCCAGCTTCCTGGCCTGAGTGAGTGAGTGAGTGAGTGAGTGTGTGTGTGTGTGTGTGTGTGTGTGTGTGTGTGTGTGTGTGGTGTGGGGTGTGTGTGTGTGTTGTGTGTGTGTGTGTGTGGTGTGTGTGTGTGTGTGTGTGTGTGTGTGTGGTGTGTGTGTGGTGATGTGGTGAGAGAGAGAGAGAGAGGAGAGAGAGAGAGAGAGAGAGAGAGAGAGAGAGAGAGAGAGAGAGAGAGAGAGAGACAGACACAGACAGACAGACAGACACAGACACAGACACAGACACAGACAGACACAGACAGACAGACAGACAGACAGACAGAGGAAGGGGTGTCGCATGCATTATTATTTCACTGACTGATACCTTATATTCAATTTAGAAATGTAAAGTAAGTCAACATGGTGCTTAACATCCACAGAAATCATAAGGCTTATTAGGGACTGGGGGAAAGGGGGGGGGGGTTATGGAGCTGGGGGGAGAGGTAGATTGGAAATATTTTGGCAATAATACTTATATAACCATAACACCTCCCCCCCCCAAAAAAAAAAAAAAAAATCAATAGAAAAAAAATCAGTCATACAAATTATAACAGTGATGTATAAAAGAAATGTTAAAAACGAACTGAGGGGAGCAGAGGGGCACTTGCAGGTTAAAAAAAATTAGCCAAAATATGTTCAGAAAAAAAATAAAGATTCCTTTGGATCACGAGTGAACGCCGCCTGGCTGATAGCGCTCTCCTAGGCTATGAACCTGCTATGGGTTCATTCACCGTGGAACACCTTTCGTGCTACTTTCATCCATGTTTTGTTTGAGATGTTTTCATAACCCTTTGACAAGACAGCATCAACGCGTCTCCCAGTGATCTGATTTATCCCAAGACTGACATCGCCGTTGTTGCCAAAATATACACTGGCGGGGTGCTTTCGCTGGCTCTGCCTAGAAAATACCCGGCTCGCACTCGTGAACCGATGAACATGAATTCCAACAGCGCGCAGTAACCTAGCTGCCTTTGCCTGTCAGCCCTGTGTGTAGCTGATAATATCCTGCAGCCAGGTGAATGTTTGAAGGAGTATTAATTGCCAGTGGCTGCAGCGTGTGTGTGTGTGTGTGTGTGTGTGTGTGTGTGTGTGTGTGTGTGTGTGTGTGTGTGTGTGTGTGTGTGTGTGTGTGTGTGTGTGTGTGTGTGTGTGTGTGTGTGTGTGTGTGTGTGTGTGTGGGGTGTGTGTGTGTTGTGTGTTGTGGTTGTGTGTGTAGTGTGTGTGTGTGTTTTGTGTGTATGTTGTGTGTTGTGTGTATTGTGTTGTGTGTGCGTGAAGTGTGTGTGTGTGTGTGTTGTGTGTGGGGTGTGTGTGTGTGGTGTGTGGGTGTGTGTGTGTGTGGTGTGTGTGTGTGAAGAGAGAGAGAGAGAGAGAGAGAAGAGAGAGAGAGAGAGAGAGAGAGAAAAGAGAGAGAGAGAGAGAGAGAGAGAGAGAGAGAGAGAGAGTATAGCTATACAGCAAACCGCACATTTTTGCGATTTACAATAATCAGCTGATCGCTACTGCCGATAAGCGATTGATTAAGTGCTACTAAAGGCAATGCTAGGTTAGACCCTTACTTTCATTCCACTTGAATACCTGACTTGCACTTACATGGCAGTGACTTGTAGCAACTATGAACACACCAACTGAAGATCCCTAGCTGAGCAGATATCCCACCATCTGTGCAAGACCGACAGATGACACCATGAACTCTAATAAATATAATGTACGTCTGGTGGAAAACATGTCAATGAACAGGTACGGCCCATCTGTTTCCGTAGGATATCGATCGCTAATTTCCAGGTGAAACTGAGGTACTATTCGGCAGGTCAGGGCCGTGCTGTTTGTTACAGTTGGAATGATGTGGGACCGAGAAGCACCGGATTTGAAAACGCTTTGGAAGCTAAGTTTTGTTGTTGGCAAATCATTTTCCCGTTGGTCTGCTCGCAGCCTTTTTTCGGTTTGAGTTTGCGATGGTGCTAATAGTGTATGTGTGTGTGTGTGTGTGTGTGTGTGTGTGTGTGGTGTGCGTGCGTGCGTGCGTGCGTGCGTGCGTGCGTGTGTGTGTGTGTGTGCGTGTGTGAGTGACTACTTTACATAGCGTTTATATATATATATATATCCACCGAAGTGGTGTACTTACAGCGCTGGCATGGCTGGCACCACATGAAACTGCTGTCGTCTCGGCGAGTTCTGTATACACCATACAACCATGCACCACATCACTTCATGCAAAGCCGCATACGTAAGGTGCATGCGTGTTTAGCTGTAACCTGCCACCTGCACTTTTGGCAGAATGACCGGGATCTCTTACGTGCTGCTGCGGTAACACGGGGGTGGCGCGGATATTGAAATTGTGTGTGTGTGTGTGTGTGTGTGTGTGTGTGTGTGTGTGTGTGTGTGTGTGTGTGTGTGTGTGTGTGTGTGTGTGTGTGTGTGTGTGTGTGTGTGTGTGTGCCTGTGTGTGGTTCGTGTGTCTGTGACTTAATTTATTTTACGGAGTGTGTGATACTCGGGTAACGCTGGCAAAGTTTGAAAAGTGTTTTATGTCGTGACTTTAATCCAGAAGATTACCGAAAGAAATGACATAAGTTGATACCTCTGTTGCCGCTTATCGACTTCTTCGGCGGATAGAAGAGCATGCAGGGCTTTGATGGCCACATTTTGGCATATGTGTGTGAGTGGAGGGGTGGTGGTGCGTGCGCTGTGTGTGTGTGTGTGTGTGTGTGTGTGTGTGTGTGTGGTGTGTGTGTGTGTGTGTGTGTGTGTGTGTGTGTGTGTGTAGGAGGGAGAGAGGGGATGAGAGAGAGAGAAGAGAGAGAGGAGGGAGAGAGAAGTGAGAGGATGACGAGGAGAGGAAGGAGACGAGAGGAGAGAAGGGAGAGAGAGAGAGAGAGAGAGAGAGAGAGAGAGAGAGAGAGAGAGGAGAGAGAGAGAGAGAGAGAGAGAGAGAGAGAGGAGAGAGAGAGAGAGGAAGAGAGAGAGAGAGAAGAAGGAGAGAGAGAGAGGAGGGAGGAGGGAGGAGACAGAGACGGACGGACGGAGAGAGAGAGGGGGGGAGAGAGAGAGAGAGTTATCCTTGGCAAGAATGAAAACCAAGGGAGTCAACTCTGAGCTTTCGTCTGTATAAACAAACGGGGCAGACATGTCGTCAGTGGTGTGACGGCGAAACCAGTGTCACCTATCGCCCAAAGGAGTGTTTCCTGCCACTTCATCCGTCTTCAGCTGCATACGAACCGTAGCCTTTAATCTACGCCTTACGAAAACGAGCAGACGGTGTAAAAACTGTGCCCAACGCTCCCTCAACCGGATCGGAAAACTTTTTCGCCGAGTTCAGCGAAGAATTCGTGTCGAGGGTCACAGCGGGTCGCCGTGACTGCGACTGTGTGCGTGAAGCAGACGACAAAGTTTTGAATAGGAGGGGCCGTTTCTGTCTCTGTCCCAAACTTCGCCGTGAACTTTCTCGTGGATACAGGTGCCCACTTTCGCTCGAAACAGGGCTGTTGTGTTTCAACACATTTGGATATATATATATCAGCGACTTCTTCGGCTGTGTGTGTGTGTGTGTGTGAAGTTCGAACCGACAAGTCAGTGGATTACTTACTGCACCTGTTTCGGGAAGGAATGTGTGTTTGGGAATGTTGAGGTAAACAGCGCAGCAGGTGTGTCGATGTCAGTGGGGCTAGAGAACGCGAATGTTACAGACAGCTCGCGGCAGCTTGATCAGATTTAACCCGGTGTTAGAGCTTGTTCCCACCGCCGCTGTACTGACACGTCGGTTAAAACTTTCAAAGGCCATTCCGGCTGTGTTGCGCTATGTTAGAAATCTAAAAGAGAATTTGGCATTTGTGGGCTGCAAAGTTATATGCAAAGAGTGCGCAGACTAACGGAAGTCAGTGTTGAGGTGTAGATATTTATACGTGCTATCGTACCAGGATTTTCCGCTTGTTACGTTTGGCTGCGACAAACAGTTCGTTGTTTGTTAGGCCACTCCCCGTGTAATCAGCGTCAACTGCTTTAGTACAACAAAAAGGGGAAGAAGATACACACACACATACACTACACACAACACACACACACACACACGCACACACACACGCTCACGCGAAAGTATGTCACTGGTGTAAGGTGACTGGTGTACGAGTACTGTGGTGTGAGTGTGTGTGTCAGTGTGTGTGTGTGTGTGTGTGTGTTGTGTGTGTGTGTGTGTGTGCGTGCGTGTGCGAGAGAGAGATAGAGAGGCGGGGGAGGTCTGCTATAGCTAAGAGAGAGAGAATAGCTGAGAGAGAGAGAGAGAGAGAGAGAGAGAGAGAGAGAGAGAGAGAGAGAGAGAGAGAGAAGGCCGAGCAGAGACCAGGAAGCCTGCTTAGCTAGTACTAGCAAAGTAACCACACCGTGACAAGAAGTTCGCCAACCTGTAGGGCCTACGCGACGAGCTGCCTTCCCCATGCTTACTCGACTGTTATCGCTTGGCACACAGCCTTGAGCTAACAAATCACAAACCCACCGATTATCTGTCGCGTTGCACACGAAAGGTCATGCAACTCTACCTCAGTCACCTTTGCCAAGGGTATCTGGGGCGTAAAAAATATACCGAATATCTTCAAAAGTGGCGTGCATAATACAACACCACGTGCTTGCGATCATCGGGACCAGAACAGGATCGGGCACGCGCATAGCACGTGCGGTCACGGAAACGTATTGTACCAGTGTAACACAGGATTTGGTTGACTGGCATTGTCGCGCTTCAGTGCCTTCCTGCATTGCCGAGATAAAGTCAGTGTTGCTATCCATGGACTAAGACGTAGTCTGTGCACGTACAGGGACTTCGCCTGGACATGCACAAACACACACACACACACACACACACACACACACACACACACACACACACACACACACACACACATATATATATATATATATATTCACTCGTACACACACACACACACACACACACACACACACACACACACACACACACACACACTCACTCACACACGCGCGCGCACACACACACACACACACACACACACACACACACACACACATACACACACGAACCACTCAGGTGTGTACACCTGACACGTGTAGGACCTCCGTAATAGGGCAAGCCGTCGGACGGGCGGGTGACATTGGACACGTAACGTTGGCCGTGACCGGCTGACCCCGAGCGATAGAAGTCCGATGAGAAACTGTCCGCCGCGATGAGACACGCATAATTATAATTACATTGACGGATGATGCTCGGTTCTTGTAAGCTTCCTGGTTTTTATCAAAGTTTATTCGCACATCGTCGGAATAATTTTTTACAAACAAGAAGTAGAGCAATGAGTTTAAACGTAAGTGTAACCGTCGAGGAAATAGCTGTAATATAGCATACATGTTTGCAATGGCGGCAGTAGATAGTAGATTGTATACATTCTTCTTCTTATTCTTATTCTTTAATCGGGTAATGAAAGAACGTCGGAGAAACGAAAACTAAAAACACACGATTTAAAAATAAAATAAAGTATATATATGCTGACATGGATGAAGAGCGTGTCTACCATCCGTATTGCTGTTCCTACTTTGTTTAGAATA
>JABMCL010002055.1:130000-132500 GCA_018857735.1 Alviniconcha marisindica | reverse complement strand
TGTAGCTTGATAGAGGGGATTACTCCGAAAATTCTCATGCTGTGTTTCTTCCTAATAAACAGCGTTCTTTGGAACATTTTATGTGTTTGGAATTAGAACTATCAAGGTTTCCAGTTATTAGACAAAGGGGGGTAATTGGCGTTAAGAAGACGTCACAGGAACACATCAACAAAGACATGAATCGCCTGCGGTAGCTTTCACGTGGTATGCGAGCAAATACAAGCATCATTAACTCCACAGGTTGCCATTGTTAGGCATACGGTTGTTCAGAATATAACTATGTATTATATACAAGTTCCCCATCACGCTACGAATTCTGCCTTCCTAATTTCTGCATGTGTTGTTCAGTGAGCTTCATTGTTAATTTCCCACTCTTCTTTTAAGTGAATCTATTTCGCCTGTGATTAAACGAATTTCGCTTCGTTCTGACATAATAAACCAATCCACTCTGATCGTAAGCTAAAAGTCTCAAGTCTTGTAAATGAATAGAAACATGTTTTTTCCTTTTTTTCCTGGCAGACGCAGCCTCATTAATATACAGCCGCTGGTTGGCTGGATGCGTTTCCCGCGCTTTTTAATTGACCGGGTGGAGTGCAAACTCTCCAAGCACTGGTTTACGACATCCTTCCTTCAACCACTGCCGTATTTAGTTACGCCATAGGGTCCAGAAAACTGTCAGCTAACGAGCAGTTTTTTGTTGGTGCTCAAGCAGTAGTAAGTTTGTTACAAACAACTCAGATTACATCAGACGTCTGTTATATAACTGACCATGGTGCTTGCGCCAGCTCAGATAAAACCCAAATCGTTTGAATCGAGACGGAACTCTTTTCTTTTCTTTTTTACCCGGGGTGAATGCGCCTCATGTTTACGTGTGTGCTTGGGCGCTAGGTTGTTTCTACAGTCATACTAGTACCCAAACCTTTCGGAGGGCGCTGACCGCGTCGGTGGACAGCTGCGCGGAGATAAAGAGTGCCCCTTTAGTGGCGTAACTAAATCTGGCAGTTTGGAGGAAGGTGGCGGAAAGCGATGGCCGGAGTGTGGGTGGAGTGGTCCATTGTAATGATTGGACGTTCGCAATTGACTGGGCGTTACAAATGCATCAGAACTCAATCACTGGGAGCTGACCATCAAGTATTTACGCCCCTCCTCGTTCCAAGTGTTTTATGAAAGGATAACATTCTCTCCCAGTTAGAGGTCAGACTCCTTTTCTCAACGCCAACCTCCTCCGAGTTCACAAGTGTTCGCCAAACAAGCTTGAACTGTCTGGTGGGAGTGAAACGGCAAAATGGAGGCACAATTTTTGAAGGCGTGCCGCATAGACACGTTTGACAAGGAGTGGATCATGTCTTCCACTACACTCTCTTACAGATCACCCTTTTGAAAACTCATGTTTTTTGTTGTTGTTGTTTTCCTCTCTTTTTTCCTTTTTTTAATTTCCTTTTTTTCTTTTCTTTCTTTCTTAGTTAAGCTGAAGTTCGTCTCATTTGTACATTGTCTAACCCATAGATACGCTCTCTCTCAGTGTCTCTGTCTGTCTGCCTGTCTGTCTGTTTGTCTGTCTGTGTGTGTGTGTGTGTGTCTCTCTCTCTCTTATTCTCTCTCTCTCTCTCTGTATCTCTGTCTCTGTCTGCCAGCCTGTCTGTCTGTCTCTGTATCTCTGTCTCTGTCTGCTAGCCTCTCTCTCTCTCTCTCTCTCTCTCTCTCTCTCTCTCTCTCTCTCTCTCTCTCTCTCTCTCTCTCTCTATATATATATATATAATGTGTCAATCAGAAGGTCGGTGTACGCCGACGGCACGTATAGATAATGTGTCCCAATCACAGCGTTAGTTCCGGCACCTCCCGGCTGGTCTCCCTCGGGGCCCTCCCTTGCACGGTGTCTTTGATGTGAAGTGTTTTCCATCTGCGCTGGGGACACTCCATCGCTCCCCTGATAACACGCAGGCCCCGGGATTATCGGTAAACTGCAGTCTCCAACGAGGACTTCTGGTAGAGGATCAGCTGTAAATTGCAGTCTCCGTCGGGAATCTCTGGCATAGCATTATTGGTAATTTGCAGTCTCTGTTGATAACCTTTGGTAGAGGATTATCGGCAAATTGCCGTCTCCATCGGGAATCTCTGGCATAGCATTATTGGTAATTTGCAGTCTCTGTTGATAACCTTTGGTAGAGGATTATCGGTAAATTGCAATCTCCATCGGGAATCTTTGGTAGCCTATAGCATTATTGATAATTTGCAATCTCTCTTGATAAGCTTTGGTAGAGGATTATCGTTAAATTGCAGTCTCCATCGGGAATCTCTGGTAGCCCTATAGCATTACTGATAATTTGCAATCTCTCTTGATAACCTTTGGTAGAGGATTATCGTTAAATTGCAGTCTCCATCGGGAATCTCTGGTAGCCTATAGCATTATTGATAATTTGCAATCTCTCTTGATAACCTTTGGTAGAGGATTGATTATCGGTAAATTGCCGTCTCCATCGGGAATCTCTGGTATAGCATT
>JABMCL010002055.1:120000-125000 GCA_018857735.1 Alviniconcha marisindica | reverse complement strand
ATTATTTATATACATATAGGCATGAATGAGTGAGTGAAACGTTATGCATGAGAATTTCCACACAAAACAGAGAGAGAGAGAGAGACAGACAGACAGACAGAGAGACAGACAGACAGAGACAAACAGACAGACAGACAGACAGAGATTAAGAAACAACTGAAACACAGATGACTGTCAGCATTCTGAAGAGAGATCCAAAACACGCAATAGATTTTAAAACGTTTCTATAATCACGATACGAAACGATGCATATTTTAGAGCCAGCCTCCTTTTTACAAACGATAAACGGACAAACGAATCGTTATTTGCCAAGCAACCAATGAGAAGAAAGAAAGAAAGAAAAACACGAGAAAAAAAGAAAGAAGAGGAAGAAGAAAGAAAGGAAAACAACAACAACAAAAAACGGAGAGCGGTCTGTGGTGGGATGTAGTTTGCCAGCCAAGATGTACAGAGCGCATGAAATGATTCTCTCTTGAAGGGCACCAAGTTATTAATTAATTTTACCTGCTCGCTGTCGACAGTACTTCAAAACCCGCTTGCTCTCGATTTTGTCAGAAGTTTCTGAAGAAACAAGGAGTCTGCCCGACAACGTCCAAAGTTCTAAATCTGACTAGCAACCACAATCTTCAGGTCGATATATACACACGTGTTTATCGTTGCCAATTTACCTGCCTCTCAAAGGTCAGTTGGACCTTGGTAGAGCGCCGGACTGAAAACTCCAGGCGTAATACTGACACAGGTTCGATTCTCGGTTGAAAGAAAAAAAGAACAGAATGCCAAATCGCTTATTGTGGTATTTATTTTGTCAGGAATTTTTAACGCAGTTGTACTGATGCATTTAAAAAAAAAGAGGATTTAGACAGGCAAGTCCAGACAGGCCTATTGATTGCGCGGAGAGTAATTAAACGTCTGGGCATCTATCGATCTCCGATCCTACGTTACCGTGACCTGTTACTGTTAAACGTGTGATTTATTGGTATAATTATGGTATTTTCGTGCTTGTAGTCTGTGCATTTAATTTCCGCTCAACTCCTCGTAAATCTGAGGAGAGAAATTACTTAGTGTGTCGTCATCAGCTTCTCGAATGTCACGAGCTAAACCGCACCAGAAACTGGATGGAAAACTGATTCAGTTTAGCTTATTTGCCAAAGCTTGAAACCAGCTTCCTGGACACGGTTTTATGTTGTGTTGCATTGCGTGATGTACTGCTTTGCATTGAATTGCACTGAAAGTACGGTATACATCCCAATTTCTGACCATGATTCCGTCCGGCTCTGAAGCCACACACACACACACACACACACACACACACACACACACACACACACACACACACACACACACACACACACACACACACACGCACGCACGCATGCATGCATGCATGCATGCATGCACGCACGCACGCACGCTCACACACATGTGAACACACAACGAATGCATCTTACACCATACACTCATTCTCTCTCTCTCTCTCTCTCTCTCTCTCTCTCTCTCTCTTCTCTCTCTCTCTCTCTCTCTCTCTCTCTCTCTCTCTTTTCTCTCTCTCTCTCTCTCTCTCTCTCTCTCTCTCTCTCTCTCACGCACGCCGCACGCACGCACGCACACACACACAACACACACACACACACACACACACACACACACACACACACACACACACACACACACACACATATTCTCTGCATCCAGTGTAACATCAGTAACATCACCTGACATCATACAGACGACATCCCCCAACCCAACCCCGCCACTCTCCACCGACCGCCGTCTGTCCTTGATGAAAGTTAAAGTTGGAATCGGCCAGCCCCCCCATCAGGCAACGGCGGAGTAGGCGCGTACGTCTTCCAGCCCAACAATGGCTCTATCCAACTCGTTGACGAGTTTGCCGGTGATAACAGCAGCAAGGCTGAACAAACGAGTTCTCCAGACAGGAACAAGGCAGAGAAAGGTTCGGAATTCAATTATTCGTTTCCCTTAAGTGCCGCTATTACACGGCGTGGCGACACACGTTACTTAGCAACTAATAGACATGCCGTCAGTCAAGAGGAATTGAGCGAAGATTGTGTTGTTTTGTTGTTATTGCTTTTTTTGGGGAAGGGGAGTGGGGGTGGGACGGGTGGTGCGAATTGTTCATGTGTCTATATATGTATATGGATAGCAACTTTAGTAGTAGCTGGCTGTGTGTGTGTGTGTGTGTGTGTGTGTGTGTGTGTGTGTGTGTGTGTGTGTGTGTGTGTGTGTGAGTGGTGGTGAGAGAGAGAGAGAGAGAGAGAGGAGAGAGAGAGAGAGAGAGAGAGAGAGAGAGAGAGAGAGAGAGAGAGTGTGTGTGTGTGTGTGTGTGTGTGTGTGTGTGTGTGTGTGTGTGTGTTCGTCATGACCGTTCATGTCTGTGCAGTTGACGGGATGTTGAAATCCAAGAACTAACTCTGTTTTTCTCCTTCTCTATCCCACACCGCCACCCCAACCCCAACCTCCCCTACTCTCTGTCTCTGTCTCTATCTGTCTGTCTGTCTGTCTTTCAGTCTCCCCCTGTCTCTCTCTGTCTGTCTATCTCTTTCTCTGTCTGTCTATCTGTCTGTCTGTCTCTCTGTCTCTGTCTGTCTCTGTCTCTGTCTGTCTGTCTGTCTGTCTGTCTCTCTGTCTCTGTCTCTGTCTCTGTCTCTCTCTCTCTCTCTCTCTCTCTCTCTCTCTCTCTCTCTCTCTCTCTCTCTCTCTCTCTCTCTCATCAATGAATGATGATGTATCCGGCCACTCCATTCAGGATGTGTACAGTAGTTTGACACATACATGAGCAGTGCACTCGAGATGCATCAAACGTGATAAATGGAGGTTGTGGAGATACTAGGGCTGGCGTATTGTGCACGTAGTCAGTACGGCCATTTTCTGGTTGATACAAGGATGCTGTAGAGCAGGTGAGGTGTCGTGTGGGTTTTACCTACCTATAATTTTGTTGACATGCACATTCCGTATTCGAGGTAGGTTGTAGCCCCACATGTAATTTTATAGACACGAGGACACTGCACATCAGGTGAGGTGTGGGATGTTGTCCACCTGTAATTTTATTGATACGAGGATGCTGCTGTTCAGGTGATGTGTGGGATGTTGCTCACCTGTAATTTTATTGACACGAGGATGCTGTTGTTGTGAGGTGTGCGGTGTTGCCAGCTTGGAATTTTAATGACACCTGCAGGATGCTGCAGTTAGGATGCATGCGATGAGGTGTGCTGGGTGTTGCTCACCTGTAATTGTGTTGGCACAAGGATGTTGTAGCTCATAAATTATGAGGTGTGTAGGATGTCGCCCACCTGTAATTTCACTCACACGAGGATGTGTGCACTTCATGTGAGGTATTGGATGTGTCCTACCTGCAATTGTGTTGGCACGAGGATGTTGTAGTTCAGATGAGGTGTGTAGGATGTCGCCCACCTGTAATTTCACTCATACGAGGATGTATGCACTTCATGTGAGGTGTGGGATGTGTCCCACCTGCAATTGTGTTAGCACGAGGATGTTGTATCTCAGATGAGGTGTGTTGGGTGGTCATTGACACGAGGATGCTGAGGTTTGCGGGATGTTGTTTACCTGTAATTGTGTTGGCAGGTGAATAATATGGTTCAGACAAGGTGTTGTCCATCTAATATTGTAATTTTTATCGACACATGGATGTGTGCACTTAAGATGAGGTGTGTGGGATGTTGCCCACCTGTAATTTTATCGACACGAGGATGTGTACACTTCAGGTGACGTGTGTGGGATGTTGCCCACCTATTACTGTAATTTTATCGACACAAGGATGTGTGTACTTCAAATGAGGTGTGTGGGATATTGCCCACCTGTAATTTTGTCGACACGAGTGATACTGTAGTGCATGTGTAGACAAGAATGTGATGGGGAAAGAAAGACAGGTTAGAAACAGTTATCGAACTGGTGACTTTTGAGGGTGGATTGCGAAGAGTAAGGAGAATCAGAAAGGCGGAGTGTTTGAGGCAAGCTTTTCCAAACAAACTGGCCAGCGTAAAAAAAAAAAAAACAATCTTATTTAGTGACGTACAGCTTAAAATATGGTACAGTCTCCTATAGGCCATCCTAACTGTTTGCGCAATACTGACCGACGTCACCCCCAACGTTTCAAGGAATAATTATCGCGAAGGGAGCTCAAAAATGAAACAGCCGCTTCAAAGGCTTTCGCGGAGAGTGATTATCGGCCTTTGCTGTATCAGGGCCCGTAAATCTCCCATGGCACAAAGAACAGCTCCGAATTTCAAGATTGAATCGGTCGGTTAATCTCGCGCGATCTTGCTACGAAGTAATTTTCGACGAGGAAGTAAAAAGGTTCATGTGTAAGAGCTTTCTAATGTTTCTTTTCTCGGTGTTTTCTTCTTCTTCCCCTTCTTTCATTTTTTGCTCTTATTTCTTTTTTGATATAATTATAACCATACTGATTGACTGGTCGTAAAAATCAAGTTACTTAGCTTTCTAATGTTTCTTTTCTCGGTTTTTTCTTCTTCTTCCCCTTCTTTAATTTTTTGCTCTTATTTCATTTCTGATATAGTTATAACCATACTTATTGACTGGGCGTAAAAATCAAGTTACTTACTTACTACTTTTGAGATTGTTTGTGTGTTAATGTGTGTGTAGGTTGCTTGGTTTTTCGTTTTTATTGGGGAATGGCTTAATTTATACGACGTGATTGATTGTTGAGAACAGAACCTGGATATCAGAATCGATATTCCATCTTTCATAATCACTCTTAATATCATTGGCTGTCGCTGCGTTATACTTAGAAGCGACTTAGTGCCCTGACAATGAATGCACTTCCCACGTAATCGGAAGTGAGCTAGGAAAGAATCGTCCTCGGGAGTTAGGCCTAAGTGTACTTTAATAACTTCCTCTTCATGGAGGAACGACTGTTCATCATCATTACGGAGATGAACACACCCGTATATTACCATCGATGCTTTGTTTCGTCTGATTGTGCATGCAGTCAGATCATCCTT
>JABMCL010002055.1:110000-112500 GCA_018857735.1 Alviniconcha marisindica | reverse complement strand
TGTGGTATGTAGCCTATGCCACTGTGGCAGCTGTGGTATGTAGCCTATGCCATTGTGGGAGCTGTGGTATGTAGCATATACCACTGTGACAGCTGTGGTATGCAGCCTATGCCAATGTTGCGGCAGAGGTATGTAGCCTATGCCACTGAGGCAGCTGTGGTAAGTAGCCTATGCCACTGAGGCAGCTGTGGTATGTAGTCTATGCCACTGTAGGAGCTGGTTCCACTCTCGGGGGGTCTTCGGAAAAGAGTTTCCGAGAACGGGATGGTCTGCCCAGACTGAAACCTCTTTGGAAAAAATCGCTGTGATGAGATTCTACTCGTGTTTCGCTCTGAAACGATCTTCACGGCTGAGTGGGCGGTAAATATCAAGAATCAGTCGACCGCTTCTCCCGCAGCGTGTGTAAAGGTTGCGCAATCCTCCTTTCCATCTGCCGGTGGACAAGGAGCACGTTGAGAGCGGTTGCCTCGATCAGCACCGTCAGCTCACCCGTGTCTGCTGCAGGTCCTGCTTGCTTGGGCAGTGTCCGGGTTAAGTAAGTAAACATGGTGCTTAACGTCCAGAGAAACCATAGGGCTTATTAGGGACGGTTGTGCGGGTTGTGTTAGCTAGGGCCTGTTAGTTAATCCCAAAGCAAAAACACAGCTCTTTGCCGGACAACAGCGTGGGGCATGTGCCGCAAAGTAAAGTTTGAAACGAGATGCGCTTAGGTTTGCATGCTAATCGATCGCAGCCCCTGCCGTGTGAAGCATTGTCCGTCCTGCACACACACTGTGGCCAATTCATCGCCCAGCACCGCATTAGAAGCACGCCACAAGAATGGCTGTCGCGAAACAGATCGAACGGTTCGGTTCTGTTTCCTTCTGTAGAGAATGGCGGGTGGCCCACTCGCGATAACTTTTTTTTTAAATGTGTTTCATTTGTTTCCCTTAGCTTTTGATTTGCCGGGCCGTTGTACGAGAGGCTTTCCTGCCTATTGAGCCGGTACGGACGCCCGATGTTGAATGAATAGAGCCAGTTAATTAGCGAATATTTTCTCTCCAAAAAGTAGTTATTTCTGGAGGTGTTTGTTCTGTTTGTTAGGTCTAATTATCTATTTCCTTTTCTTTTCTTTATTGCAGATTTTTTGTTGGCAGTGGTGGTGGTGGTTTTGTGTGTGTGTGTGTGTGTGTGGTGTAGAGGGGGAGTATTATTGTTAAATTTTAATATGCTATATTTTTATATAATTATGTATTCTTGTTGCTGTCGCTTTTCCAATACTGCTTTGGCAACATACAACGTGCCTCAGTTTGTTGAATCTCTTCCTTTTTCCATTCTTTCTTTTCTTTTCTTTTTCATTTACACTCCACTGCATATAATGCCCCCCCCCCCCCCTCCTCCCCGCTCTGTATGAGGCACAGGTCCAGCGGACATCAGTTTCAAGACTCCCTCTGCTGAAACTCCAAATCTGTCAAAGGTTTTCCTCTCTGGGGCCTGGAGTAGGTCAGAATAGCTTCGAATGCTTCGCCTGCTGCAGGGAATTCTATCTGTGTGGCGTCTGTCTCTTTGATTCATTCAGGTTCGCTGCCCGCGTGTCAGATCTTCTTTAAAACGTGATTCAAGTGCTGTCCGGGTTTCATGGACAGTGAAGCAGACTTACACTTATGTTTTTTGGACGTT
Organism: Alviniconcha marisindica; assembly: GCA_018857735.1. Taxonomy (NCBI): domain Eukaryota; kingdom Metazoa; phylum Mollusca; class Gastropoda; family Provannidae; genus Alviniconcha; species Alviniconcha marisindica. Next base: position 110,841 of record JABMCL010002055.1, on the reverse strand, counting down.
TGAGAAAGAGAGAGGGGAGGGAGAGAGAGTGGGGGGGGAGGGGGGAGAGAGAGAGAAATAGGGAGGGAGGGAGAGGGGGGAGGGAGAGAGAGGGGGGAGGTGAGGAGAGAGAGAGAGAGAGAGAGAGAGAGAGAGAGAGAGAGAGAGAGAGAACAAATGTCATTCGAATGGAAATTTCGAGAATAATCCTATGGGGCGCATAAGTGCAGAATTGATGTGGTGCATTCCCAGAGGCATAACAACGCCTCCAAAACGGTCAGATTCCTTCGGATTACGTTTTACGGAAGTCGTTTGACCGTCGTATCAGATGAGATTACTGTAAAGAAATACTGCAGCAAGATGTGACTGTAAATCTTTTAGACAGTTTGTCACATAACGCTAGGCGTGATACGTCTAATTTACGGTATTTCAAAGTGCAGAAAAAAAGAGGAAACGTGATGCTTAACTTCCACAGAAACCAAATAGGGCTTATTAGGGACGAGAAAAGAGGAGGGAGGGGGCGGAGAGATGAATAGCTCCTCCGACCGCAAAGACCGAAGAGACCGCCAGCCATCGCCAGAACAGCAATGCTAAGGAGGCGGGGACCCCGCCAGTGCGAAGCAAGTTGTGTACTTCGCTAACTGCTGTTCCAACAGCTGTGCGGAGCAAAGTCACAAAGACAGCGTCCGAGAACCAACTGCCGTTCAGGAACAACTTTGCAGCGAGACAAACCAGCCTACTATGAGAGCCCAGCTCCACCGCCCTGCAGTTGATTTCGCCTGGACTCTGCATTCAAAACGCGGACATTATTTTGATTTGTTGATGGGCTATGGGTGTATAACTCAGTCACTGTTGTTTTTCG
>JABMCL010002055.1:82500-105000 GCA_018857735.1 Alviniconcha marisindica | reverse complement strand
TACGACCTTTGGACACTTGCACAACCGAGAAGGAATGAGTCACACTCGTAGAGCGTAGAGAGAGAGAGAGAGAGAGAGAGAGAGAGAGAGAGAGAGAGAGAGAGAGAGAGAGAGAACAGACAGACAGACAGACAGACAGACAGACAGACAGACAGACAGACATATAGACAGACAGAGACAGACAGAGAGACAAAGGGAACGAACGATTGTTTTTATTTTTTATTTAGGAGGGTAATAGGATAAGTAAGGGAGAGAGACAGAGACAGACAGACAGACATAGACAGAGAGAGACAGAGAGACAGACAGAGAGAGACAGAGACAGAGAGACAAAGACATAGACAGAGAGAACGAACGATTATTTTTTGTTTTATTTAGGAGGGCAATAGAATACGTGAGAGAGAGAGAGAGAGAGAGAGAGAGAGAGAGAGAGAGAGAGAGAGAGAGAGAGAGAGATCAGTGTGATCACACTCGAAGCTTCGCTTTTCGGAACCCCTTTTTCCGGGAGGAAGGATGTCGTAAACCGGTTCTTGGAGTTTTGGAATGAACCAGGAATGATCTGGTTTCCTCGAGTTTGCCGCACCGTCATAGCTATAGTTTGTCATCAACATGCACTGCCGACTGCTGTCGTCAACTACTACTACTACTACTACTGCTGCTGCTGCTGCTGTTGTTGCTGCTACTACTACCAGTACTGCTACTACTACTACTGATACTGCTGCTACAACTACTGCTACTGCTGCTGCTACTGCTACTACTGCTACTAGTGCTGCTGCTACTACTACTTCTACTGCTGCTACTGCTACTACCACCGCTACTACTACTTCCGCTACTACTACTGCTGCTATACTACTATTACCTCTGCTACTGCTACTATTACAACTACTGCTGCTGCTGCTACTGCTGCTTCTGTGAAGGAACCGCCCAAATTCCAGGCACCGTTTACGACATCCTTCCTCCAACCGTGCACTGCCGTAACTGGTTACGCCGTAGGTCTCCAAAGGCTGCCAGCTAACTGACAGATTATCGTTGGTGTTCAAAAATGGCGGTATGTTTGTAACAGACAATTCAGATTGTATCAGACAGGTAACCGTCCGCATTTTGTAACCGTCCTCAGTGCTTACACCAGCACAGTTAAAACTGAAATCGTTTGAACTGAGATGGATTAAAAGACAAATTACCTAGGACGGCCATGCCCCATGTTTACGTGCGTACTCCGATACTTCATTGCTTCCAGTCTTATTAGTTCCCAACCTTTCGGAGGGCGCCGACAGCGTCGGTGCATTCGAGTTCACAGTTGCTTTACGCCCACAGAAACCATAAGGCTTATTAGGGACGAGGAGCCAGGATGGCCACATCGACTTTCACACAGCTTCTGAGCTCTGGAGTCGTGCATGAACAGATGCGTGGAGATAAGGAGTGCCCTTACAGTGGCGTAACCAGTTGCGGCAGAGTTTGGAGGAGGGGTGGAGGAAAGCGAGGCCTGGAGTGCAAGGGCCGCAACTGGGTGGAGATTTCAGTACTAAACCGCTCTTCTAGGAGACCAGGTCTTTGTTGCTGTACTTGTGTAACGTATTTCGAGCGCTGATTAACTCCACTGTGTCTTGATTAAACCGCTCTTCGTCTGCAACCTGCTTGGGCGTCACGTGACGTGTGTAGTACGCCAGCATCCAGCAAATAAACAAACAAACGAGCATGTTCCTTTGAGCATGTACCTTTGAGGATGTACTTTTGATGATGCACCTTCGAGAATGTACCTTTGATGATCAGCCTTTGAGGATACTTTAAGGATTACCTTTGAGAGTGCACCTTCGAGGATACTTTGAGGATGTACCTTCGAGGATGTACCTTCCGACGAGGATGTACCTTGGAGGATGTACCTTTGAAGAGGTACCTTTGGTGGAGTAGGTGCACCTTGTACTGTTTACTCGCATGCCAGTCGAGAGATAGCGTAATCTTTGTTGCTGTGTTCGCGCGACGTCTTTCGAGCGCTATAACTAACCCCTTTCGTTGGCTGATTCTAAGCAAACAGGCAAGGACACAAGCAGTAAATGCATATCGACGGAAACGGAGAACAAGCAACTGCTGGTTGTATAACGTATTGGCTCACTTGCCGTCAGCGAAAACAAAACTACCCTTTCTCCTCCTCCACCCCACCTCCGCCCCCAACATGCAAGAACAGGATACTTTCAAAGGTGCGGAAATATCATGTGGGTCATACTCATAGCAACAGACTGCAGCTTAGTAACAGATCAATACATAATTTTGTCCCTGGACTGCATATCGCATGTGAACTTTGCGCTGCGTCATATTATGGGGTGAGCCGGAGGCATTGACGGATGCTTAGTGGATATCCAGTTGGCGACTCCTTCCATCTATTCATCGAGGGAGGGAGAGAAGGGATGGGAAGGGGCTGGGGGGGGGGGGGGGCGTGTAGCACAGTTGTATAGTTATTCCACTTGCCCCCCCCCCCTCCCTTCTCCTCTTCCCCTAATAGGCAAGAATAGGATACTTCCAAAGGTGCAGAAATGTCGTGTAGGTCACAGCTAGTCATAGCAGTTAACAGTCACAGCTTAGTGAAAGATCAATATAACACGATTTTGTCTCTGGACTGAATGTGAACTTTGCGCTACATCTTATGGGGTGAACCAGAGGCGCTGACTGATGTATAATGGATGTCAGATAGGCTACTCCTTCCTTTCATCCATCGAGGAAGAGAAGGAAAGAAAAGGAGAGGTGGGTGGTGGGGGGGGGGTCTGAGAGACGTGCAGCACTGTAATGAAATGCGTATTACCATGCTTTTTCTTTGTTTGTTGTTGTTTTCTCTTCTCCTTTCTTCTTCTTCTTTTCTGATTTGGTTGATGCACATTACATCAGTACTGATATGTCAGACTTTTACACAGCATTGGCGTTTCACTGAAGATGTTGATGTCAGTGTTTTTTGTGTGTGTGTTTTTATTGTCTGTCTCTGATTCTGTTTCTGTGTGTGTGTGTGTGTGTGTGTGTGTGTGTGTGTGTGTGGTGTGTGTGTGTCTCTCTCTCTCTCTCTCTCTCTCTCTCTCTCTCTCTCTCTCTCTCTCTCTCTCTCTCTCTCTCTCTCTCTCTCTCATTCTCTCTTTATTAACATGAACGTGTTTTTTTTTTGTTTTGTTGTTTTTGACTGTTTTCCCTGAAACCAAGACCTAAGTGGAAACGCGAATACCTCCACACAAATTGCATTCTCTATCAGCATGCAGCCTTGGCAAGGGCATAAAAAAGCGGCAAGCATGTTAGACACAAGACTTGTTCAAGATAGCTGTTGCAGAAGATGCCCAGACCTAAAAAAAAGCGTTCCTCCGAGGCTGTAGGCTTCTTGTGGTTTTGATTGTTGCTCTTCCTCTTCTTCTTCCTCTTCTTCTTCTTCTTCTTCTTCTCTCTCTCTCTCTCTCTCTCTCTCTCTCTCTCTCTCTCTCTCTCTCTCTCTCTCTCAATCTCTCTCTCGCAAAAGCTGTAAGTTTTTTTTTGTAAATGGCTCTGGATATTTTTTGATAGTGTAATGGGAGCGATGATGGGATGGTCTACTTTGCGGAGGGCTGAAATGGGCGTGCAGCGATCTAGAAGCGGACTTTAGATCCAACGATTCTCCACTGGCGCATACATGTGTCTCAGCGAGAATTGGGCCAACTGCCGTCTGCTCTTTTTAGACAAAGTGCGTCCGATAGCGAGCCCCATTAAACTCCTTCTTAACGTGTTGCTAGTGTGCCACAAAGCTGAAAATGGCCTGCATTTTAAACGGGGTGCTTGAGGCTGAACAAATACTCGTTCTGTAGATGGATTGCTTTGAGAAAAATAGAAAAAGGGGAGAGGAGGGGGGAGGGGAGGGACAAAAACTGTTTATTGCAATGGTACGGCTGTGACCTAAGCACGTACTGCTCGTGGCCCTGCATGCGCTACGGTCCTTGCTCAAGCTCCTAGAACTGGCTTGCAACATCCTTCTTCCGACCACTGCCACAGTTGGTTACGCCTTAAGCCCGTTCTTAACTGGGCGAATGTTTGTTCGCCGAACATACTTCGGACAGTTCGAAGAACTATGATTCGTTTCTTAATTGAACTTTTAGTTCGCCGAACATGGTTTGGACACTTCGACGAACTTTGCTTCGTTCTCAACTGGCTTGTAATGAGATGCAAGCTTCGGCCTGAACTTGCGGCAGACGCGCAGCAGACAGCATGATCGAAAATGTAGGCTAAAGTCAGATCAAGTCAATATACTTTAATCATCCCTCACAGGGTAATTCAACTAACTACTATCTCATTCTGGGTCCCCGAGACAAGGCTGCGCCTCCCACAAGTCAATAAATAAACAAATTCCCTCCGAAGCGAGTGAAGAACCTAGCTACACCGTCATCCGTTTTTATTTTTATTTCTTCCTCATCCACAGGAGAGCTCTGCTCTCAGCCAATCAGAGGCAATGTTCGTCGAATAGGACGAATGTGCCCAGAACATGTTGAGCGAAGCTTTTTGGACCCCGAATATAGCTTCGTCGCAGTTCGACGAATATTTCCAACTAGGTTCGCGAAGAAAAGTTCGCCCAATTAAGAACTAGGTTCGCCGAATACTTCCAACTAGGTTCGCGAAGAAAAGTTCGCCCAATTAAGAACTAGGTTCGCCGAATACTTCCAACTAGGTTCGCGAACAAACATTCGCCCAATTAAGAACGGGCTTTAGGTCTCCGAAACCGGTAAGCTAACTGACAGTTTATCGTTGGTTCTTCAAATGGCAGAAAGTTTGTGACAGACAACTCAGCGCTTGTGACACTCCATGCGTCATTGTTAGTGATGGCCGTGTATGACGTGTGGCCTAAGCACGTAAGGATTGTGATCGAGTCTCTACGCGTCATGGTCAGGCCGAGGCTCTGACTGGCTTGTGACATAAGCACGTAACGTTCGTGGCCCCCCCCACACGCCACTTTCATGGCTGTGTCTGACGTGTTGTGATACAAGCACGTAATAGTTTCATGGCTGTGTCTGACGTGTGTTAGAAGCACGAGAGAAAGAGAGAGAGAGAGAGAGAGAGAGAGAGAGAGAGAGAGAGAGAGAGAGAGAAGACAGAGACAGAGACAGACAGAGACAGACAGACAGAGACAGAGACAGACAGAGACATAGAGAGAGAGACACACAGAGAGACACACAGACAGACAGACACACAGACAGAGACAAACCGATAGAAAGACAGACAGACAGAGCTGTTTTTGTTTTCTTCTACGTATGGTGGTTTACACTCTGTCTTGTCGTTCCCGCAGAAAATACTTGTCTGACACTAATATGGAAAACAACAACAAAACATACAGGACGGGATATGGGCATCGCTGCGCTTGGAGTATTACAGAATACAGACGACTTGACCGTGTCCTGTCTGATCCACACCCCATGCTTGCTTGAGCGACACCTAATCATATATCCGGTGATGGTCCAAGACTTTCGCCTACCACAACGTCCAGCTCAGCTACATTACTCAGTACCCCAGTTCTCTGTACACCTCGTGGCGGCTGCACCGCTGTGTCGCCTGGTTTGAAATCAGCCACGTCATCCTGCACATGACGGGCCCAACAGTGCCGCGTCATTGCTGCACGTCTAGCGGCCCTCCAGGGGGCGCGCCAGTGCCGGTCAAAGGGCAGATGGTCCACCCCTGACCCGGCACCATCGTTCTGGGACTATATATCCGAGGGCTATATAAACTTAAGTTCCAGACGGTTCTGTCTTGTCTTCTGAGGCTTGTTGTCAGCGTACATATACCGCCGTCTTTTCTGGTGTCGTTGGTATAAGCGTGTGGTCCGCTGTTTCTTTGCTGAAAAGCGCTGGTCGCGGGGTATTTAGCCTGACACAGCCTGCTTGGAGAACTCGGAGCGAAATGTTGGTTAGAATGTGGCCTGAGACGTTTGTGGCAATGGTTTTCCTCAGTTCTCTCGCGAATGTCCGTTGCTGCATCAATCTGAATTCATTTTGGCTCTTTGGTAGGTGGAACGGATTCATTAAACATTACACACACACACACACACACACACACACACACACACACACACACACACACACACACACACACACACACACACACACACAAGAAGCGTGTAGCTTCTTAAGCCGATGCGTCAAAGACAGATTTTCATTTTTTATGCATTGTACGATCATGAATAATAAAGATTTATTTGTTTTGATTATGATCACCATTGCGTGTTCCAGAGAAAGAGTACTGCAAGTCGACGCAGTGCGTGCAGGCAGCGAGCTCAATCCTGGCGGCGATGGACCCGGAGGCTCAGCCCTGCACGGACTTTTTCCAGTACGCCTGCGGCAAGTGGGTTCGCCAGAACCCCATCCCCAAGGGCTACCACAGGTGGGACAGGGTCCAGGAGCTGTCCGGACAGAACCTCTACGTCCTGAAGAGTCTCATTGGTGTGTATGAAGTTATACGTGCTGCACTGTGGACCTCTGTCAGTTTTTGCCTGCTTGGCCCCTCGATCTCTGCCTGCTCCCCCGCCTCTCGGCCTGCTTCCCTGCTCGTGCTGTCCTGTGCTCTGCTCGTTTGTCTGTCTTGCCTCGTCTCTCTGTCCTGTCTGGCTGTCTCTCTGTCTGTCTCTGTCGCTGTCTCTGCTGTCTTCTGTCTGCTATCTTCTCTGTCTGTCTTTGTCCTGTCATGCTTGTCTCTGTCTCTATTGTCTGTCTGTCTCTCTCTTTATCTGTATGCTGTGTCTGTCTCTGCTGTCTGTCTGTCTGTCTGTCTGTCTCTGTCTTGTCTGTCTCTTCTGTCTCTTCTGTCTGTGTGTGTGTGTGTGTTGTGTTGTTGTTGTTGTCTGTTGTCTGTGTCTGTCTGTCTGTCTTCTGTCTCTCGTCTTTCTCTCTCTCTTCTCTCTTCTCTCTCTCTTCTCTCTCTCTCTCTCTTCTCTCTCTCTCTCTCTCTCTCTCTCTCTCTCTCTCTCTCCAAACAAAACTCGGTCTTCCTGACTAGTCATACCGAACGCGAGATTCTGAGTGAGGGCACATACGCGATGCCGAAAACGAGGCTCTGACAAAATTTATGACCAGGTGTTGCCGAGATCGTTTTAACAGGCAGCGGCAGGTCCCAGAGTGCAGTGCGCTTCACACACTCATAGCTTGCCAACGTTGTCAAAACGACAGCTGAAGTTTCAATAGCTAAGAAACGTAGAATTATGCCTCGACTTCTTGGGATGTTTGCCTGCTAAGCGGAGATCTCCCTCAGTTGCATTCCGCCCCCCCCCCCCCACACCCCCCCCCCCCCCACCCCCCCACCCCCCCCCCCAACCCCCAACCCGCACCCCTAAAATATTTCATGTTTGTCACCACTAAACACTTTTTAGGCACGGTTCTGCATCGATGCAAGCAACTGTCAGATGTCACGTACACTAATGTAGCTGCATGTTTCATTGATGATTCAGACAAGCGTTTCATACTTCTGGAAATGCATGTTTGTTGGGAGTGAAAAGATGGAAAAAAGACCCACTCCCACCCCACTCCTCATTAATGTATGCATGCATGCATCCATTCATCTATCTATCCATCCATCTATCCATCCATCAATTTCTCCATCAATCCATCACATCCACCATCCACCCATCCACCCACCCATCCATCCAACAATGAAATTACACTGGCTGTCAAGAGCACTAACATTAACATTCTGGACGAGGACGGGCCAAGAGATTTCGAAGGTTCTCGCTTAAGCCCAGCCAGCATGTTAAGAAGCCAGCAATCCGGTTTCAGCACTTGTCCAAGCAACGAAGCAAAACCAGTTAGACGATGCCCGACTCCCGAACTTTCTTTCAGCGAAGACAACCCTGTGTGCGGCTGAATGGACGTTAGAATCATAATACTAACCAACCAACTGACTGTCTCTAAACCTTCCTACCGTCCTTCTGTACCCCCTCCGCGCACACAGACTCGGATGACCCAGCCCAAGGGCAGTCGGAGAGCAAGGTCCGAAGCTTCTACCGGACCTGCATGACGACGGGGTCCCCCAACCGCCTGGACACGCTGCAGCGCTTCAAGGGCATGGTGGAGCGCGTGGGCGGCTGGTCCGTCTCCACGGCCACCAACGCCAGCCGCTGGTACTGGGACACGACCCTGCAGCAGATCCACCGCCATGGGGCCTGGCCGCTCTTCCGGGTGACGGTGGACGTGGACGAGAGGGACCCTACCCGCAGGTACATCCTCAAGGTCAGTGTCAGCTAGTGCATCCTCGAGGTCAGTGTCAGCCGGTGCATCCTCGAGGTCATTGTGAGCTAGTGTATTCTCGAGGTCAGTGTCAGCTGGTGTATTCTCAAGGTCAGTGTCAGCTGGTGCATCTTCAAGGTCAATGTCAGCTGGTGCATCCTCAAGGTCAGTGTCAGCCGGTGCATCCTCGAGGTCAGTGTCAGCTGGTGCATCATCAATGTCAGTGTCAGATAATGTATTCCCAAAGTCAGTGTCAGCTGGTGTATTCTCAAGGTCAGTGTCAGCCGGTGCATCCTCGAGGTCAGTGTCAGCTGGTGCATCCTCAAGGTCAGTGTCAGCTAATGTATTCTCAAGGTCATTGTCAGCTGGTGCATCCTCAACATTAGTGTCAGCTAGTGCATCCTGAAGGTCAGTGTCAGCTGGTGTATCCTCAAGGTCAATGTCAGCTGGTGCAGCCTCAAGGTCAATATCATCTGGTGCATCCTCAAGGTCAGTGTCAGTGTCACCTAGTGCGTCCGCAAGGTTCGTGTCAGCTAGTGTGTCATCAAGGTCAGTGACAGGTGCATCATCAAGGTCAGTGGCATCTAGGTACGTTATTGACGTCAGTGACAGGCACATTCTCAAGAACAGCGACAGGTCATCCTCAAGGTCAGTGACAGGTATGTATCCTCAAGGCCAGTGGCAGCTATAATTCTCGAGGTCAGTGGCATGTACAGCCTCAAAGTCAGTGAGAGGTGCATCCTCAGGGTCAGCGACAGATTCTTCCTCAAGGTCAGTGACAGGTACATCTTCAGTGTCAGTGGCAGATGCAGCATCAAGGTCAGTGACAGGCAAGTTTTCAATGTTAGTGGCAGATACAGCCTCAAGGTCAGTGAGACGGTCTCGTGGTTGGGTTCCGCGGATGCAGAGAATAAGGTGCATATATATTATGCATAACTGTGAACAGTACATATTGATTTAGTTTAATCTGATTTAATAGGAATCTAAAAGATAATCAGTTAACCATATTGTGAGCAGATTCAAAGCACAGTCCTTTATCCTCCACATAATTGATTCGCCGTTGCCGTGACAAGAGGAATACTTTTAGTGTGTCAGCTGGTTTGTTACTAGCGTTTCTAAAATGCAGGCAGTGAAAATAGCCTAAAAATACATACAGCCAGTCCTTGCAGGAATGCATGGATTCAAAGGTCTGCCCTGAAGACGTATCCCTCCCATGCTTTGTTAGTTCTCTGTTGCAGTGGCAGTATACATAGCAGGGCTGTCATCCTCACCTTTCGTTTCTAAAGCTGTTCAGTTGCGCTCTTTCAGATGGACGTGGGAGAGACAGTGTTGCCGACAGACATGTATCCTCCCTTGAACCCCCGACCTTTGCCCTCTACACCCACACCATCACAAAGCAGCAGTGGCAACAACAACAACAACAACAACAGCAGCAGCGGTGCGGATGACGCAGACGGTGTGACTACGACATCAGCACCTCCATTTTTCACAACCACCGCGACTACCACCACCACGGAAAACCCGGTCAAAGCTGCTATCACGGTGGGTATCCTAGAGGATATCTGTTTTTCTTCACAAGGCATGTGCAAAAATGTGTTTTTGTGGAGTTAGGTAGTGCGTGGCTGGTGAACAGTTACCGTACAGCAGTACGTATACAAATATCTTTGTCTTCTTTGCTGAGTTTATTTTGACGATCGGTGGGTTCCTGACCAGCTATAAAATGGCTGCCTGTTTATTCGTCTGTCGCTTGCAAAGGGCGTGTGCGCAGAACATCAGCGCTGTTTTGTTTTGTGGCAATAAAAACAACAACATTCAGTTGCAACATTTACATAATTAAATCTCCTTTCTCTTTTTTCTTCCCTTTTTTTTAACCCAGGATGTTACTTCTGTTTTAGGTCATGCTCCGCCGTAATTAGTACCAGTTTTTTTGTTTGTTTTTAACTTCTGTGCTGTTGTTGTTGTTTGTTTGTTTGTTTTGTTTTGTTTTTGTTTTTCTGCTGTTGAAAGAGAAAAAAATAAGTTTTTTCTTCTCCTTTGAAACATTTTTATCTATTAATGAAAGCATATCAACATACTTAAACAGAATAGTTTTAGGAGCATCAAACAAGTAAATTTATAATATATATCTATATCATACTCATTTTAGGGGGATATGTGACTCAAACAAGTAAAGAGAGAGAAAGAGAGAAAGAAAAGGGGAGGGGGAGGGGGGGGGTGAAAGGGGGGAAGATTCTTTCATATCTCTTCATTTTCATTGTCCACGTTTCTTCCAGTGTAAAATGACGCGCGTAGCGTGGCCACGTATGCTGGCTTTACTTGTGATTCGATGACCTTTGAGGGATTGTCTAGCGATTGATTTTGTAAGGTTTGACTTGAAAAAGGGTTTACGTATGAGAAGAGTTTTGAAATGTGTTCTGAGGTGATCCTGTGTGTACGTTTGACAGGACAGGACGTTAAAATCCAATTACTAACTAACTAATTAGCTAAGAATGAAATTGAAACTTTGCTTAACAAAATATATTTACGTATTCTCTTGTAATTTTATAGTTTAAAAGGCCGTTGTTCATATGCTATTCTTAGACAATAGAGATTTCGTGTTCTGTAAGACAATAACTGGGAATCAACATACAAGGCAGTAAATTAGCGATCGAAAGACGTCACGCAAACACAACAAAGACCTGAGTCACCTCTCACCTGGCCTGCGTGTAAATACACGGTATATACATAAACTCCACCAGAGGCACATTCTCTGGTAATAACTGCATGGGGTTAGATGTTTCTTCAACGAATCGGTTTAGGCTAGAACTAGTCGTGCACCAGAAAGCGTGGCCGCTCCGTCTGACCGTGAGCTGTGTGGCTGTGTGCTAATTGATTGATTGATTGATGATCACTTATATAGCGCTATGCTCCGCTCTCTTGAGCAGACTCACTGCGCTCGCATGTGGTTCTACATGAGTGACAAGCTTTTTACAGCGCGTTTTTGAATATCCACCGAAGTGTACTTACAGCGCTGGCTGGTGCCACATGAAACTGCAGCCATCTCGGCGCAAGTTCTGTGTACACCATACAACCATGCACCATGTCACTTCATGCAAAGCTACATACGTAAGGTGTGTGCATGTTTAGCTGTAGCCTGCTATCTGCACCTTTGGCAGAATAACCGGGATCTTTTACGTGCTACTGCGGTAACACGGGGGTGGAACGGATACCGAAATTAAGTAAGTAAGTAAACGTGGTGCTTAACGTCCACAGAAACCATAAGGCTTATTAGGCACGGGGAGAAGGGGGGGAGGGGGGGGGGAGGGAAGGGGATCCGGGGGGTGGGGGGGGGATTATATACCTATCGCTACACTGTCACCACCAGAATGACTCCTGTATTAAGGTGGGCAGCGATGAGAGTCATTTTAATGTTTCATTAAGTGTGAGGGACAAAGTCACAAGACAGTGTCCACAAGCCACAACGTTTTTGAAGAGAAAGGAGAGCCGAAGCGGAATTGAACCGAGGTCCTTCTGCTTACCAGTCTAACACCTTACCGCTAGGCCAAACCGGCTCACAAGCGGAATGGTAAGTAAGTAAACATGGTGCTTAACGCCCACAGAAACCACGAGGTTTATTAGGGACCGAAGAATAGCGGAATGGTTGGCTGAGTGTTGCTTTACGTCCCCAGAAACCATAGGCTTATTAGGGACGGGAGCCCAGGACGGCCGCCTCGACTTTCACACAGCTCCTGAGCTCTGAGGCGGAATGGCTGTGTGCAAGGACTAACATAGGTCCACGGCTGTGTGCAGGTGAAGAAGCTGTTCGTGGAGGAGACGATCCACATCCTGCGGGCACTGGGCTTCAACAGCACGGCAGCCAAACGCCGCGCGCAGCTGATGGCCGAGCTGGAACACAAAATTGCTGCCGTAAGTCAATCCACTGCTCTCCTGGCGTGTCTCTCAGTCTGTCAGTCTGTCTGCTTGCGGGTCTGTCTGTCGGTCGGTCGGTCCTTTCGTTTGTTTGTCTGTCTGTCTGTCTGGCAGTCTGCTCGTCGGTCTCTCAGTCTCTGTCTTTTTTGCTTCTTTGTTTGTCTGTCTTTCCGCTTGTTTTTCTGCCTGGCTGATCACCGGTCTGAAGTCTCTCTGTCATTTTGCTTCTTTGTTTGTCTGTCTGTCTGATCGGCATCGCTGGTCTGACGGTCTAGCTGTCTGTCTTTTCGCTTGTTTTTCTGCCCGTCTGTCTGTCTGTTTGATCGCCGGTCTGTCAGTCTGTCTGTCTTTTCGTTTGTTTGTTTTGTCTCTATGTCTGACTGATCGCCGGTCTGTTTATCTGTCTGTCTTTTTGCTTGTTTGTCTCTATGTCTGTCTGATGCCGATCTGTTTTTCGCCCCCCTGCCTGTCTGTTTGTTCGCCTTTCTGCTGTTTGCATGCTTGCAGCAGGTCCTCTTCCCGTTGTATAATGAATTAAGACCTTTCAGACTGCATACAGGAAAGGAAAGCGATTGTTGACGATGCTTACTTACCTTCTTCGATGTACATTTAACATTGTTTCAGGCCACAGAGGGCAAGGCTCATGTTCACGACAGATTCTCTGTCTACAACGTGTTGACAGTGGAGGAACTGGAAGCTAATTTTACCCTGGTAAGTTTTTAAGCTTGTTGTTGCTGAGAATAGCGGACGATTTAGGCGTTTGGCAGTGTGAGACAGTCTTTAATTTGTTTAAAAGAGGAAGGTTGGTGGCGATGTTAGATTAAGTTTGTTTGTCGCTCGCTAGCGTTCCTCAGGTGAAACCATGAGACAGGCAACAGTCAAATAAACTTATTGCTTTTGTGTTTCCTGTACTTGTTTGTTGAGCATAGGATTACGATGTACGAATAAATTTTGTTTAAGCCAAACCCTGAGATTCAGCAAATGTTGGGAGAGGTGACAGCCCTGTATTATTATTATTATTGTTGTTGTTGTTGCTGTTATTAATATTAGTATCTAGCTCAACTTTATTATTATTATTACCTAGTCCAACTTTCGATGTGGATGCTGCTAGCTTTCGCGCTGAAAGGTTTGGTGAAAGATAAACACAAAGATTCAGAGTGTTTTTTATTGTTTTGTTGTTGTTGTTGTTTTTTCACTTGAAGTTTTGCATTTTGAAATTACAGCTAAGTCACACACACACACGCACGCACGCACGCACGCACACACGCACGCACGCACGCACGCACGCACGCACGCACGCACGCACGCACGCACGCACGCACGCACGCACACACACACACACACACACACACACACACACACACACACACACACACACGGTGCCTGTTTTTAACTGGGACTGCCCCCTTGGTGTGTGCAGTTCAGCTGGACCCAGTACTTCAACACCCTGGGCTTCGCGGTGAAGCCGAACGACGAGGTGGTGGTTTTCCACCCGGGGTACCTGGCCAACCTCACCACCCTGCTGCTGACCATTAGCAAGTCGCCTGACGACCTCAGGTAGGCACGCATGCAAAGCGGCGCGAGGCTGCGGAGATGGGGTTCCTTAAGAGGACAGTAGCCTGTTGTTGTTTTTTACCTTCTTAAAGCACGTTCTACCCAGCGAGCACAGCCTTTGATTCCCCAACAGGTAGAATAGCCCTTTACCCCCCAAACAACAACAAAACAGTATCAACAAACAAACAAGCAAAAACAACACCAGTATATATATATATATATATATATATATATATATATATATATATATATATATATATATATATATATATATATAAAATATACAAAAACAATAAATTTCAAGTATTCTGTCTGTCTGTCTGTCTGTCTGTCTGTCTCTGTGTGTGTCTCTCTGTCTGTCTGTCTGTCTGTCTGTCTGTCTGTGTCTGTCTGTCTGTCTGTCTGTCTGTCTGTCTGTCTGTCTGTCTTCTTCTCTCTCTCTCTCTCTCTTCTCTCTCTCTCTCTCTCTCTCTCTCTCTCTCTCTCTCTCTCTCTCCCCTCTCTGTCTCTCTCTCTCCCTGTCTCTGCTCTCTCTCTCTGTCTCGTCTCTCTCTCTTCTTCTCTCGTCTCTCTGTCTCTGTCTCTCTCTGTCTCTGTCTGTCTGCTCTGTCTGCCTGCCTGTCTGTCTGCATGTCTGTCTGTCTCTGTCTGCCTGTCTCTGTCTCTGTCTGTCTCTCTGTCTCTGTCTGCCTGCCTGCCTGCCTGCCTGCCTGTGTCTGTCTGTCTGTCTGTCTCTCTCTCTGGAATATGGAACAGAGCAGATTACCTAATCAGGCTTACAGGATGCTTGATAATCTTGATGAAAACGGGAAACAGTGTTGGGCAACGGAGGTACGAGAACTCCTGTGTAAAACTGGCTTTTACTTTATATGGTTACAGCAAGGCGTTGGAGACGTCAAATCATTTTTGTATGTCTTCAAGCAAAGATTGTTAGACATGTTCACCCAGGAGTGGACTGCTGACATCAGAGACAAAAAAAAGATACGAAATGTATCGATCTTTCAAAGTTATGTTTGGAGCAGAAAAATATTCATAAGTTATATATATATTGTTTCAGAGTAGCACTAACGCAACTCCGATTTGGTGTACTTCCAGTAAATAGCAACATGTATAGGTACAGTGACTGCTCTACAAACAAAAACTGTGTATTTTGCGAAAACCAGGTTAAAAATGAAGATCACTTCCTTTTGGTTTGTCTTCTGTACACAGATCTAAGAAACAGATTCCTTGAACAAAAAGGTATTCAGTCGGTACAGAACATATTAAGAAAGAAAAACACTAAAGGTTGTCGACTGCTATTAAAGTTCATCTTCCATGCTATCAACAGAAGAAAACTATATGTAGATGTGTAAGCATCTGGGATGAATGATACTGACTAGAAATGACTCCACTTTATTGGCCGACACATATTACTTTGTCGTCATCTACCACCATAATGTCTCATTATTTAGGTGTGACTGTTTGGTCCGCTTTTCTTTTCTTTTTTGTTGTTGTTGTTGTTGTTGTAGTTGGTTTTGTTGTTGTTGTTCTTTTTGGTTTTGGTTTGTTTGTTTGTTGATATTTGTCTTGTTTGTTGGTGTGTTTTGCTGTTTGTGTCTTATTTGTCTTGTCTGTGTGCACCATTTAGTTTTGTATTTTGCGGTTTGTATATGGGCCTATGGCCAAAATACAATAAACCATCTGAAGTCTGAAGTCTCTCTCCCTCTCTGGAGGGAAGGAAGGAAGGAAGGAAGGAAGAGCCTCCCTTTGTGTCCATGATATGTCTCTCACTAAAGAATGCTGTTCGCCACAAATAAATACTGAAATACATGCGTAATTAAAATGTGACGCAGGTGTGTTACATATGTTAGGCCATATCCTCTCTCTCTCTGTCTCTCTGTCTCTCTCTGTCTCTCTCTCTGTCTCTCTCTCTCTGTCTCTCTCTCTGTCTCTCTCTCTGTCTCTCTCTGTCTGTCTGTCTCTCTCTCTCTCTGAAACAGAACGAGGCCGACGAGAGCACTGGTACAGAAACACAACACACAAGGGAGTTAATTAGCGCTCGAAAAACGTCACACAAACACAACTCAGGTGGAGTTTATATACCGTGCATTTACTTGCATGCGAGTTGAGAGTTACTGTAGGAGACTCAGCTTTTTGTTGTTGTGTTTGTGTGACGTCTTTCGAGTGCTAATTAACTCCCCTTGGTGTTGAATCTGTTGTGTTTTTTGTTGTTGTTGTCGGTTGTGTTCTTTTAGTTTTTTGGTGTGTGTTGTTGTTGTTGTTGTTTTAATGTTGGCCCCGAGTTGAAATTTCAAGAACTAACCAACTTTTAAGGATGCTTCGTTGGTTTTATATTTTCATGTTCCACTTAGAATTCGACTTTCGTAAGTGACGATTAGCGGCAGTCGACGTAGAAGACATCGCCCAGTGCCACAGCTGGCCTGGCGGTTATAAAACCGCGACCGCTTTGATCTTGTTCCTCCCGTGATGCGACATCCTTTCTCCTGTGGACCTGTACACACGTATAATTATACGCAAAAAGGTATAAAACCATACGTGTGTGGTCATGTACAAGTAACATATACAACCATGCTTCCCAATACGTAAATGGAAACACTACATGTCCATCTCTATCGATATTCTGTTTTCATTTTTCGTACACTAGTTATTAAGGAGGTTTTCCCTACGTATTTGCCTCTCGTGTTTCAGCGTGCTACGGGACTACATGGTAGTGACGCTGGTCCGGTCCTTCAAGCAGTACTTCGACTCCAGTCTCTTCGACATGCAGGAGTCAGGTTGGTGTCCTCGTCTGCCCTCTCTCCGTGCTTTCTCGTTTGGCACTGCATGCTTATAGAGCTTTGTGCGTGTTAACTGCCAGTGTACGTTCCTCGGGCATTACTGTTGCCCTCACGTGGTAAGCACGTCTGTCTGTTGTGGCTGTGTTTGTGGTTGTGATTGTGGCTGTGTTTGTGGATGTGTTTGTGTTTGTGGCTGTGTTTGTGGCTGTATTTGTGGCTGTGTTTGTGGATGTGTTTGTGACTGTATTTGTGAGTGTATTTGTGGGTGTGTTTGTGGGTGTGTTTGCGGCCGTTTGTGGTTGTGGTTGTGGCTTTGTGTGTTTGTTGTTGTGTTTGTGGCTGTGTTTATGTTCGTGAGTTTGTGGTTGGGTTTGTGGGTTGTGGGATGTGTTTGTGGTTGTGATTGTGGTTGTGTTTGTGGCGCTGTGTTTGTGGGTTTGTGGCAGTGTTTGTGGCAATGTCAGTGTGTTTGTGGCTGTGTTTGTGGGTTTGTGGCAGTGTTTGTGGGTTTGTGGCAGTGTTTGTGGGTTTGCGGCTGTGTTAACTTTGTGGGTTTGTGGCTGTGTTTGCAGCTTTTGGAAGTCTTTCAACAGCACAAACAGTCACAATGGCTACAGCAAAAACAAATACACACATAATAAATACTCTTTCTCTCTTTTTTTCGTCTTTCTCACACACGCGGAATCACACACACACACACACACACACACACACACACACACACAAAACTCTCTCTCTCTCTCTCTCTCTCTCTCTCTCTCTCTCTCTCTCTCTCTCTCAACATTAGCGCTGACGCTTTACTCGGTAAACATAGAGCAAGTTGATCGATTCCTGAATGTGCTCAATATCCTGTGACCATTCAATTTACCGAGCAGAAAAACGTGAACCGATAAGGTGAAGTGTATGTACATTGTATCGCATGTCACCTGTGAATTACCGGAGGAGACCCAGGCTTGGCTGCGTTCGTGTGACGTCTATCAAACGTTAATTAACTCCCTTAATTGCTTGCTGATTCGATCCATTAATCAATGGTGAGACCAGTTTTAGAGTTTTATTTTTTTATTTTTTTTAAAGTTATGACTACGAGCAGTGTAAATACTTTCTTGCCCTATACAAAACATGACACCGTAATACAACCTGAAGCGTAGCTTATACACACACATGCACACACAGACACACACACACACACACACACACACACACACACACACACACACACACACACACACACCACACACACACACACACACACACACACACACACACACACACACACACACACACATGCGTGCGCACACACGCACGCGCGCACACACGCACGCATGCGCGCGTGCACACACACACAGACACACACATAGACAAACACACACATACACACACACACACACACACACACACACACACACACACACACACACACACACACACACACACACACACACACACACACACACACACACACACGCTGCCTCGGTCCTGCCAACAGGTATAACGTCATTTCTTCTTCCATGACGTTTTACGTCCGCAGAAACCGCATGGCCTTTAAGAGGGGGGGGGGGGGGGGGGGAGTGAAGAATGGGATAGGGAATGAGAGCCCAGGCCCCACCACCTCCCTGTTCACACAGCGCCTGAGCTGTGTATGACATCCAGCAGGACAGTTGTGTTCTGTGGCGTTCGTCAGGCGGAAACGCGACACTGACAGCTTGTCGCTTGCATTTCCGGCCGTATCGGTGCAGACTGGCCGGCAGGGGGCGGTCTTGTGGCCTGGAGGATGTCAACGCTAATTGCGGAGCTAGGAGCTACACACACACACACACGCGCGCGCGCACACACACCACACACACACACACACACACACCACACACACACACACACACACACACCACCACACCACACACACACACACACACACACACACACACACACACACACACACACACACACACCACACCACACCACACACACACACACCACACACCACCACCACACACACCACACACACACACACACACACACCACACACACCACCACGCACGCACGACGCACGCCGCACGCACGCACGCACACGCAGCAACACACACACACACACACACACACACACACACACACGGGCGCTTGCGGAGTTTGTTGCTGTCCGGCCTCGGAGGAAACGGACTGTTGGACGCGGCGGTGGGGTTGTGGGGGGGGGGGGGGGCGTATAATTATAGGCTTGTGTGTGTTATGGAAGTTTCCATATATATATTATCGAAGACAAGATTGTTCTACAGATTGTCCCTAATATCTGAGGACATTAAGCCAAACGTATAGAAACAAAGTAGTTTCCAAAGCTCAGGAGTTGTGTGAAAGTCGACTGAGGAGGCCGTCCTGGGCTCCCCTTCCCTAATAACCCTTGGTTTCTCTGGACGTAAAGCATCATGAAAGTAGAAGTTTCCCCATCCCTAATAAGCCTCACGGCTTCTGTGGACGTAAAGCATCATGAAAGAAGCAGAAGAAGAAGAAGAAGAAGAAGTCAGAGCTCGGGAGCTGTTTGGTAAGTGGAGGTGGCTGTCCGGGGCTCCCCGTCCCTAATAGTCCGTACGGTCTCTGTGGACGTAAAGCAACGCTGAACCTGAACTAAAGAGGTCAGAGATGAGCCGGTGTGGCCTAGCGGTAAGGCGCCAGTCCATTCCCTGCTGTGGCTCTCGCTTCTCTTCAAAATTATTCGTGATTTGTGAACATGCCCCCCCCCGCCCACCCCCCTCACGCCCCCTCCCCCCTATTCCCCCTTTAGCCCCCGCCACCCCAGCGCTGGCAGGGTCAACTTTTGCAATTAAAAAAGGACTGATTTTAGGTTGCAAACATTATTTCAATCATTTTAGAATACTGACTTTGACAATACAGGTAATTTGTGTGTGTGTGTGTGTGTGTGTGTGTGTGTGTGTTGTGTTGTGTGTGTGTGTTGTGTTGTGTTGTGTTGTGTTGTGTGTGTTGTGTGTGCGTGCGTGCGTGCGTCCCTGCGTGTGTGCAAAGGGGCGGGCTCTCGTGCGCGTGTGTGTCTGTGTCTGTGTATTTGTTTGCTTGCAGCCGCTAAAGTAAAGTTGCCTCTTCCTGGTGCGTGTTTTTTTCGATACTGCAAATCTGCACTGCATTTACACTTGCAAACGTGCAACATGTATTTTCCAGCAGCAACTCCGGAACCCGCTTGCTGTAGCGACGGCCAACGATAGTGTCCGTGTCGTTCAATGTAGATCGGTCCACTGCCCGAGCACACGACCCGATGGTGGCTATATCGCTCCCAGCAGTAGCTGCAGTGGACTGGTCCGATGGTGGCTATATCGCTCCCAGCAGTAGCTGCAGTGGACTGGTCCGATGGTGGCTATATCGCTCCCAGCAGTAGCTGCAGTGGACGTGTATGGCAGTAGATAACGACTGTGGACATTAACCACTGGAAACCTGGTTAATACGAATGCGCTGGTCAGTTCCCCAGCGGCTAGATCCGATTTAATGAGCTTTCGGGAAGAATATGACTCATCTTGCTGTGCGGTGTTAACAATTCCTCTACAGCCATTAGGAGTTTTAAGGCCACAGTCGTCATTGTTATTACTCTGCTGCTGCTGCTGTCGCGTTGTCTTTGGGGTTTTATGTCGCTGGTTGTTCGGCCGCTTATGGAAGACGTGCACAACGATCTGTGTGGGTGCTGTGCGTTGCGGGAAGGAAGGAAGGAAGGAAGGAGGCTTTCAACGCTCTAACGCTCAGTCAGCCATGACGCACCGTTATATCAGGGTCACGGTGCGCATGAAGACGTGACGTGAAGGGAGGAGTCGATCTGCGCAAGTGTTGACTGGGAATTGCTAAAAGACACGCACGCACGCACGCACGCACGTACGCACGCACGCACGCACGCACGCACGCACGCACGCATACGCACGCACGAAAGAACACACGCACGCAAACACGCACGCACGCACATACACACGCACCCACCCACATGCACGCACACCTTACGTACGCACGTACGCACACACTGACCCCCCCCCCCCCCTCTGTTTGTCTGTCTGTCTGTCTGTCTGTCTGTCTGTCTGTCTGTCTGTCTCTGTCTGTCTGTCTGTCTGTCTGTCTGTCTGTCTGTCTGTCTGTCTCTCTCTCTCTCTCTCTCTCTCTCTCTCTCTCTCTCTCTCTCTCTCTCTCTCTCTCTCTCTGTTTCAGTAGCTTAGCAAGGACTAGTTGTTAGACAGGTTTTTGACTCAACCTAAACTACGATCCTTGTAAAATAAAGTTTTCGAGTTCGAGTTCTCTCTCTCTCTCTCTCTCTCTCTCTCTCTCTCTCTCTCTCTCTCTTCTCTCTCTCTCTCTCTCTCTCTCTCTCTCTCTCACCACCACCAACAACAGCAACACACCCACACACACACACACCACACACACACACACACACACACACACACACACACACACACAAATGGCCCATCACCCTGTCGCTTCCACAAGTCCTGCCCTGTCCACTGGATTTGCATACAGACCAGCATGTTAGCCAACAGGCCACACACACAATGAGGCAGGAATAACAACAACAGGGAGAACAAGGAATAGAAGAAGAAGACGAGGAGGAGGAGGAGAAGAAGAAGAAGAAGACGACGATGTTGACGATGATGATGAACAGAAACAAGAAGGAATGAAGACCCCAAAAAAAGAAAGAAAAAAGAAAGAAAAAGAAAATCTAAAAGAAGAAAGAGTGGAAGAAAGATGAGCAGTAATATCGTTAAACTGTTCATTTTCCGAGTTGTTGGGTTAAGCCCTGAAGTAGAACTGCGGTCTGGTGCCCGATTGGGGCTTGAGATTCCAGACTGCGGATCTGCGGAATAACGGTGAGAATTAACGTGGGGAAATTCGGTTACCATGGACTTTTCCGTCTGGATGTGGAGGTTTTCCGATTATCGGCGTCTGGATTAGAGTGAATCTAACTGTAGACGTAGCAACCTCGTTCTCTCCCCGAAATGACGCCTCGCCAGCCATGTCTTCAGCTCGTGGTACTTAGATCATACCTTGGACATTTCGAGTCCCTAAATCTAGTTCACAGTTTTAAAGGCAGCTAACCTTTAATTCTTATCGATTTTCAAAGTGAATTATTCTGTATGTGGTTGATCTCTCTGTCTCTGTCTCTCTCCCTGTCTCTGTCTCTCTATGTCTACACACACACACACACACCACCACCACGCACGCACGCACGCACGCACGCACACGCTCGCACGCACGCACACACGCACGCACGCACGCACGCACGCACGCACGCACGCACGCACGCACGCACACACACACACACACACACACACACACACACCTCCGACACTTTTCTTCCATAGAATCATTTAAATCTGCCATCAAGACCGATGTTTTCTCCTCTGGACTCTTAATGCTTTGCCTGTGTGCATGTGTGCGTGCAGTTGTGTGCCATTAGTTTCGTGTGTGGGTGCGTGCGTGCGTGCGTTCGTGCGTGCGTGTGTGTGTGTGTGTGTGTCGCGCACTCGTGCGTTTGTTGGATGTGATGAGAAAGATGTTGAAGTGTTGCAGTGTACGTGTTTGTATGTAATTAGTAAGGTTCATCGTGCTTTGGTTGTGTATATATTTAGTTGATCTTATTGCCTTTGCATTGTGCCCTTGGGGCTAACGTTACGTGTAAGCGCCTTACAAATACTCTTTCACATTACGATGCGGTCATTGATTTATACAAAGCGCCGGCCCTGTGGACTCTTGCCAATGTACCATCCAGTGGAGGCCTACCGAGATCAGAGCATGTTGGGATTTGAACACGAGGTGTCTGTATGTTGTTGCTGCAGAGGCGGACTCGATGCAGGAGCCGTGGAAACGGTGCACCTTCTACACCAACAAGGCCCTCGGCTTTGCCACCGGCGCCATCTTCGTCCGCGGCACTGGTCAGGAGGACAACGTCGATGAGGTGAGTGGATCTTGCTTCTCCCTGTCTGTGTTGGGTAGGGAGGGTGGTGGTGGTGGTGGTGTGAGTGGAGTCTTTGTCCCTGTCTGTGTTATAGGCAGGGTGGTGGTGGTGGTGGTGTGAGTGGAGTCTGTGT
>JABMCL010002055.1:57500-70000 GCA_018857735.1 Alviniconcha marisindica | reverse complement strand
ATAGAGCATATGAGAGAGAGAGAGAGAGAGAGAGAGAGAGAGAGAGAGAGAGAGAGAGAGAGAGAGAGAGAGAGAGAGAGAGAGTACACTCCGTGTGTACTCTGCAATTGTTCTTTTAAAGTAGTGAGAAAGAACAAGTTATAAACGCACATGTTTCTATGCTGCCCACGCATTACGGAGACAGGTGATTGGTTGAAACGCAGTTAGTTATCAATTTGTTGGTAATTAGTGCATGACTGGCTAAAGCGTGGGTCAAGCTGAGTTCACACGTTTGGCTTAATAACTTGGTGGTCAAACTGTATTGAACTGTGTAGTGTGCAAGCAAACACGTGCGTGGAACAGGGGTTTGGTGCTTGTTGCAGCCTACACGAAATGGGAGGAAGAGCGTAGCAACACAGCTAGTTTTCTCGAACAAACAGCAGCTGTGAACTCGGTGATCTAATGAACAGTTCTAATGAACTGTGTAGTGTTCGTATAATACCCAATGAAATCTCGTGGTTCAGTCGAAGAACAGGGGTACGGTGCCTGTTGCAGCCTACATGAAGTGGGAGGAGCATAGTAATTACACAGCCAGTTTTCGCTTACCGACGACAAGTGTGAACTCGGTGGTCAAACTCTAATGAAGTGTGTAGTGTTCGTACAATACCCAGTGCAAACACGTGCGTGAAACAGGGGTTTGGTGCTTGTTGCAAGCCTACATGAAGCGGGTAGAGGAGGAGCATAGTAAGACAGCCAGTTTTCCCTTACCGACGACAAGTGTGAACTCGGTGGTCAAACTCTAATGGAGGGTGTAGTGTTTGTACAATATACTGTGCAGACACGTGGGTCAGATGAAGAACGGTTGTACGGTGCTTGTTGCAGCCTGCATGAAGTGGGTTGGAGTAGCATAGCAACATAGCCAGTTTTCTCCTACAAACAGCAATTGTGAACTCGGCGATCTAATGAACAGTTCTGATGAACTGTGTAGTGTTCGTATAATACCCAGCGCAATCACGTGGGTCAGATGAAGAACGGTTGTACGGTGCTTGTTGCAGCCTACATGAAGTGGGTAGAGGAGGAGCATAGTAACACAGCCAGTTTTCGCTTACTGACGACAATTGTGAACTCGGTGGTCAAACTGTAATGAACTGTGTAGTGTTTATACAATACAGTATGCAGACAGGTGCGTGAAACGAAGAACAGGGGTTTGGTGCTTGTTGCAAGCCTACCTGAAGTGGGTTGGAGTAGCGTAGCAACACAGCCAGTTTTCTCGAACAAGCAAAAATTGTGAGCTCGGTTATCTAATGAACGGTTCTAATGAATTGTGTAGTATAATACCCAGTGCAATCACGTGGGTCAGACGAAGAACAGGGGTACGTTGCTTGTTGCAGCCTACATGAAGTGGGTGAAGGAGGAGCATAGTAACACAGCCAGCTTTCCCTCACCGACGACAAAATGTGTCCTCGGTGGTCAGACTCTAATGAATGGAGTAGTGTTCGTACAATACCCAATGCAGACACGTGCTTGAAACGAAGAACAAGGGTTTGGTGATTGTTGCAAGCCTACCTGAAGTGGGTGGAGGAGCATAGCAACACGGCCAGTTTTCTCGTACAAACAGCACTTGTGAACTCGGTTATCTAATGAACAGTATAATACCCTATGCCATGACGTGAGTCAGACGAAGAACGGTTGGACGGTGTTTGTTGCAGGCCTACATGAAGTGGGTGGAGGAGAAGGGTGAGGAGGCCCCGCTGCCCAGCCTCAACCTGACGCACCACCAGGTCTTCTTCCTCAGCTACGCTCAGGTCAGTCTCACTCCGGAGTCCTTGCAATAATCTGTATGGATGTTGTTGTGAGGTGGGGTGGGGTGGTGGGGGTGTGGTGTGTGTGTGTGTGTGTGTGTGTGTGTGTGTGTGTGTGTGTGTGTGTGTGTGTGTGTGTGTGTGTGTGTGTGAGAGAGGGAGAAGTGTGTGTGTGTGTGTGTGTGTGTGTGTGTGTGTGTGTGTGTGTGTGTGTGTGTACTTAACAGTGTGTGTGTGTGTGGTGGTGTGTTGTGTGTGTGTGTGTGTGTGTGGTGTGTGTGCTGTGTGTGTGTCACAGTGTAGGTGTGTGTGTGTGTGTGTGTGGTGTGTGTGTGTGTGTGTGTGTGAGAGAGAGAGAGAGAGAGAGAGAGAGAGAGAGAGAAGAGAGAGAGAGAGAGAGAGAGAGAGAGAGAGAGAGAGCAAGAGCGGTGTGTGTGTGTGTGTGTGTGTGTGTGTGTGTGTGTGTGTGTGTGTGGTGTGGTGTGCATGGTGCTGCCTGTGTGTGGGTGTGTATGCGTGTGTTTGTGTGGTGTGGGTGTGGTGTGTGGGTGTGTGTGTGTGTGTGTGTGTGTGTGTGTGTGTGTGTGTGTGTGTGTGTGTGTGTGTGTGTGTGTGTGTGTGTGTGTGTGTGTGTGTGTGTGTGTGTGTGTGTCTCTCTGTGTGTGTCTGTGTGTGCTATCTGTACTTCGCTGTGTGTATGGGAGGAGGGGGGTACTTCTGTATGTGCATGTATTTAATTGCTTCTATGTGGGTCTGGGGACGGGCTATGTGCACGTGCGCGTGTGTGTGCATATAACTACGTGGACTGGTTTGTATGCAAGTTGGGAGAAGAGGGGGTTAAGTGCTCGTGCTCGTGTCTCTCAATACCCGCGTAGCTGTAAACGTGTCCACTGCTCGGGAGAGAAAAACGACCCCAAAGGCAGTGAAGAGGATAAAAAAAAAAATAGTGAAAACGTCACCGTTTAATTATTAGTTTGCCATGAATACATAAAACACATCGTACCGCCCTCTCCGCAACGCTTCATTGTAAGGTCTTTAATAACTATGAGCGGAACTGCACCAAATGGTTGGATGATTGTATTCGATGGCTGCATGGTTGTATTGATCAAACCCTCTTGCCTCGGAAAAGAGGAGAATAGCTGACAGGGAAATAATGCTGGTGAAGAACACTACACTCTGTGTGAGCAAATTGTTCACTGAGATACTGGGAACACTACACTCTCTATGGGGAAATTGTTCACCGAGATAACGAACACCATATTGTCACTTTCATTATTTATTCAAAATAAGCCGATATAAGTTTTAGCTAATTAACGTGAACCGAATAACCATGTACATGTTAGAATGCCTTGTACACATGCACGCTGCTTGATGTAAAAAAAGAAGGCAGTGTGGTACGTTTAGTGACTATTGTAAAGTATATGATCATGGCAGTGTGCTCTTTTAGAAGCCTGACTTGTGGAACAGTTTAAATGCAACGAGAAGCACGCAGGTTGCCAAGGTTTATCTGGTGGTGTTTGTCTTTGCCGTTACTTAATCAGGCATTCTAGCAATACAGATTTCTCATCGAAGTAGTGTGTCGTCAAACAAAAAAAGAAGAAAAAGAAAAAGAAAAAAAGAAAAAAAAGAAAAAGAAAACGTAAACATTGTTTTTGCCTGTAAGAAATGTGTTGTGTACATTTCGTTGTGGATGTCCTGCATTCATTTATTACCTTTCAAAATTCAAACTTTGCTAACCTGTCAGTTTCTAGAGTCACAACATCAGTAAAGAGAAAAAGGGACACTTAAGCCTGATCAAAATTTGTAAGGGGAGCAAAAAGTACACATGTCATGTAATATAATTACTTGATAGCCATAATTATCTGCATATTTGTCTGTTGTGTAACCAGTTGTTCAACCCTGTGAATGGTTGCTGCTTAGATTGTTTATGGACACAGGCTTACTTGAATCACTGATTAATAACAAGTGTGTGTGTGTGTGTGTGTGTGTGTGTGTGTGTGTGTGTGTGTGTGTGTGTGTGTGTGTGTGTGTGTGTGTGTGTGGTGTGTGTGTTGTGTGTGTTGTGTGTGTGTGTGTTGTGTGTGTGTGTGTGTGTGTGTGTGTGTGTTGTGTTGTGTGGTGTGTGTGTGTGTGTTGTGTGTGTGTGTGTGTTGTGTGTGTGTTGTGTGTCGTGTGTGTAGTGTGGTGCTGCATCCAAGTGGACAGACATGGGGCTGAAGCTACATCTCCTGACGGACCCGCACAGTCCTGGGGCTGCCAGGTAACACCCCCCCCCCCCCCAAGTCACCCTCACCCTCCCTCCCCATCCGCTTCCCACTTCCTCTTCACGGATTCCGTTACACGCCTTGTTTGGTACTGATGGCGGTGATGATGATGATCCACTGGTGCTCTTTGTATTGTTATTGGTGGTGGTGGTGGTGGTGGTGGTGGTGGTGGCGGTAGTGATGATGATAATGATTTACTAGTTCGCTAATCCCGCAGTGCTCTTTGTGTTGTTGTTTGTGATGAATTGTGGAGGTGGTGGTTGTGATATGATAATGATTCATTGGTTCGCAGGCCCACAGTGTTCCTTTTATTGTTAATAGTGATATGGTGGTGGTGGTGGTGGTGGTGGTGGTGACGATGGTGGTGGTGGTGGTGGTGGCGATTGTGGTAGTGGTTGTAGTGGTGATGGCGGTAGTGCGTGTGGTGGTGGTGGTGGTGGTGGTGACGATGGTAGTGGTGGTGGTCTTGGTGCTAGTGATTCCTATTCCCTGGCCTCGCAGGATTCCTTGTTTTGTAACTGATGATAGTGATATTAACGATGATGATGATGCATCTACTGGATCGGCAGTATTCCCTTTTTTACATTTTAATGATCATGACAATGCTGTCGATGACGATAATGCCTCGTCACTAGTCTGGCAATCCTCTTTACTTGATTACTGATGATGAGAATTAGGATTAGGGTTAGTATTGTTATTGTATTGCATGTGTGCGTGTGTGTGTGTGTGTGTGTGTGTGTGTGTGTGTGTGGTGTGTGTGTGTGTGTGTGTGTGTGTGTGTATGTGTGTGTGTGTGTGCGTGCGTGCACGTGCGTGCGTGCGTGTGTTGTATGTGCGTGCGTGCGTGTCTGTGCGTGCGTGCGTGCGTGTGTGTGTGTGTCTGTGTCTGTGTCTGTGTGTGTGTATGTGTGGTGACGATGCATGGTGAAAATGATGACGAAAGTAGTGAGCGTTGTGACGGCGACGATGGTGACAGTAAATGGTAGGGTGGTCATAGCACAACTCTTGGGACTAATGCCCGTACTGTACAGACCAGTGCGACTTCAGCCCTAGCTGACGGTCTTGACAGCCGCGCACTGACTGTGTTGCAGGGTCAACGGGGTTCTGGCCAACTCCAAGACCTTCAGCTGGGCCTTCAACTGCCCCGTCTACTCCAAGATGAACGCACAGACCAAATGCGAGGTGTGGTGATGCAGGTGCTTGGGGGATGGATGCTGAGTCAGCCAACTGACAGGCTGGCTGACTGACCGATTGACTAACCGACAAAAAGGCTGACTGATTGACTAGCTGACTGACTGATTGGCTAGCTGACTGACTAGCTGGCTGGCTGACTGACTGACTGACTAACTAGCCGACTGACTGACTGACTGACTGACTGACCAGTTGACTGGCTGACTGACCTACTGGCTGGCTGACTGACAGACTGGCTGGCTGACTGACAGACTGACTGACTAGCTGACTGACTAGCTGACTGGTTGACCGATGACTGACGACCCACTCACTCACTGGCTGACTGAGCGGCCACTTGGGTGCCTTACGGCAAGCGGTCTGGCGAGACCTTTGCCGCTCTGCCAAAGCTTCGTCGCTACACACGTCGTGAACAAAACAAACAAACTGCCTGCAGTCAGACCTCGCTGTGCCGGGAGGAATCGGAGGAAGCCCATGCAGTGCTACAGTCATTCTTGAACTGGAGTGTCGTCTGGAGGGAGCGGGGAGGCGAGGGGCTGGGGAAAGGATTTGGGGATCAGGGAGGCTGAGCGGGTAGGGGCGTTACTGGAGTTTGTATTATCTCACGGTTGCCTGACTCCGCGTGGAGCGTATATGGCCTTTCCCGAGTGCACAGACGCCATCTTGAACGGAAGTGAGTTACCACGGCAGTGACGAGGAACTGGTCGGCATGCTAAGGCAACGTGCATGCCAGGTGATTTCGCGGTCGCACTGACGGGAACTTTAAGGCATCAAAGGAAGCGACACAGAGTGAACAGAACCAGGATTTAGGAAGTGCGGTGTCGGAGAGGAGGAGGGGATGGGGGGGAAGGGGAAGGAGGCGATAGCGTAACGCCCGTCAAGAGTGTGTTTGCTCCTCAGTTTTGTCTTACGAGCACTCTCTGTGGCCACGTTCTAATGACGAAGCGTACAGATCTGGGCTGTGGTGGTCATCAAAACATCGACGAAGGAAGAAGACCTGTGTGTGACTAAAGCACCGCTTTAATTCTAGCTCCTGTTGGTTCCCATCGCTGCATCAGACTCTAAACCGCCGGTGTTGCAAAACTCTCCTGTTGATATACGAGTTGAGAGCTGCAGCAACACTGAACTCGAAAGCCACCAGCAAGGCCCCGCTGCTCTCAGTGAGTGGCTCATGCAGATCGACCGCTTTCACTTCAACGCCCGGGGCTGGTAAACATGGTGCTTGACGTCCACAGAAACCGTGCGGCTTACGGGGAGAATGGGGGGAGGGGTTATGGAGGTGTGGATAGAGGGAGAGAGAGACTATTATACCTATCGCTACATTGTCACCACCAGAATGACTCCTGCATTAAGATGGGCAATGATGAGAGCCATTTCAATGTTTCATTAATTGTGAGGGATAAAGTCACAAGGCAGTGTCCAGAGACACACAATTTTTGAATAGAAAGGAGAGCCGAAGCGGATTCGAACTGAGGTCCCTCTGCTTACCAGCCTAACGCCTTACCGCTAGGTCAAACCGGCTCACGCCCGGGGCTGGTACGGTAATGTCAATTTTAACTGCAGTGTCGCGGTGCTCGTTTGGACCAGAAACACCGCACGCTACAGTGGTGTTTCTGGCTGGACCTCCCGGAGGCACGCAGGCCAAGGCCGTTGAACCGGTCCGAGGGACGGTGGGAAACTGGCCTCTTCCCGAGGCTGGGCGGGCTGCCCGCTAAACTGATAGACATTACTGACCCCCCCCCCCTCGCCCCCCCCCCGTTTAAAAAGCGATTCAGAGGTCGGACGATTCGGTGGCCGAAAATGAATTTGACCACTTCCAATGGAGGCTGTGTAATGATGATTGTGACAGATTCCCGCCAGAAGATGACTGACCTGACTCGAACTGTATAATGGGATTTTTTGTCCGGCGACCACTTTAGCAAGATTTAATGAATGCCTTTCTCCCCCCAACCCCCTCCCCTCCCTCCCCCCCCCTCCCTCCGCCGCCCCCCCCCCCCCCCCCCCCCCGTCTCCTTTTCCCACATAGATCCCCGGTAAATGCGTATTTCAAGCCATGATGTCCCGTTGAGTGCGAGTCGATTGGGCATTTTGCTGTTTTTGTGGCCAGAGTCTGTCGGCATGCACTATACTATAGCATAGCCTTGTGTCTGACCGGCACTGTAAAACTATAGGCAGGCATCATCATTTATATGCACAGTACGTTGGAACTGTTTCAACAACGACATTTTCATCGGGACTCTTCTCAGTGAGAAGGATGGGGAAAATGACCCTTGTATAAGGGCTTTCCTGACCACCGCAAAAACACGAAGAAGAAGAATTTAAAAAAAAGGTTTTGAGAGGAATAGAACTGTGAAAGTGTTTGAGCTGTCAGTTCATGACCTGTGCAACGATGAGACAGCTGGCGCCATCTACTCCTTGTGATATACCCCTCTCCTGTCTTCCATTGACAATGCATGTTACCGGGCACCTACATTGACTACACAGTTTCTGGCTTGGGAATTTGCTCTTTTTGTTTCGTTGCTGTACCGTCATTTGCCCCGTTTGTCGGGCTTATCGTTTTGTCATTTTGTTGCTGTGTAGATTGTTTCGTTTTTTTATGCTCCGCATTTTTCTCTTGTTGCTGATGTTATGTACTTATCAATGATGTGAAATGTATCGTGATTGTTCTCAGATTTGTGAATATCGCTCATATGCTGTATTTGTTTTTCTCTTCTTTTTTTCTTCTTCTTTTTTAATGATTTTTTTCCCGGGTGTCTACGTACTTGATTTAACTTTTGAGTGTGGACGAAACTGAAGAGGACTAAAAGGTGTGTGTACGTGCGTGTTCATTCAGAGAGAGAGAGGTTTTCAATAAACCGGTCGCCGAAAATCTTTCTTTTTTTAAGCCTGATGTGTACATTCATTCATGTGTACAGTTTCTTGAATTGTCGCTGATTTTCTGTCGACCCAATAACATCTTGTAAAATGCAATGTGAAATTCATATCGCCGAGTCCTGTAATATGTTGAAGCACACATACACTTAGAGAACCCCCACCCCCCACCCTCCACCCCCGCTCCATACACACAACACACACACACACAACACACACACACACACACAAACACAACACAACACAACACAACACAACACAACACACACACACACACAACACAACACAACACAACACAACACAACACACACATACACAACACAGCACACCACACACACACACACACACACACACACACACACACACACACACACACACACACACACACACACAACACAACACCACACATCACAACACAATGCAACACACACACACACACACACACACACACACACACACACACACGAGACACCCCCTCTCCTCCTTTCGTTTTTGCTTCATGGTCAGCGTCTTCGAGGTTGTGAAACGCAGCACTCTGAAGATAAACGTAAAACTAAAATTGTTGAGTCAAACGGCACTTCTGTCCTGTGGACACAGGCCCAGCCCCTAACTGCCGGCCGCATTGATTCGGCGAACAAAGAGACGGCATATTAATGCCGCGATGAATCAGCTTACACACCTACCTGTAATTACTAGCTTCATACAAGTGTAAACCATCCGATTTGCAAGGTCCAATTCAGGGGTCGCTGAGCCGCATGTACAGTGAAACCCGAGATGAAGGACTGCCCTGAAATCACGAGAGAATGTTAAAAAAAAAAAAAAAAAAAGTGATGTCGGGGCGTGTTTGTGATGGTGGGGGTGGGGGGCAAGCGGGGTCTGAATAGGAGATAAGTAATCAACAGACGAGGGAGTTAATTAACCCTCGAATGACGTCACACAAACACCACAATAAAAACCTCAGTCGCCTACGGTAGCTCTCACCTGGCATACGAGTAAATGAAAGGTACATAAACTCCACCAAAGGTACATCGTGGTGTCAAGTGTTGGGTTGATTTATAGAATCAAATAAAGGAGTTAATTAGTGCTCGAGAGACGTCCCACAAGCAACAACAAAGACCCGAATCGCCCACGGTAACTCTCACCTGGCATGCGAGTAAATACAAGGTACACAAATGCCACCAGAGGTGCATCCTCAAAGAGGATGCCCCTCTGTGACACATATATACCCTCCATTTCTGGCATACTCGGCGACAAAGGTGTATACAAGAATAAGACAGAACCAAAGACCCCTCTTTACAACGTTGTTACATACTGAATGTAACGTTATTAGGTATGAATATAACCATCCTGTAAAACCACTTGGTTAATCATTATTACATAATAATGATAGATGACTTATCCTGTGCAAATCGTTTTGCAGAACAAAAACTCAATGCGCAACTACACCCCATTCACGCACATGTTATAAATTATACACGTGTACGTACATAAAGAGGGAAAGGACAAAGAGGACACAGTTCCATGATACAGATTGTAGACCTGTATACATAATACAAACAATGCAAAGTAGAAATGAGTGTATGCAACCAAGTGGTATTTGAGGACAGGTTGGTCTGTCATAAGGACGGGTTGGTCTGTCTTGAGTGATGGTCTTTGAAGACAGGTTGGTCTGTCTTGAGGGCGGTCTTTAAAGACGGGCGGGTCTGTCTTGAGGGCGGTCTTTGAAGCGGATTGGTCCGTCTTGAGGGCGGTCTTTGAAGACAGGTTGGTCTGTCTTGAGGGCGGTCTTTAAAGGCAGATTGGTCTGTCTTGAGGGCGGTCTTTGAAGACAGGTTGGTCTGTCTTGAGGGGGGTCTTTGAAGACGGGTTGGTCTGTCTTGAGGGTAGTCTTTGAAGACGGATTGGTCTGTCTTGAGGGCGGTCTTTGAAGACGGATTGGTCTGTCTTGAGGGCGGTCTTTGAAGACTGGATATCTCTTTTGAGGTCGGTCTTTGAAGCCGGGTTGGTCTGTCTTGAGGGCGGTCTTTGAAGACGGGTTGGTCTGTCTTTGAAGACGGGTTGGTCTGTCTTGAGGGCGGTCTTTGAAGACGGGTTGGTCTGTCTTGAGGGCGGTCTTTGAAGACGGGTTGGTCTGTCTTGAGGGCGGTCCTTGAAGACGGATTGCTCCGTCCTGAGGGCGGTCTTCCATCAAAGGTTTCCCTGTATTTTGAACATCTCTGGTAGCAAGCAAACCGGTGGGGAATGGGGCGGGGGGTGGGGATGGGGCGTGAAACGGGAATAAAACTAAAAGAGGTTCCCTTTGTACATTGTTGGACGGTTGGATTCTTAAGTCTTACCGCCCCCCCCCCCCCCCCCCAACCCCCACCCTACTTCCTTCTCCTCCTGCTTTGTTAGTCATCATGGACTGCTACGACTTAACACTACTCAGCCAGATCTACACTCCATCCCTAGCCCCCCCACACCCCTAGCCCCCCCCCACACCCCCCCTCCTCCCTCCCCAAACCCCTCCACCCCCACGCCCGCATCCCTACCCCCATTTCCAGTCCCCCACGTCCAGCACCAATTCCCAGTTTGCATTCACAACGTTGTGAAAATAACTATGCAAGTTTGACTGATCAAGTGAATTGTTTGAACACACACTGTTTATGTATATATTCATTCTATGGATGATGATATGTAATGAGTTTTCGCATTGATTGATGTGACTAATGTTCATGTGATGACCGAATGTCGATTTATTGCATCGTTTCGAATTGCATTGGCTGTAAAGACTTGGATTTATATTCACCGTATAATTATGTCTGACCACGTTTTAGAATAGAGATAGCATTAAGTCTACTCTAAACTCACCCTTAATTTATGTATATAAAGAAGCAATTAAAGGTAGATAAATAACAGCACACACAATGCTTTAGAAGCTTGCAATACGTGTAGACCAAGTATGTGT
This sequence comes from Alviniconcha marisindica, assembly GCA_018857735.1. Classification (NCBI taxonomy): domain Eukaryota; kingdom Metazoa; phylum Mollusca; class Gastropoda; family Provannidae; genus Alviniconcha; species Alviniconcha marisindica. Next base: position 58,949 of record JABMCL010002055.1, on the reverse strand, counting down.
GTGTAGGTACCAAAGGTTTAGGTTTTTGTTTTAATTGCAGCTAAATTTTCATTCTTTCCCTTGGCTCACACACGCACGCACGCACGCACGCAGGCAGGCAGGCACGCACGCACGCACACACACACACACATATATATATATATATATACGAGCACCCACGGTGTTCTCGGAGGTTTAGTGCCTTGATCACTTTGTATATTGCAACCTTTATCATTTTGTCAACGAAAAATAACAACAACCACAAAAAGCAAACCTAAACAAACAACACTCACACACGCGCGCGCACGCACACACACACACACACACACACACACACACACACACACACACACACACACACACACACACACACACACATGCACACGCACGCACGCACGCACACACACACACACACACACACACACACACACACCACACACACACACACACACACACACACACACACACGCACACACACCACTCACTCACACACAATTCGGTCTTAATAAATCAGCAGCATAAAACATAGCAACTGCGCTTGCCTGTAGACAAGTTTTAAGTTTGTAAATATATTCCTAGTGTGTGCGTTCATTAGATAAACACCATGGCTAGTTAACGGAGAACCGAAACGAAGGAGCGTCAGAGGCTCTGCCGATCTATAGCAACTAAAATATAAATCCCACTCGTTTTTCCATTCTGTTTGTTTAAAAAAGAAAACAACCAAAAATTATGTGCGTAAAAGTCTCCAAAACACGACTGTCAGTGCTACTATTCTGTGCCCAGCAGCCTGTGTCAGTATTGTTTTTGCATTGATAGTGACGTCATAATAATGAAGTAAGGAATGTGTGACGGAAACGTGTTTGGATCTTGTTTTAGAGGGCTAGCAGTCATTCATGTTTCTGATTTTTGTTTGACGGAAACGTCAGTAAAGTCACGAGCCAACCTTTTTCTGCTTTCCATTGGCAAAGAGCGAATGAACATGGCTGCCTTCTGAGGAACTCAGATAAATCGAAGAGCTAGTGCTCCATGTGTATAAAATTAGATATAAAAACGAAATATGGATAAAACAAATTAATGAAGTGAGAGAAAAAATATTTTCACATTTTCTGCACCGTTTTCAGGCCAATCTGTGTCTTCGGTTCGGTTCTTCTTTATAATGACCACTCTTTGGAACCTTTTGGTTCTTTTTGCGGCAGAGGCGAATTCGGTTCTCCTTTAACTGGTAATGACCACTCTTTGGAACCTTTTGGTTCTTTTGGCGGCAGAGGCGAGGTTCGGTTCTCCTTTAACTGGTAATGACCACTCTGTGGAACGTTTTGCTTCTTTTCGCGGCAGAGGCGAGGAGAAGCAAATGGATCGGTTCGGTTTGTTGTTGTTATTATTATCATACGTTGGTGTATAAATTTTACCCCATGTTATTCCTGCTGCATGTTATTAACTTCGCTTTCTGATTGATCTCGAGTGTCCGGC
>JABMCL010002055.1:50000-52500 GCA_018857735.1 Alviniconcha marisindica | reverse complement strand
TCACTTCGTTAAGCCCTCGATTTATCACTTCGTTAAGCCTTTGATTTATCACTTGGTTAAGCCCTCGATTTATCACTTCGTTAAGCCCTTGATTTATCACTTCGTTAAGCCCTCGATTTATCACTTCGTTAAGCTCTCGATTTATCACTTCGTTAAGCTCTCGATTTATCAGCTCGTTAAGCCTTTGATTTATCACTTCGTTAAGTCCTCGATTTATCACTTCGTTAATCTTTGATTTATCACTTCGTTAAGCCTTTGATTTATCACTTCGTTAAGCCCTCGATTTATCACTTCGTTAAGCCCTCGATTTATCACTTCGTTAAGCCCTCGATTTATCACTTCGTTAAGCCTTTGATTTATCACTTCGTTAAACCCGCGTTACCTGCATAAGGCTCCAGCAGCCGTGAGAACAGCGTTGCCCGGTCCTAGCTACTAGTATACCCGTGGTGCTTTAACGTTTACTGATGGCAGCTAGCTGTAGACACACAAGGACGTTCGCTGGAGACTGAAGTTGAGGATCTCCTGAGCAGCTTCGAAAACGATTTGTGGAAGAGGAAAAGAAGGGGTCCTGAAGCAGAAATCGAGGTCCCCTATTCTGAGAATCCAGAGCTGTCAAAGAGGCTGTCATTTTAAGGCTGCAGAATGGCTTAGAAAATAGCTTCCCGTGCTTGGCTTACTGTCGGGGATTCTGTCTTTCTCAGTTTAGTTTGTTTTCGGTTGTTGTTGTTGTTGTTGTTGTTGTTGTTATTTGTTTGTTTGTTTGTTTGCTTTCTTTCTGCTTTTTCTTCTTCTTCAGAATCCATTTCAACCATGATTTGTAAACGTAACAGTGAATCAAGCTTTTGTTTCTGATTGGGTAACGTGTTTCATTCGCCCCGATATGGATTGCACAGTTGACCCAACCTACGCCCACGACGTCGGACAAAATCGTCCTCATAGACAAGACAGTGGACAAGGCCACCTGTAAGACATCGAGAAAGATCATAGGTGAGATATGTAACAAGGCAAGACACCTGACAGGTGCATCAGCAAGACATCGAACAAGGGCATACGCAAGACATCTGACAAAGGTGTGGTCATCGGAAAGACATCTGACAAGGTCATCGGCGGGACATCTAAGAAGGGCGTGGTCATCAGAAAGACACCTAACCAGGTCATCGGAAAGACATCTGACATGGGCGTGGTCACCGGAAACACATCTAACCAGGTCATCGGAAAGACATTTGACAAAGATGTTGTCATCAAAAAGACGTCTGACAAGGTCATCGGCAAGACATTTGACAAAGGTGTGGTCATCGGAAAGACGTCAAAGTCATGGGCAACATATTTGGTCATCGGAAAGACATCAGAGTCATGGGCAACATATTTCACAACAATGTGGTCATCGGAAAGACGTCTGACAAGGTCATCGGCAAGACATTTGACAAAGCTGTGGTCAGCGAAAAGACGCCAAGGTCATGGGCAAGATATCTGACAAAGGTGTGGTCATCGGAAAGACGTCAAAGTCATGGGTAACATATTTGACAAAGGTGTGATCATCGAAAAGACGTCAAGGTCATCTGCAAGATATCTGACAAAGGCGTTGTCATCGGCAAAAGATCTGACAAGGTCATCGGCAAGACATTTGACAAGGGCATGGTCATCGGAAAGGCGCCTGCCAAGGTCGTAGCCAATTTTGATTTATTTGATTAAAATTCATAAACCAACATTAAAAAAAAGAGAAGATTTTTGAAATTCAAGAATGGTGTTAACAATCCCCATTCTCCCTTGAAATTTCAGAAGGTCACGGTGAACTGTTTTTGTATTTGTTCGTATCTTACTCGTCTTCTGGGGACATCTGCAATTTTCTGTACTGTGACGTATTAGCAAGTTCTGTGTTCTATTGATGTTCTTCGTGAACTGTAAAACATTTCGGGCGGCCAGCAGGGCCTGCGCCGGGGATACGTAGTACATTGCAAGTCTGACAAAGGTAACCAAGATAAATGTTGTCCCCAGGATCGTAGTTTCAATAAAATGTAGTACAATATGAATTAGAATTTTCGAAAAGGTAACCAACTTCTTTTTTCTTCTCGTTTACCCTGTTTTATAATCATTACTTTGTTTTATGGTCTGTCAGACCTAAATGTAAACTTCAATAAAAATATAAAAAAATACTTTCTCGTCGCTTGCTTGTGGTTGTGGTTTCTGCACTGTGCTGTACCGAACTCCACCGTTATGACAATACTCATTGCTTGTGGTTGTGCTTTCTATACTGTGCTCATACTGTGCTATACCGAACTGCACCGTTATGACCAATACTCATCGTTTGTGATTGTGCTTTCAGCAGTGTGCTGTACCGAACTGCACCGTTATGACCAATACTCCTTGCAATGTTATTGTCATCTTTCAAACAGGATCGTCCGGTAGAAGCGTACGTCAGAAGCGGGACGGCGACGGCGACCCTCCTGCCTCTGACGACAATTCCGCGAAACCTGAAGGAGAGACCAACGAGGCAGCACCG
>JABMCL010002055.1:42500-45000 GCA_018857735.1 Alviniconcha marisindica | reverse complement strand
CAATGTTTGTTCATGAATATCGCGCTATAGAAGCGTTATGTAAGGCCTAGTAGTACACAGATAGCAAGAGGACCAGTAGTAATAGTAATAACAGTAGCAGCAGTAACAGCAATAGCAGCAGTAGCAGTAGTAGTAGCAGTAACAGTAGTACCAACAGTAGCAGTAACAGTGACAGTACAACAGTAGTAGTAGCAATGACAGTACTAGCAGCAATAGCAGTAACAGTACAACAGTAATAGTAGCAGTAATAATAGTAGCAGCAGTAGCAGTAACAGTACAACAGTAATAATAGCAGTAATAATAGTAGCAGCAGTAGCAGTAACAGTACAACGACAGTAATAGTAGCAGTAATAATAGTAGCAGCAGTAGCAGTAACAGTACAACGACAGTAATAGTAGCAGTAATAATAGTAGCAGCAGTAGCAGTAACAGTACAACAGTAATAGTAGCAGTAATAATAGTAGCAGCAGTAGCACTAACAGTACAACGACAGTAATAGTAGCAGTAATAATAGTAGCAGCAGTAGCAGTAACAGTACAACAGTAGTAGTAGCAGTAATAATAGTAGCAGCAGTAGCAGTAACAGTAAAACAGTAATAGTACCGGTAGTAATAGTAGCAACAGTAGCAGTAACAGTACAACAACAGTAATAGTAGCAGTAATAATAGTAGCAGTAGTAGCAGTAACAGTACAACAGTAGTAGTAGCAGTAATAATAGTAGCAGCAGCTGTAACAGTAGTATCAGTAGTATCATCAGTACAGCAACAGTAGCAGCAGCTGTAACAGTAGTATCAGTAGTAGCATGAGTAGCAGCAACAGTAGTAGCAGCTGTAACAGTAGTATCAGCAGTAACAGTAGTATCAACAGTAACAGTAGTAGTAGTAGTAGCAGTAACAGTAGAAGTAGCAGTACTAGAGGGCAGAGTCAGGATATGTTCCCATGGTGCTGACCTGGGTCATTTCGTATCCGGTACTTGACAGCGTGAGTCAGTCCTGATGTCAGTAATTTGATACGTCTTCAAATGTCGGGCATTTATAATTGAATTAGCGGATGATGGGACGGGAACAGGTTTCACCGTGCTCAACCTTTAAACTGCTCACAGATTACCCTCATTTGTGCTATACGCCCTCAGTGCTAGCCCGTGAAGCAAACGTTTAGTGTTTTCAAGTCTCAACGTGTAAAACGCTAGAAAGAAAAAAGTTTTTGATTGTTAGTGCTCCGAAGCTCCCACAGTGCTAGACCAGTGAAGCAAAGCTGATTGTTAGTGTTTTGAAACAAGATCTCAACGTGTAAAACGTTAAGAAAAAGCAAACAAAAAACGCTTACCTCATTGATTGTTAGTGTTCTGAAACAAGATCTCAACGTGTAAAACGTTAAGAAAAAGCAAACAAAAAACGATTACCTCATTGATTGTTAGTGTTCTGAAACAAGATCTCAACGTGTAAAACGTTAAGAAAAAAGCAAACAAAAAACGCTTACCTCGCCTTCGTAGAATCGTCTCGTAGACAGACTACGAACCCTTTCTCTTTGTGCTGCTGATTCAGTTCCTTCTATAAAGAGGCTTGCAGGCAGGTTAAGCCGGCTAGAAACTGAAAAAATAAAAACATTTTTTTTTATTTTTTATTTTATTTTTAAAGAGAAAAACAACGTAGCTCAACCAAAAACAGATATGTTGTTGAGCTTTTCACTCCATTTTTGGCATCGTTTTTGACCGTTTTGCTGTTGTTTAAGTGTCGTTTTCTAGCTTGACAAAGGGGATTACCCCGAAAATTTGCTGGTTTTGTCTTGTTTTAATAAATAGCGTTCTTTTGAACCTTTTACGTGTTTGGATTAAAAAAATTAAACTTTATCTCTCCTAAAAATGTGTCCACAGCTGGAATGCAGGCAAAGACTTAAAGCAAATGAGATCTGCTGACGTTGAAAACTCGGCTCCACATCAAAAAGCATAAAAATAAGGAGTTTTGAGGCGAGGTTATTTGACTTCCTCTGGACAGGTTATTGACTGCTTCGCTGAATATGCCTACAAAAAGAAATGAAAATTTAGACCGAGAGCTGATCAAGAACGGTGTATGGCAAGATCTTCGAAGACTCCTATGGGCTTTTATTTTTTATTTTTTATTTTTTGTCCAGGGCATTCCGTGCTGACTCGTGCAGACAGCTCCAGATTCGCAGGAAAAGCGGGAAAAGCGAGCAGTAACCCTTCCCTGCCGGGGAATTTGAACTGACAGTTTTAGTTCCTGCCAAAGAACGAAACACACAAAGTTTCAAAAAACAAAACAAAACAAATACGCTATTTATTATGACCAAAAAACAACAAAAAATGTTCGGGGGAATCCCCTGTATGAAGCTACAAAACGACACTTAAACAAGAGTTAAACGGTGAAAAACGACTTAAAAAATGAGATGGAGAGCTAAGCCACTTTTTGGTTCAACTGTGTTGTTTTCGAGTCCAGTGCTTGAAAGAATCTTCTTCTTTTTTTTAATATATATACTTTATATAAA
>JABMCL010002055.1:0-32500 GCA_018857735.1 Alviniconcha marisindica | reverse complement strand
AGGTCAGGGATAGAATGTCAGGTCAGGGGGAGAATGTCAGGTCATGGAGAGAATGTCGGGGTAGGGAGAGAATGTCAGGTCAGGGGGAGACTGGGGTCAGGAAGAGAATGTCAGGTCAGGGGGACAATGTCAGGTCACGGGGGAGAATGTCGGGGTAGGGAGAGAATATCAGGTCAGAGGGAGACTGTCTGGTCAGGGTGAGAATGTCAGGTCAGGGAAGAAATGTCGGGGTAGGGAGAGAATATCGGGATAGGGAAAGGAATATCTGGGTAGGGACAGAATGTCTGGATAGGGAAAGAATGTGGTGGATGCTTATGTATATGAGAGTGTTGTTGTTTTTTTAAAGTCATTTGCATGGTGAAAGTACGTCTAACGCGTGCGCGTGCGCGCGCGCACACACACACACACACACACACACACACACACACACACACACACACACACACACACACACACACAACAACACATGTTCGACGAAAGAAAACATGGTACAGCAACAAAACTATCTAAAACACAAACCACTTCCACCACCACCACCACCACCACCACCCCCCACCACCCCCACACACACACAGATAGAATAAGGTGCACCGGATATTAATTTAATCACTCATGTGGGGGAAAAAACGTACAGAATACATTTGATTTGTGTCTGTGGATAATGCAGGCACAGCTTGAACACACTCTTCTCAAAGAAATGAGCACCATAGTTAAACAAGAAATCTTACTTGAAAGCACGTATGAGCATGCTGTGTGTGTGTATGGGTGGGCGTTTGTGTGTTTGTGTGTGTGTGTACGTGCGTGCGTGCGTGCGTGTATGTGTGTGTGTGTGTGTGTGTGTGTGTGTGTGAGAGAGAGAGAGAGAGAGAGAGAGAGAGAGAGAGAGAGAGAGAGAGAGAGAGAGAGAGAGAGAGAGAAACAAACAAATAAACAAACAAACAGAGAGTCAGGTTCTATTTTCGTATTTCTGTTTCAATTATTTCTTTCATAAATCATCATTCTTTCCAATTTCTGCCAGTGGCTTCTGTCAAACGTCTTTTTTCCAACCCATAGTCTTCCCTTTCCCCATTCTTTCGCTCATTCATTCTGTCTTTTCCTCTAGCATACTTTATTTGCTCCTCCCATCCTTTCTTCAACTATGCAAGTTCATCAAACCTATCAGCTACAGCAACAAAACGAATGCGTGAGCAGCATCATATTTCATAAATATATTACTAGTTCTTTTTGTCTCTGTTTACGCAGCGCTTACTGTGACTCGCATGATCCTGTGATGTGCTAAACAAGATCATTCCCTTAACCCACCCTAACCGTTTCGCATTACAAAGCTTGGTAAACCAAGCGGAGACCGTCGTAGTGGAAGTAGTGGTTAGGGTATCTGTGTTCGCTGACCAGGGTCCACTTGCCCTCCTTCACCAGCTCTGAGACCACGGGATCCCATCGCTCTCTGTATTCTGGCATTGTGTCCAGGTATTCCGCCCTCATGCAGTTGACGATGTAGCCTCCTGGAATTACGTCCAAACATATGAAAGGTTACACGCAGCCTCCTGAAATTAGGTCTAAACACATAAAATGTTAAATGCATCCTCCTGGAAAAAGGTCCAAACACATAAACGGTTCAATGCAGCCACCTGGAAAAAGGTCCAAACACATAAAAGGTTAAATGCAGCCACCTGGAATTAGGTCCAAACACATAAACGGTTCAATGCAGCCACCTGGAAAAAGGTCCAAACACATAAAAAGTTAAATGCAGCCTCCTGGAATTAGGTCCAAATACATAAAAGGTTCAAAAGAGCGCTATTTGTTACGACAAAACACAACATGCGAATTTTCGGGGTAATCCCCTTTATCAAGCTACAAAACAACACTTAAACAGCAGTTAAAAACGGTGAAGAACGGTGAAAACTGAGATGGAGAGCTAACTAATAATAATCAATAATACGTTGTGTGTGTTTGGTGTATTTTTATTTGTTGCCATGTTAAAATATTAGTCTATTGTTTAGTTTAGTTTCTCCTGTGCACCGTAAGACAAATTTCCTTGTAAACTTGTACTGGGACAATAAGTATTCATTTTCTGGTTCTGATTCTGATTAAGATGCTTATCTTTCAAAAACAAACCTGGAATTAGGACAATGAGCCTGTAAAACACTTTCCAGTGCGAGAATAAGACTGAATGCTGGAATCATAGGGTCTTAGTGAGAGAGAAAAACACCTTATGGTTTGTGTATATAATTATGTTTATAAATATAAGAACTGAATTCATTAAAATCATAACAAAAGGAAGAAGTTTACAACAAAGAAGAAGAAGAAGAAGGAACTTAAAGGGAGGGTGGGAAGGGGGCAGTGGTGGGTGAGTGGTAAACTGACGTGCTATAGCCTACACTGGCATCAGAAGTTGCCGATTTGAACCCCTGTTTTGGCCGCGATTGTTCGCCTATCCTTCAAATCTCAAAATCCCACAAAGCGGATTTTAGCGTGGGAATTACTTGGTTTTTGAGCTCTAACGAACAGGGTTCTGCTGCCTTTGCTTTGATTTCGAAGACCAGCGGAGAGGTAGTGTGGAAGTAACTAAACAAGTACCAAACATGAAACCCTGCACAATAGAAAGGCGTAATGGGTCCGATGGCTATAAGGCAATGTGGTCGGCCCATGGGAACAAAATTATTTTGCGGGGAGTTTCTCAGTTTCCTTACAGGCAAGATGGAATAACAAGGCCAGGAGTGCGGACAAATGAAAGGAAAAGGAAAGGTAGGAATGTAGCATGGATGAGTCTTCGATGACCATGCTAAACTCCTTGTTAATAGGACAGTAATTTTTAAGAGGTAGACCTCGTCTAGAGGCAGTTTTTATGTAATATGCACAGACTGATGTCAGCCGGATTTCTCATGTATGTATTTATGAATGACATTTTACCCGGATTTTTGCTGTTTCTGTAATTCGATGATGATTTATGACTGGCGTGAAAGTGTGATGGGTGTACTTGGCACCACAAAACAGTGCTAGTGCAATTGTATTGACACTTGGCAATAATGTTTCCCCCCAAAAGGACAGTCCAGGGGAGACAATCCATTCAGCTAGGCAAAAGTGCCTTCTCTAAGCTACCCAGTTACTATTAGTTTATAAAGGAAAGAATGGATCTTATGTAATGTTGTTTGCTGGATTATGTAAAATTACTTATCAATGTGTATAAGTCACAGTGGCATGGCTTACGCCATTCACACTGATATCTTTATACTCATGCTGTTGACTACATGTCACAATACGTGGACTGAACTGCAACCCTGGTGTCGACGTGAATTTATGAGAAATGTATGAGAATGTGAGTGGGAATGACAGGTAGGCAATGTGGTAGTCCTATATCTTAGCATCATCAGGCTGGCGCACACACAAAGTTGTATTGTACTGTGTATTGAACACTTTTGGGGCTTTAACGAACCACGTTCTTCTGTCTTTGCCTTGACGTAGAAGAGCAGCAGAGAGGTAAACTGGAAGTAACCAAACAAGTACTAGGCATGAAACCAAGCGCAGTAGAAAGGCATAAAGGGGCCAATCAGGCTCTGTGTGTGTGTGTGTGTGTGTGTGTGTGTGTGTGTGTGTGTGTGTGTGTGTGTGTGTGTGTGTGTGTGTGTGTGTGAGTTGTTACCTGGCTTCAGGATTCTGAGGGCCTCTCTAAAAGCCTCCACAGGCACAGCTCCAGGTCCACACACTCCGCACATCACCAGCAAGTCGTACGTATCTGCACACGACACAGCACGCACATGCAACATGTAGTCCAGCTTAAAAAGGTCAGCATGCACTACCACGCGCTCGTTCACACACACACACACACACACACACACACACACACACACACACACACACACACACACCACACACACACACACACACACACACCACACCACACACACACTCATACACACATACACGCACGCACACACACACACACACACACACACGCACACACACACACACACACACACACACACACACACACACACACACACACACACACACACACACACACACACACACACACACACCACATGCATACAGCACACACACACACACACACACACACACACACGCACACACACCACACACGCACACACACACACACACACACACAAACACACACACACACACACACGCATCTAGTAACTGCGTTTGGGAGTAACGATATATATTACCATTGTCAGTGCAGTTACTGGGTTTGATAGTAAGCAATCCCACATCCATTGTCAGTGCAGTTACTGGGCTTTAGAGTAATCAGTCTCTTTACATTGTCAGTGCATTTACCAGGCTTGAGAGCAAGCAGTCCCTTACCATTGTCAGTGCAGTTACTGGGTTGAGAGCAAACAGTTCCTTACCATTGTCGGTGCAGTTAGTGGGCTTGAGAGCAAACAATCCCTTTACACTGTTAATGCAATTAGTGGGCTTGAGAGTAAACAGTCCCTTACCATTGTCAGTGCAGTTAGTGGGCTGAGAGCAAACAGTCCCTTACCATTGCCAGTGCAGTTAGTGGGCTGAGAGCAAACGGTCCCTTACCATTGCCAGTGCAAGTTACTGGGTTTGAGAGTAAACAACCCCCTAACAGTGTCGACATTTTCGGCAGACACAGAACTATACATAATATTATACATAAATAAATAGACGTACTGTCCTCAATGCAGGCGATAGGATCTTCAGTAAAGAAGCTGCAGATGAGACGACGGTACACGCCTCTCTTCTCTGCGGCTTTGAGCATCTCACCGGATGGGTCCAACGCATCCACACATCCAAAGCCTGCGTCGTGGAGCTGTCGGTAGCAAGGAATTAGTACATGTAGGTCCATGAGTGGTACGTCCAGCATCAAGAGATCAAACCCCATGATCGGTACGTCCAGCATCAAGAGATCAAACCCCATGATGGGTACGTCCGGCATCAAGAGATCAAACCCCGTGATTGGTACGTCCGGCATCAAGAGATCAAACCCCATGATTGGTACGTCCGGCATCAAGAGATTAAACCCCATGATGGGTACGTCCGGCATCAAGAGATCAAGCTAAGCAATACTTTCAGAGTAGACCGCATAAAGCTAAGAAGATGGAAATGTAACAATTAAGCTGTTGGAATTGTATTGTGTCTCATGAGGGGGGAAAGCAATGGAGAATGAACATTTGGTAACTATACCTTCTTCTTCTTTTTTTCTTCTTTTTTTTTTTTGGGGGGGGGATATACTATGACCTTACAACTAATTAAAGATTCAGTAATGTTTTATATATATATATCATTGACGTCATGCCCCCATCCACGTACACTTTCTTTATTGTGACATCCTTCCCTCCCCATACCCCATCCCTTTCATGTAGACATTCACAGGTATCGTCACTCAACGTACCCCCCCCCCCCCACACACCACACACATCACACACACACACACACACACACACACACACACACACACACACACACACACACACACACACACACACACATCTTCATTGAACGTACTCTCTTTCCAATGAGGCCTGTGCCTGCCCCCACATCCAACACGGTGACGTCACGACGGTTGGCGAAAAGGTCCAGCACGGCCGCCATCAGCTTGTCGTAAGCAGTGAAGTATTTCGCTTCCTCCGACAGCTGAAAGACACAGTACGTGTGCGAGGGGGACAATACAGAATACAGAAATTTTATTGTCTATGAATAACATAGAAATTTGCCTTACGACTGCATAAAAGATACCAGTAAAATAACACACAGTATAATACATGAACATAAGTACAAGATAAGATCATGGATATAATGCAAATGCCAGTAAAACAGCCCCATAGAATCGTACGCTACCTCCAAACATAGTATGTTGAATATGACAGCAAAAGCAGAATCAATATCAACTGCAATCACATGAGAAGACATGTACACTCACACTCACAGTAAAACTAAAAGGTAATAAAATAAAATCACAGGTATAATGAAAATAAAAAAATATGTAATGGTTATGATCAGCTATAGACTGGACCGACAACTGCAAGACAGGCACCAGCGCATGCATGTGGACAGTGGTAGGTAATCAAGGTGATGATGGGTTACTAAATCATCGGACAGCTGCTCAAGACGCACAGTATCAAAATGAGGGGATAATGGTAGGTAATCAAGGTCATGATCAGCTGCTGACTTTTCCGACAGCTGCAAGACCCACAGTATCCATGTATCCATATGAGGGGACAATGGTAGGTAATTGAGGTTATGATCAGCTATACACTTGACCGACAGCTGCAGGACAAGCACCAGTGCATGCATGTAACCAAAAGTACCAAAATGAGGGGACAATGGTAGGTAATCAAGGTTATGATCAGATATACACTTGTCCGACAGCTGCAAGACACCAGTGCAAGTGGACAATGGTAAGTAATCAAGGTTATGATCAGCTGCTGACTTGTGCGTCTGACAGCTGCAAGACAGACACAGTGTAAGTGGACAACGGTAGGTAAATGCTACCGACTTGTCAGACACCTGCAAGACAGACACCAGTGTAAGTGGACAACGGTAGGTAATCAAGGTTACGATCAGCTATAGACTGGTCCCACTGCTGCAAGACGGGCCCCAGTGCATGCATGTGGACAGTGGAAGATAATCAAGGTTATGATCGGCTAAACACTTGCCCGACAGCTGCAAGATACCAGTGCAAATGGACAACGGTAGTTAATCATGGTTATGATCAGCTACTGAATTTTCCGACAGATGCAAGACCCACGGTACCCATATGATGGGACAATAGTAGATAATCAAGGTTATGATCATACAGCTACGACTTGTCTGACAGGTGCAAGGCATGCAATACCCATGCGAGTGGATATATCATGGCCCTTGCATTCCGTCGTCTACTGCTAGGAGTTCTACTCTTTCTGTAATTTTCCTTTTCTTTTTGCCATTTTATTTCGACCTCTGAGGTTTGATCCATTTCATTTCTTCCTGACAACCTTCCGAAGTAAAAAGACGTGTGACATGAACAGTGAGTAATATTACTTGTGTTCCGGCCTAATCCTGATCCTAGCTCGTCATAACTCTGTGTGTGTGTGTGTGCGCGCGCGCGCGCGCGCTCGCGTGTGTGTGTGTGTGTGGTGTGTGGTGTGTGCGTGCGTGCGTGCGTGCGTGTGTGTGTGTGTGTGTCCGTGCGTGCGTGTGTGTTGTGTGTGTGTGTGGTCGTGCGTGCGTGGTGTGTGTGTGTGTGTGTTGTGTGTTGTGGTGTGTGTTTTTGTGTGTGTGTGGCGCGCGTGTGTGTGTGTGTGTGTGTGTGTGTGTGTGTGTGTGTTGTGTGTTGGGAAGGGGGGGAGGGGGGGAAGGGGGGGGGAGCAGGGGAGCGAATCGGAAAAGAGGGTCCGGGTTTGTGTGCGTATTGCTGCGGGGATTTCTCGTTCGGTTCTGTTGCCTCTCCTCTTTCTCTTTCCTTTATCACTTTGCTGCCGTTTGCTTTATTTCTTCGCAACTGACCGGGCGTTTACTACCAAGAATCAGTCAATCAGGCTTTGTTTGTCTGCATGCCTACACATAAAGGTTTTGACAGTCTGCTAGAGGCCTGGTGTCTGAAGCTATTATTTGTTCGCTATACCCAGTGTTAGCCTGCTATAGACATATATCTACTCTCCGAGAGAGGTGACCATACCTTGTCGTAGGTGCCCACCGATGCCCACTTGTTGTAGAGCGCCTGAGATTCCTCGATTGAGATGCCAGGGCGAAGGAGACGCTTGCTGATCAGGACGATGTCGTTGAAGTTTTCTGTGGGCTGTTTCTGGTGGACTCCAGCCATTGTCACGTGCCTCTGGTGAAGGACACATTAGATCCGGACCGGTGAGACAGTTTGGTGCAGGACACATTAGACCAGGGACCGGTGAGACAGTTTGGTGCAGGACACATTAGACCAGGGACCGGTGAGACGGTTTGGTGCAGGACACATTAGACCAGTGACCGGTGAGACGGTTTGGTGACGCACACATTAGACCAGGGACCGGTGAGACAGTTTGGTGCAGGACACATTAGACCAGGGACCGGTGAGACGGTTTGGTGCAGGACACATTAGACCAGGGACCGGTGAGACGGTTTGGTGACGCACACATTAGACCAGGGACCGGTGAGACAGTTTGGTGACGCACACATTAGACCAGGGACCGGTGAGACAGTTTGGTGACGCACACATTAGACCAGGGGCCGGTGAGAGTTTGGTGACGCACACATTAGACCAGGGGCCGGTGAGAGTTTGGTGACGCACACATTAGACCAGGGACCGGTGAGACAGTTTGGTGACGCACACATTAGACCAGGGACCGGTGAGACAGTTTGGTGAAGGACACATTAGATCAGGACCGGTGAGACAGTTTGGTGAAGAACACATTAGACAAGAGACCGGTGAGACAGTTTGGTGAAGGACACTTTAGACAAAGGACCGGTTAGACAGCTTGATAATTAGCGCTCTATAAGAATTTTTATATTATGATTATTAATAGTAATGCGGAATCATTCTGGTGGCGACAGTGTAGCGTCAGGTTTATCTCCCCCACCGCCGCCTGGGATCTCAGTCTGGGCTTTCTGAAATAAATTACTTTACTTCACTTGGTCCCCGCCCCTACCTCTGGGGAGACAACTCGGCGTTAGACAATTAAGTATGCAACAGCTCCCTCCTTCCCTCCCTCCCTCTCTTCTTCTTCTTCTTCTTCTTCTTCTTCTTCTTCTTCTTCTCAAAATCTTGATCCAAACATATTATGTAGGTTCAAATGAACGCTTTTTATTAGGACAAAACACAACATACGAATTTTCGGGGTTATCCCCCTTTATGAAGCTACAAAACGACACTTAAGCAAGAGTTAAACGGTACAAACTGATAAAAAATCAAATAAAATAAAGAGTTGGAGAACTATGTTGTTTTCGTGTCCATTGATTTTTCACTCATGTCAAAATCTTGAGCAAATGTCTTCTTGAAAAATATCTGAAAGAAGAATGACTTCTAGCGTTCTAAATCAAGATCGAAACACATAAAAAGGTTCAAAATTGATCAGGACAAAACACAGCATGCGAATTTTCGGGGTAATCCTCTTTATCAGTTTTCATCGTTTTTCACCGTTTAATTGGTGTTTAAGTATTGTTTTGTAGCTTGATAAAAGGGATTACCCCGAAAATTCGCATGTTGTGTTTTGTCCTAATAAACAGCGTTCTTTTTAACTTTTATGTGTTTGAACCTTTTATGTGTATGGATCTTCTTGACAATGTTCCACGATTAGCTACTTCTCGATTTTTACAGTATCAAAACGAGACTTTAAGAACAAAAATTAATAATGATAACCCGGCCTTTGAGCTGCAGGTTGTGATTGCCTGACAAAAAATATTTCGGTATTGTTGTTAATGGGAAAGCAGGGATGAACAATGACACAAAAATATAGCCGAGGGAAAAATAACGAAGAAAATGTTCCGAAAATATAAACCCAGTTTCTGCCCTTAGAATTGGCGATACAAACTTAGAACCAGAAATTAGTAAGTAAGTAACTTGGTGTTTTACGCCCAGTCGACCAGTGCGGTTATATCAAGGCGAACAAGAAATTAAAACACCAACGACAAACACATAATTTACAGCAGGCAGGCATAGGTTCTGGAAACAAGAAAGAGGAGCCGAAGACGTACAATGAAGTTTACCTGATTTACCTGACTGTAGATGGGATCTTCAAGGTAGGTAAAACTGCTGCAGATCAGTTGACCATTGCGGTCATTTTTATACTGTGTGCACAGGTGTTTAAATGTACAGGAAAGGGGTCATTTACATTCGGCACATCCGTATCAGGAATTTGGTCTCTTTTGCCCCCCCAATCCCCGTCCCTCTCTTCCCCAATCAACCCACACGCCCGCGTGTAGGTCACGTGTCTAATCAGTTTGTGCTCCGTGAAAATCTGTTTCTCCGGAGATTCAAAACTATACGATGTCGAGTTCTGCCGATGTCGTTAAAATTTTAAAAATGAGAAGTAATCGGAAATTTAGCCCATAGGCACTGACATACCCCCCCCCCCCCCCCCCCCCCCCCCCCCTCCCCTTCTTCTCAGTATACCATCTTCCCACCACCACCAAAAAGAGAGAAATAGAAGATCAAAAAGATCGACAGTCAGAATAAGCACCGACTCATACAACACACACACACACACACACACACACACACACACACACACACACACACACACACACACACACACACACACACACACACACACACACACACACACAGCACACACACACGACACACACACACACACACACACACACACACACACACACACACACACACACACACATCACACACCACAACACACACACACACACACACACACACACACACACACACACACACACACACACACACACACACACACACACACACACGCCACACACACACACACACACACACACACACACACACACACACACACACACACACACACACACACACACACACACACACACACACACACACACACAACACACACACACACACACACACACCACACACACACACACCACACACACACACACACACCACACACACACACACACACCACACACACACCACACACACACACACACACACACACACACACACCACACACACACACACCACACCACACACACACACACCACCAAACACACACACACACACACACACACGCACCACGCACCACCACCACCACCACGCACCACGCACGCACGCACGCACACCACACACACACGCACACACACACACACACACACACACACACACACACACACACACACTCACACACACACATTTATTTGAGCGTTTATTAATCAGCGTAAAATTAAAATAATACTGTTCAAAATCGACTATATCTTGCACACAATTTCCAAAAAAAGACCAACCGCCCTTGACACTGCTTATTCATAACGTTTTCGCTTGCCGTACTTCAATGCCGTACCTCAATGCCGTACCTCAATGCCGCACCTCAGTGCCGTACCTCAATGCCCGGGCGCTGACTGCTACGTCTGACATTGACTAATTGAGTTTGGCAGCGTTGTACCGAGTTGTTTCCTTCTTTCCCGGCTTGCTGAGTCTTTTTCCCGAGACACGAAGCATGACATATAACCATTGCTCAGTGCAATTCTTTATTCACTGTTCCGGGCCAAGAAAATTGTGAACAGTCCAGTGGGGGTGATGGTCAGCTTACTGTGTACTTTCCAGGTCTTCGGTTCCTCTAATAACCATCAGCTTGCAACAGACCGTTCAAACGGGAGTCATCTTGCTGACGATTGTCTAGGGGCGGGGTAGCTCAGACCGTCGGACCGAAAAGCCAGGTCTGAGCAACGCTGACAAAGGTTCGGATCCCTAGCGCTGCAAGAGGTCTCCCAGTAAACATGCCGGATCCGATCCGGAAGCGTTTTGGTTACGGCCAGTTATGGCCATTACGGCCAGCGTGCAGCCAGAATCGGCCCGTATCGTATAAATATGCCAGATCCGACGTCTCGCATCCGTTTCAGTACCGTTTTCCAAAGAGGGCATGGATCATATAGCGCAAGTTGCGGAGTTTCTTGCACGGGATTGATGAGGTATTGTAAATTGTCCGGAGTTTCCCGCACGGACTGATGAGGTATTGTAAATTGTCCGGAGTTTCCCGCACGGGATTGATGAGGTACTGTAAATTGTCCGGAGTTTCCTGCACAGGATTGATGAGGTATTGTAAATTGTCCGGAGTTTCCCGCACAGGATTGATGAGGTATTGTAAACTGTTCGGAGTTTCCCGCACGGAATTGATGAGGTATTGTAAATTGTCCGGAGTTTCCCGCACGGAATTGATGAGGTATTGTAAATTGTCCGGAGTTTCCCGCATGGGATTGATGAGGTATTGTAAACTGTTCGGAGTTTCCCGCATGGGATTGATGAGGTATTGTAAATTGTTCGGAGTTCCTCGCATGGGATTGATGAGGTATTGTAAATTGTTTGGAGATTCCCCTTGGGTTTATGTACTTGCTGAACAGGAAATGATTGGACTGGATGGACCAGATGGCTACACGATGATGAAGCTCCCTTTCCCCGAAGTAGACGGCTGCACGGTGATGAAGCCCTATTTTCCCGTAGTCGATTGGTTTCACGTTGATGAAGCTTCGTTTCCCCCCTGGTAGGACTTTTTCACGGCGATGAAGCCCCCTTTCCCCGTAGTAGATTGGTTTCACATTGATGAGGCCTCTTTTCCCCGTAGTAGATGGGTTTCATTGTGATGAAGCCTCCTTTCGCCGTAGTAGATAGGTTTCACAGTGATGAAGTCCCTTTTCCCCGTAGTATATTGGTTTCACGGTTATGAAGCCTCCTTTCCCCATAGTAGATTGGTTTCACGGTGATGAAGCCCCTTTTCCCCGTAGTATATTGGTTTCACGGTTATGAAGCCCCCTTTCCCCGTAGTAGGATGGTTTCACGGTGATGAAGCCCCCTTTCCCCGTAGTAGATTGGTTTCACATTGATGAAGCCCCTTTCCCCGTAGCAGGGTGGTTGCACGGTGATGAAGCCCCCTTTTGCCGTAGTAGATTGGTTTCACGGTGATGAAGCCTCCTTTTTCCGTAGTAGGATGGTTGCACGGTGATGAAGCCCCCTTTGCCCGTAGTAGATTGGTTTCACGGTGATGAACCCACTTTTCCCGTAGTAGATTGGTTTCGCGTTGATGAAGCCCCCTTTCCCCGTAGTAGAACATCCCGGCTGCGCCATTGGTTGTGTTTCTTCACCTGCCTTGTGGAATCCTCTCGTCTAGTGTCGCGTCTGAAATTTGCATGCCTTGGGGCTTCCGTTCGTCCTTTGCATTTCCTGTGCGTTCACGTTCAAGTTCAGTGTTGCTTTACGTCCACTGAGACCACGAGGACTATCAGGGACGAGCCCAAGACGGCCACCTCGACGTTCACACAGCTTCGGAGTTCAGATGTTCCTGTCCGTCCCACTCGTCTCCTTTACACTTGTCTTCTTTGGTTCCGTTCGTCCCTTTACTTGCCTTGTACGCTCGTTTGGTTTCTATAGGCTACTTCTTTGTGGATTCCATTGGTATTTATAATACTTGTCTTGTGGGTTCCATTGGTCTGTATAGTCTACTTGCCCTGTGGATTCCATTGGTCTCTATAGGCCACTTGCCCTCTAGATTCCATTGGTCTCTACAGGCCACTTACCCTGTGGATTCCATTGGTCTCTACAGGCCACTTGCCCTATGGATTCCATTGGTCTCTATAGGCCACTTGCCCTGTGGATTCCATTGGTCTCTACAGGCCACTTGCCCTGTGGATTCCATTGGTCTCTACAGGCCACTTCCCTTGGATTCCATTGGTCTCTACAGGCCACTTCCCTGTGGATTCCATTGGTCTCTACAGGCCACTTGCGCTGTGGATTCCATTGGTCTCTACAGGCTACTTGCCCTGTGGATTCCATTGGTCTCTATAAGCCATTTGCGCTGTGGATTCCATTGGTCTCTATAGACTACTTGCCCTGTGGATTCCATTGGTATTTATAATACTTGCCTTGTGGGTTCCGTTGGTCTCTGTAGGCTACGTGCTCTGGTGATTCCAGTGGCATTTATAATACTTGCCTTGTGGGTTCCGTTGGTCTCTGTAGGGTTTTTGCGCTGTGAAATGCATTATTCTGTTTACTTGCCTTGTGGGTTTCATTCATCCCTTTAACTTGCTCTTGGGTTCTGTTCATCTCTTTACTCGCCTTGTGGGTTTTAAGTTTTCCTTGGGGGTTCTATTCTTCTCTTTACCTGCCTTGTGGATTTAATTTTTCCCTGTTGGCGCCATTCGTCTCTGTACTTGTCATTATTTGGGTTCCACTCGTCCCGCAGTGTGTCTGTATGATCATCTTCCTCGTGGGTTTCACTCGTCAACAGCCTGCTGTTTGCAGCCTGTAGATAGTTCTTCGCTGTTTTGCAGAACCGATCTTTCTGTACACAGCAGAACGTTGGCTAGTTCGGCCTCAAACTTCAGACAACGTTGCTTCACCTCGGAAGGCCATTCCATCATGTATGCGACGGTGCTGGCTTCGTGGAGAAGTTTCACTGAAACAACCAAACAACGCAAGACATTGTTATCATACTGAAATTTTAAGAAATCGCTCTCATCTGCTCATACCAAAAAAATTGTAAGTCAGTTGACTCGTATAGTAGATCTAACAGACTAACAAATAACCGGCTTCAGAAGCCCCTATCAATCGTTTAGGTCAGTTTATTAGGGCGAAAACTAATAATTAGCCACTGAAAGAAAGAAGAAAAACAATAACAAGGAGCACAGACATCTCATTATGCTTCATTCCAAACACGTGACGAAAATGAATCATTTAGAGTAAACTAAACCAACAGTAACACTACACTGTGTTGAAAATTCTCAGTTTTCTTGAAACCTTTTTCAAGGAACTGAGACTGAAGAATGCTCACCGCGAAAATAAATCATTGCGAAAGAAATGCGTGTATGTGTTTAGAGGCTCGTTTCGATTACATTAAGATATGTGGCCTTTACATTAAGATCTGTGGCCTTTACATTAAGATCTGTGGCCTTTACATTAAGATCTGTGGATGCTTCCGGTCGGAGGACTACCTTGATCAAGCAGCGCTTGTGGGCTAAACCGTTCTAAACGTGAGTACTTCTACTTCTTGGTTCTTAATGTCCTCGGATGCCAGATGACATATTAGGGACAAGATATACGAAGCTCTTAATCATCGTAAGTGAATATAATCCTGTTGGCTGTATAGCGAATTACTATTACATAAAATTGCTTACTTTGAGTCTATGATGTATTTACTCAGGTCTAGTAGTACTTTCGGGGATGAGGTTAAAAACATATTTTACATATTTACGTTATTTACAAGTCTGCTCGCTTTACGAACAGGTTAAAAATGTATATATTTACAGTTTGATCGGTTAAAACATTGTCTGAAATAGAAACGTGCAGACTGCAGACATGGAGCCTGTAGTCCTGTCATGCATTCATGGATACATAATTCATTGAAAAAGTTAAGTCATTGTTAAGTTAGTGTTAAAAGCCCCATCTCCGTGCCGGTAACGGTCGGGAGTGGGGTGGGGATGGGGTGGGGGTGGGGGGAGAGGAGGTGGTTGTTGGCGGACGATCCGAGCGCCCCCTTCACGTCCGGGGACAGGCCCGTACGGTTGGACTAAACGTGAGGCGTTGAGTATAGTTATATAGGTCCATAGTTGGGGGTGCCTAGAAGGCCAGTTCACACAATTTCACAGGGAAACAGTCTTTTGTTATTACTTTCTTTGCCCGAGTTTAACGGCTGCAACAACAGCTCGCTCCAGCTATTTAGACTATGCCTGACAGTACCGGAATTGTCGTCAGGGAGAATCTTCGTTCTGGACTTTAGACTGAGTTTGAAATATTTGGTTTGGTCCTTCACATTTACCCGTTTCGTCTGGAATTGCGTTCATTGCCTTATAAAGCTTTCAAAACCGGTCGTATAGTTTCGCTGCCGTTTGAACTGCGGCATTTAACTTAAACAGCAACTATCTTTTTAACTTAGAAATATTTACGTAGGCTGAATTACGATCTTTTCCAGGCCGGTGTCTTGATAGAACAGAACACACACACACACACTCTCTCTCAGGGGGGATGGGGATGTATAGTCTCCCGGTGATTTGATTTATTACTCCTTTGTATTGTTCATAATTATCGATTGGCATTGATTTTCCCACTATGATCATATATTATATATATATATGTAAGTGTTTGTAACTGTTCCAAGGACAGGTTGAACGACAGGCATTCGTGCCTAAACCTTTATCCTTGTGTAATAAAGTTCAATCAATCAATCAATCAACCAGTCAATTCTCTCTCTCTCTCTCTCTCTCTCTCTCTCTCTCTCTCTCTCTCTCTTCTCTCTCTCTCTCTCTCTCTCTCTCTCTCTTCACCGTTGAGAAATAAAGTTCAAACAATCAATCAGTCAGTCAATCAATCATTCTCTCTCTCTCTCTCTCTCTCTCTCTCTCTATCTCTCTCTCTCTCTCTCTCTCTCTCTCTCTCACACACACACACACACACACACACACACACACACACACACACACACACACACACACACACACACACACGCACATTCCATAACACAGTTTCAATTATCAATATGGCCAAATCTTTCGACTATAAAACCATTTTCTTTTTAAATGGGCTTCTTTCTCGTCTTTCTTTCTTTTCCTTTAGTTCTTTTTTCCACACGGTAAAGAAATTAAAATAAACACCTAAGGCAAACGTTTTTGATTTAAAAGACCGCGTTGATTTTATATCAGATTTAGAAAACGAACTCTTTTCTGAGTGCACCCAATGGCCGACACGCGTTACACCTCCTCCTATCGCCTGAGGTCAACACCCAAGAGGACTCCAGCTACAACACTTGACAGCGTTTTGTACACCCTAATCCCGCTAATCTTCACTCACGAATGTCGATTTTTAAACTCGAAATAAGACAAACGGCTTTATCGTTTCGAAAATAATATTTTTATTTTTCAATTTATGATCCGATCTCTTCTGAGTGGGCTTTTTTTTTTTTTTTCTTTTTTTCTTTTTCTCCTTTTGTTTGTTTTGTTTTGTTTTTGTCTTAGATAGGAGAAGAGTTTTGAATATTTATCGACTGATGGTAATGTTTGTTTGTTCTCAGCTGACCCTGCGCAATCGACGGGTCATTCAAATCTAATTACTAACTAACTAGCTAACTAACATGTTCGACGAAACATGTTCTGCGGAGGCTCCTTTGTAGCGTGTTTGTGTTTGTTTGTTGTTTTGTTTTTTGTTGTTGTTTTTCCGACTCTTTGGTTCTGGTTTATTGAAAACTCCACTGTACATTTCTCAGTCCCCAAACCATCAGCTATGGTCCTGTTACGAATTGGAGTGCCTTAACCAATGCTGTACGTTGAATCACTGTGTCCTTAACTCTGATTTTAAACAAGACTAAACCGGTTCTACCTATTCAGGATCACGAAGTCCGCACCTCTCCGACTGTATTATCGGTCAACGTCAGCAAACACTGACAGACCTTCAGATTTTCGATATAGAAATGAGGTCGGATGGAGACGAATGGAGGTTTATGTTGCGCAGTTATAAGACGAATGTGATGACATATGATTCTGTACGAACTTTAATCAGTGACTCTCTCACATTCTCTGCATCAGACTCCCACTCCCGCTCGATCCGCCCGACCCTACCCAACTCAGGCCCTGTTTTTTTGCGCCACTGATGATGTGGCCGATAATGTTTGTTGAAAATATGGCGCCTGAATCTTGTGCTTTGGCGAAGAAGGTTCACAAAACAATGAGAAATATTTTGCCCGGATTTTATTATCTGTGCGTATTTTTGCTGACCGATTTACCACCCGTAAAACAACAACCAAATCGAGCAGTGGATAACCCGAGTTAGAAATAGGTTGGAAATAATAATTCAACGTCAGGTAAAGAGAGCGAGACTAATTATGCAGTAAGAAAATATATATATGGTAGCCTAATTTACAGCACTTGAAGGTTTGGCTCATTACACTGTGTGTGTGTGTGTGTGTGTGTGTGTGTGTGTGTGTGTGTGTGTGTGTGTGTGTGTGTGTGTGTGTGTGTGTGTGTGTGTGTGTGAGAGAGAGTAGGCGCGCGCGCGTGAGTGTGTGTGTGTGTGTGTGTGTGTGTGGTGTGTGTGTGCGCGCGCGCGCGTGTGTGCGTGCGAGTGTGTGTACATGCGTGTGTGTGTGTGTGTGGTGCGTACTGCCCTACATCTGTCTGTCTGTCTGTCTGTCTGTCTGTCTGTCTGTCTGTCTGTCTGTCTGTCTGTCTCTCTCTCTCTCTCTCTCTCTCTCTCTCTCTCTCTCTCTCTCTCTCTCTCTCTCTCTCTCTCTCTCAGTGGGTTCGATGACTCTGCCCACCACAGAAAAGGCCTGGCAAGGGAAATGTCAGGCCTTTTATGCTGTGTCCATGACCTGCGCAGGCATTGCCACGACGGAGGTCGCAGCCCTCGCCAACGCGGCGACCGACTATCTCGTTGGATCTGATAGGCTGCTGTCCTTACTGTGTGTAGAGTAAACACACACACTGCTTCTCTGTCTACTTCTTTGCCATTGCGCACACGCCAACGCAGCTGCTGTTCATATGTTGTGTTATAGGGTCGTGTGTTTTCTTCTTTTCCTTTGTTGATGTCATTTTTGTTTAGTTTTTCTTGTTTGTTTGTTTTTTGTTTGTTTTTTGTTGTTGTTTTGTTTTTGTGTTTTTGTTGTTGTTGTTGTTGTTGTTGTTGTTTTCGTTTTGTGTGTGTGAAATTTTTGCTTTTGTTTTGTTTGTTTGTTTTCGTTTGTTTCGTCTTCTTTTTTCCTGTTTCGTTTCTTGTTTGTTTCTTTGTTTGTTGTTGTTGGTTGTTTTTTGTTTTCGTTCTTTCCTTGTTATTCAAATACATAAAAGGTTAAAAAGAACGCTATTTATTAGGACAAAATATAACATGCGAATTTTAGAAAGTAATTAAACTTGGTGCTTAACCTCCTTTGAAACCATAAGGCTTATTATGGACGGGGAGAGGGGGAAGGGGGTATGGAGGTGGGGGGCGAGGGAGATTATATACCATCGCTACACTGTCACCACCAAAATGACTTCTGCATTAAGTTGGGCAGCGATGAGAGCTATTTTAACGTTTCATAATTGTGAGGGACAAAGTCGCAAGACAGTGTCCACAGACCACAACTTTGAAGAGAAAGGAGAGCCGAAGCAGATTCGAACCGAGGTCCTCTGCTTACCAGCCTAATGCCTTACCGCTAGGCCAAACCGGTCGAATTTTCGGGGTAATCGCCTGTTTCAAGCTACAAAGCAACACTTAAACAACAGTTAAACGGTGAAACGTAGAACTAGGATACTTATCTGCTTTTGCTTTAGCTGTGTGTTGTTTTCGTGTCCACTGCTTGTCTGTTGTTGTTGTTGTTTTTAAATCGGGAAACGGGGGGTGCTGGGTGGGGGTGGGGGGCCCGGGGGGGGGGGGTACTTCATGGTGCTTGACTGGAGAGAAAAAATGGTTGATTTTCTACACATATCAGCGACGGTATCGTGCTGTCCGCCGGTCCGCGGTGACTCAGTGGATGGAACTGCTGGCCTTGGTGCAATCGGCTTCTTCGGAGTTTGCCTCGGTGGCCTATTCCCGCTGCCCAAGAATATTATAATTATATAATGGAAATGAATATACGTGCATTTCAACTGTTCTCTGTCTGTCTGTCTGTCTGTCTGTTGATTGTTGTATACATGTATGTCCATGAAATGAATTTATTTCGGCCGATGTTTCTGCGCATTTGTAGGAACTGACTCTGTGAAACTGCATTAATCAATTACTTATTCGTACCTATAATATATGTGGTGTAGTCGTGCTTATTTCTGTTTGTAGTATAGCAACGAATGGCTGTTATAGTCCAAATGGACCTAACGCTACTATCCTTGAGTATTAAAGTTTTCAGTCGAGATCTGTCTCCGCATCGCCCTGATATACGTAAAACACCAACTTACTTACTTACTCTGTCTCCGCCCCCCCCCCCCCCCCCCCTCCCTCTCTTATTCACATACATTTTTTGTGCAGTGTTGTAGATCTACGGTTTTCATTTCCCACTTGTAGTCTTCAATTACAACTATCTTTCTTGCTCTTCTTATATATCCTTGTCCTGTGTCGTTTTTCTAAGTAGTAAAACCATGCGTATTCCCGATTATCCCGTGTTGTATTGACTTTTTGTCATCAGTATCTGTCTTAAAAATGAGTGGGTGTCGGTCAGGGATGTGTGCGTGTGTGTCAGTGTGTGTGTGTGTGTGTGTGTGTGTGTGTGTGTGTGTGTGTGTGTATAGTGCGCGCATACGCGTGTCTGCCGCTTTGTGCGCGCGTGTATGTGTATATGTGCATGAGTAAGTATGTGTGTGTGTGTGTGTGTGTGTGTGTGTGTGTGTAAGCGTCCGCGAGCGTGTGTGTGTGTGTGTGTGTAAGCGTCCGCGAGCGTGTGTGTGTGTGTGCGCGCGCGCGTATGTGAGTGTGCGCCTGTGTGCATATGTGTGTGTGTGTGTGCGCGCGTGTGTGTGTGAGTTTGCGCCTGTGTGCATATGTGTGTGTGTGCGCGCGCGCGCGCGTGTGTTTGTGTGTGTGTGTGTGTGTGTGTGCGTTTGCCAAGTTTGCAAGCGCGTGTCTTTAAGTGCGGGCGCGTTTGTGTGCGCAATATTGTACTCCTGCTTGACTAGGCGCCGTACGATCGTAGTCAGCCCGCAGTCGTGTGGAACTAGAAGCATGGCGAAACGGAACGCCACTGACGGAACGGGCATCAGTGACACGTACAACACTGTGCACACAGGCGATAAGCACTGCCCTCAAAACCTCGTAAGGCACGGTCATCGCACCCTGCACTGTCAGTTACTCAAGGACCCACTTGACGGGGGCGAGAACAGAAACGGAGAGAGGGCGCGGGGAGGCGGGGGGGGGGGGGGGGGGGGGGCACACAGAGAGGAGAGCGGGTGGTGGTGGGGGGGGGGGGGGGGCAGAGAGAGAGGAGAGAGAGGCATTTCGCGGACAACCTTCACCAATGCTGTAACGACAGTTTGCCAAATCATGTACGCTTAATCAGCCAGATCCAGTGCTTTCTGGATAAAACCGGTTTCGTGCCGATTGTCCAGCTTGAGATAAGCGAAGAAGAGGTGTGTATACTTATGTATACAGGGACGGCAAGGCGTCTGCTAAGGTCTCATAACTGTTGTTTTTTTGGTTTGTTTTGTATCCTGCAAAGTCACAGTAAACATTTGTACCACACACGTAGTGTGCGCATCTACGCGTCTATAATTTTTTTGCGTGAATGGTGTGTGGGTAGGTAGCGCACGGAGTTCTTGTTTTGCGAGAAGATTTGCGGTAGGATAGGAGCTCTCCATTATTAGTATCAGTATTATCTTGCTGTGTTCGGAAGTGTATCTAATCCACGGGCACAGCACTTTAAAAAAAAACTTTATAATTATTTAGATTTAAATCAAGCTGATTGCGTTTGTATTGTGTGGTGGGGAACAAAAAAGTTTTAACAAAAAAAGAAAGAAAATATCTAATAAAAATGTGTACAGAAAACGACCAACAACAAAAAAACAGCAAGTTGGTCGTAAATTTTTAACATACCTGTGCGCGTGCCAACACAGACACGGAGAGAGTCAGACAGACAGACAGAGACACAGAGACTGAGAGAGACAGAAACAGAGAGAGAACGAACGAACGAACGAATTTTTTATTTACGAGGGTAAAGGAATAAGTACAATATACTTTTTTTCATCCAGCCCTCGGGCAAAAAACAAAAAACAACAACAACAAAACAAAATAATTATAAACTCCAAAATTCATATTAACTATTGAGAGAGAGAGAGAGAGAGAGAGAGAGAGAGAGAGAGAGAGAGAGAGAGAGAGAGAGAGAAGAGAGAAGAGAAGAGACAGAGACAGAGAGACAGAGACAGACAGAGACAGACAGAACAGAACAGACAGACAGAAGAAACAGACAGACAGACAGAGAGTAAAATGAAGAGCATGCATGTATGCATAATATACATATCTAACATCACAAATACTGACAATATAAATGTTCAAATCATGATCAAAATCAAAGAAATAGTGCACATATCCTTAATCAACGTTTGTTGTGATTTTTTCCATTAAGTACTGTTTAAATGTTTTTTTAAATGCTTTGTGATCTGACAAAATTTTCATTGATAATGGTAAATTGTTCCATAGGTTTCCCCCGGAATACATCAAGCTACATTTAAATAAATCTAATCTAGGACGGGGTACTACAAGTTTGTGTGAATGTCTGTTCTGATTTGAATGAAAGTTTAATTTTAGATTTGATGGTGCATAACCAGATACTATTTTATGCATAATAATGCCTTTATTAAATTCTAATTTTAATTTTAGCGGAAGAACATCTAAAAGTTTATAGTCGTGAGCTGTCAAAGATGTGGATTTTAGAAGGGTTAATTTAAGGGCTCGCTTGTGAATACTAACAAGAGGTTTTAATGTGTTTGCACTAGCAGAGTCCCAGAGTGTTGAAGCATAGTCAATGATTGGTTGGATATGTGCATGAAAAAATATTTTTCGAGCATGAGCATTTAGAAAGTGTTTAATTTTTGCGAGTTGATATAGCTTTTGAGAAACACGTTTGGTTAGTTCATTTACATGATTTGTCCAAGACAAATTATTATCAATAGTTACTCCTAAAACTTTATGTGTTGCTACTTCGACAATTTTCTCATTTCCAATATAAAGTGGCATGCGAGAAAATATGTTCTGGCGTTTTTGTCTTGTTGTTATGGTCATGTATTTGGTTTTGTACGAGTTTAGCGACATATGATTTAGTTCAGTCCATTGAAGAAGATTATTTATACTTTCTTGTAAGCTAAGCAAAAGATTATTTAGGTTTGAGTGACTAGAATGGATAGTGGTGTCATCAGCAAATAGTTCACATAAAGCTTTTATGAATAAGGGTAAGTCGTTTATGTAGAGAGAAAAGAGAAGTGGGCCTAACACTGAACCTTGTGGAATACCGTATTTTACGGGAAGAAAATCGGATTTAATTGTGTTTATACAAACAAGCTGTTCTCGATTTGACAGAAATGAAGAAATTAAGTGCAAGGTGTCATTGGATAATCCATAAAGAGCTAATTTCCTCAAAAGTAGATCATGATCAATGACATCAAATGCCTTTGCAAAATCCACAAAAAGTACTCCTGTAAATTCATTGTTGTTTATGTTCTTATAAAAAGTATCTACTAATGTTGTAAGTGCGGTATGGCATGAGTGGTGTTCCCTAAATCCAGATTGGTTGGGGTGTATAAGTTCATTTGTTTTAAGATAGGATAAAAGGTGTTTGTTAATATGTTTTTCTAGAGGTTTTGAAAGAACAGACAGAATTGAGATAGGTCTATAGTTTGAAGGGTCTTTGTTATCTCCTGATTTGTAAATGGGTATAACCTTAGCTTGTTTGAATGCTTTTGGAAAATAGTTTTTGTCTATGCAAAGATTATATATGTAGGTAACAGTCTCAGTTATGACGTGTGCAGACATTTTAATAATTTTGCCGTCTAGGTCATCCAGGCCTCGGGTTCCTGTCTGTTTCAGTTGTAATAGGGCATTGAACACTTCATATATTGCAATTGGTGGAATCGTTAAAGTAGAATTTGATATTTTTGATTCGCAAAAGCGTTTAAAAAAAACTTAAATCATTCAGTTTTGATTGATCGTTGGTAATGACTGTGTCAGATACATTTGCAAAATGACTGTTTAGCTTATCGGGGGGTAATTCTTTGACTGTGACTTGAGGTTTTGATGCATCTTTATTTGTTAGAGTGTTAATGGCCTTCCAAATAGAGCGAGAATCATTTTTTGAGGCGACTAAATTTTGAAAGTATGTTTTTTTGGAAGCACGTATTAAAGATGTCACTTTGTTCCTCTGCTTTTTGAATTCTTCGTGTTTCCTTGCTTTCAGTAGCCTATCTCTTTGATGCATGGCCTCTTCTATCTCCTTTGACAACCATGGAGGTTTCCTTGTGTACTTAACACGCTTGGTCATAAAAGGCGCATGCTTATTATAAACAGAACTAAATGTTTTGTACCAAAACTCAAGAGCTTCATCGGGGTCTGTATTGTGATTTTTTCCATTAAGTACTGTTTAAATGTTTTTTTAAATGCTTTGTGATCTGACAAAATTTTCATTGATAATGGTAAATTGTTCCATAGGTTTCCTCCTTTCAACCTTTGTGAGGAATGGAAGACATAACATGTATAATGCAGCAGCAATGTATACAAGACATTTCTCTTCTCACAATATTTCAGTTAAACCACATTGTCCTTCACTCCCATCAGTCTGTAAAGTGTGTGTGTGCGTGTGTGTGTGATTGTGCCACGGTGTGTGTGTGTGCATGTGTGACTGTGCCACGGTGTGTGTGTGTGGTTGTTGCTTGTTTTTTCTTCCAGCATTTTAACATCAGAACCCAAATCAGTTTCTCAGATTTCCAGATTATGGTATGCCCTGAAACTATAAAGAACAGCATGGTCCTTTTCTGTGACTAAGCACAGTAAAAAAAAAAAAAGTTTGAAAAAACAAGACTGATTAATGTCACAGCTCCAAAGGCTTCGTTGGTCCTTTCAACCTTTATGAGGCATGGAAGACATAAGATAGAGATAGAGACAGACACAGAGAGATAAAGACACAGACAGAGCGAGCAGCAAACATTAAAATAATTAACCTCATATTGCATACTTTCTTCTTATCAAAGTAAGTAAACATGTTGCTTTACATCCACAGAAATAGAAACCATAAGGCTTATTAGGGACGGGTTTATTAGTCAATGTAAGTAAACATGTTGCTTTACGTCCACAGAAACCATAAGGCTTATTAGGGACGGGACTTATCAGTCATAAGTAACTAAACATGGTGCTTAGCACCCACAGAAAACCACAAGGCTTATTAGGGACGGATGTAATTATGTTAGTATAACCATTTTGTTGACTGTGGTGTTTTATTGCGCTAAATTAGTGCATAAAGTACACAAACGAAAACCAAGCAATCTTGAGGTATGGAAGGACACCCCCATTCATAACAATCTCCAATACAAAATACAACTACTGATTAACAAACAGTTGTGCTCTCCTTTTCAAACTTACATGGGTATATGTGAGAACTACTGGTGCCTTCAGATTTTTCTTTTTCGGCAGGAGAGGGGGTAGGGGGTATTTAGATTTATTTTTGTAGATAATTTATGTGCACTTTTGGAACAAGTGAGAAGCAAAACAAAACGTATCATGTGTGCAGCGCCTATACAATGCCAATGAACACAGTTAAATAACTTTTGTTCTTTGGCCATACACATCCCTTTGCCTTATTACTGCTCTTGTTTGAGTTGCTTCCAGGAGGGTTTTGTACATGTTATTTTGTTGTCATCTTCTTTTTCGTGTGTGTGTGTGTGTTTGGTTGTTGCTTGTTTTTTCTTCCAGCATTTTAACATCAGAACCCAAATCAGTTTCTCAGATTTCCAGATTATGGTATGCCCTGAAACTATAAAGAACAGCATGGTCCTTTTCTGTGACTAAGCACAGTAAAAAAAAAAGTTTGAAAAAACAAGACTGATTAATGTCACAGCTCCAAAGGCTTCGCTGGTCCTTTCAACCTTTATGAGGCATGGAAGACATAACATGTATAATGCAGCAGCAATGTATACAAGACATTTCTCTTCTCACAATATTTCAGTTAAACCACATTGTCCTTCACTCCCATCAGTCTGTACAGTGTGTGTGCGTGTGTGTGTGCGTGTGCATCTTTTGCATAATTATGCTTGAACATTTGTCGATATATATATATACACATACATATTATTATTATTTTTGATAACATTTTCCATCTCGATGTACATTATGTGCGTATGCTTGTTCAGCGCTTTGAGCCGCAGGGTAGGCGCTTTACAAATTTCCATTATTATATTATACAAAAAGCATAAAAACCATCCACACATGTTATGCAGATTAAGGTAAAGGGTTATTAATGTGAAGTTTTTCAACTTCCTAGTGCTATTAATGATAAAATGCATTAGCATTAGTCAAAATGTTTGTGAGTTGTGTTGTTTTTTCCATTTCAGTTCATTTCAGTTTGCTTACATCTAATTGTGTGAATGTGAATGTGTTTGATGCATTACAGTTGGTGAAAAAATTACTGCATCTTCATAACCTTCACATTAATAACCCTTTACCTTAATCTGCATAGCATGTGTGGATGGTTTCTATGCTTCTTGTATCATTAAATTTTCCAGATGTTTATGTAAAATATTTGTAAAAAGTCAAAAATGAAGATATCCATAAAACCTTCTGTATGAAGTTTGATATTGTGATCTTAATTAAAGTTCAAAAGGCAGTTTTGTTCTATGTGCATTATCTTTGGAGGAGTAGGGATTTTAAAAAGGTTGTTTGGTGGCCATCTTGGATTGTTTCCACGGCAACAGGTGTCGAAAACAACATATAATTATACTTTTTTAAACTTACAATGTAAGATCTTTCAAATGACCCTAAATGCAAAATCTTGATTTGACAAAGAAAAAAATCAATTTGCACTACCATATCCCCCCTTAAGAACCAACAAACAAGGGAGTTAATTACTGCTAGAAAGACGTCACACTGACGCTTCAGCGAAGACCAGAGTCACCTACAGTAACACTCACCTGGCATACGAGTGAATGTACCTTTTGCGGTTGTACTTCAGTGGAGTTTATGTGCCTTGTATTTACTCACAGGCAAGCTGAGAGTGGCTGCAGGCAACTCTGGTCTTTGTTGTGTGATGTCTTTCAAATGCTAATTACCTCCCTTGTTGTTGAATTCTACACAAGCATTTTATGCCTCCTTCTGTTTCAGATTAAAGCTTTGAAGAGTACAGTATGCCAGCTGAACAATCCAGCATGAGCACATCATTATAATGATTGGCCAATGAAAACAAAGCCATAATTTATGTGAAATGTAAGCAAATTATTCATCAATTAACTCAGCTGTCTGGGTATTCCCTGTGCAATGTCTAAACACGCATCCTGCATTTGGGTTGTTTAAGTTGGGAAGATCTCAGTGGCAACTGTTTGCACTGGTGCTCATTTACTTTGCTACTTTGGCGCATGTTATCTTGCCAGTCTGGAGAGTTGGATCTCGGATGTCCTCTGTTGCTGGAGACCAAATTCATGGCTTCTGGCTAGCTGCCCTGCTTTCAATCATGCCTATGCCTTCATTACAATATATTCTTTGTTTTGTTCTTGGGTTTTGTTTCATTTTTCATGATTTTACCTTATCTGAAGCAAGTACTTCTTTTGCGGAACATATGCAGCCTTAGAGTGGAATTCCGCAAATTAGCTGATGATTCCCATGCCCAGTTTAGCATCCTTACAAAATTTCTGCATGATAGTCAACTGTGCCAGAGAAAGACGGATTTGTTCTTAGGGATAAGACTGAATAACCACTTCATCTGTGCCATAATACCAAATGATTCATCATGACGCGCACACAAAATCACAGAGGATGAAGTAACACAATATAACCAGAGTAAACTCAAGCAAAACAGAAACAGCTAACACTTCTCCCAATGGCATCACAGAGGTACTCTTTCTGACTTATACAACATCAGCAGACAAAAAGTCCTCCATGCAGACTCAGTCAATTAAATCACAGAAGAGGTCTTTCACCTCGGGCGAGTTAGCATGACTGGGGCTGCCACTGTGGCTGGATATGTCAGCTGGAAAAATCACATGCAGTTACTGCAGCTGAGGCAGAACGTAGTGGGCTGCCATGGCGACGATGGGTGCCCCAGTGGGGATGCCGGGGAAGGGGCCGCTGGAGCCGGCAATGTCCAGGTGGCAATAGGGGAACGGCTTGTCCGAGTCCTTGCCGTGCTGAAACACACAATCACACAAAAACAAATTGGTGAATTCATGTGGATGGTGAACAGTAGCTGCTTGGCAGGCGTCTGCAGACTGGTGAACTGTTGTGGATCACGGATGGTGGAAAGTGAGTCATTCTCATGCCGAAATTCCCACTCATTCAGGAAAGAAATCCCTTGTGAAATCATGTGGATGATGGATGGTGGAAAGTGAGTCATTCTCATGCCGAAACTCCCACTCATTCAGGAAAGAAATCCCTTGTGAAAGCATGTGGATGATGGATGGTGGAAAGTGAGTCATTCTCATGCCAAAACTCCCACTCATTCAGGAAAGAAATCCCTTGTGAAATCATGTAGACGACGGATGGTGGAAAGTGAGTCATTCTCATGAGGAAACACAATCAGAAAGGAAAAAAATAACTGTGAAATGTTTTGGATGATGGATGGCGGAAAATAAGTCATTCTCATGCTGAAACACCCAATCAGACAAAAGGAAGAAAAGAAAAAAAGAAAAAAAGAAAAAAAAACTGGTCAAATGTTTTGGATGATGGATGGCAGAAAATAAGTCATTCTCATGCTGAAACACCCAATCAGACAAAAAGAAGAGAGAGAAAAAAAACTGGTGAAATGTTGAGGATGATGGATGATGGAAAACGAGTTATTCTCATGCTGAAACACTCAATCAGAAAGGGAACAGGAAAAAAACGGTAAAATATTTTGGATGATGAATGGTAGCTGAATGGGAGGGGCCTTTAGACTGGTGACATGTTTTGGACAATGGACAGTCAATTCACACCATATCCACACCACACGCCATGAAGAGAAAGGGGGCAGAGAATGTAGACTGGAAGACTTCTGAACAACGGATTGTGCAGTGCATGTCTTTTGACCATGGCAGAGACCACGGTGAGGAAAGTGCAAGGAATGTGAGACTGCAGGGTTGTTCTAGGTGACGGATAGTAGGCACATACTCCATGCCAGAAGTTATGAAGAGAAAGATCATGGGAAACTGGAGATGGGTGGATTGATTCGGATGATGAATAACAGCACTATATCTATACCAGAGGCTATGAAGAACAAGGTCATGGGAAATGTGAGACTGGTGGATTGATTCCAACAGCGGATGATGGATGATAGGTACATGCTTTATCCATGCAAGAGGCTATGAAGAACAAGGTCATGTAAAAATGGAGACTGGTGGATTGTTCGAGATGATGGATGACAGAATCATATCCATACCAGAGGCTGTGAAGAACAAGATCATGGGAAACGTGAGACTGGTGGATTGATTCCAATGGATGATAGGTACACACTTTATCCATGCAAGAGGCTATGAAGAACAAGGTTATGTGCTAGTGGATTGTTTTGGGTGATGGATGACAAGTATGCACCTTATCCATGCCAGAGGCTACAAAGAACAGTCATGGTGGTGGATTGATTCAGATGGCGGATGATGGATGATTGGTACACACATTATCCATGCCAGAGGCTGCAAAGAACAAGGTCATAGGAAAGTGGAGACTGTTGGATTATTTTGGATGAGGGATGACAGCTATGCACCTTATCCATGCCAGAGGTTATGAAGAACAAGGTCATGGAGAACTGGAGACTGGTGGATGCAGGGTGAACTGATTTGGATGGTGAATAATGGATGACAGGTACGCACCTTATCCATGCCAGAGGCCATGATGAGGAAGGCGGCAGGGGACTGGTGGCCACGTGGCGTGGCTGAGGACGGCTGGTTGTTGCACTGCAGAATGTCCTCGTACTCAGACTTCCCCTTGTGGAAATCGTAGTCCTGTCAACAGACAGTCCATTTTACCTGGCATGCATCTTCTATATGTGGATATGTGGCCTGCAAGGAACCCCTCTCAGGGAGATATGTTTATTCTAGAAAAATATCTGTAAGATGATAACAATTATTTCTGCTATTTGTGCGGCATATCTCTCTCTCAGTTCTACCCCATTTGCCTCTGTTGAATACATAAAACTGGCCACAATTGTGTGTGTGTGTGTGTGTGAGAGAGAGAGAGAGAGAGAGAGAGAGAGAGAGAGAGAGAGAGAGAGAGAGAGAGAGAGAGAGAGAGTGCTTTCATGCATGTGTGTGTGTGTGTGGGGGGGGGGGGGGGGCTGTGTTGGCATGTGTGCATGCATTGTACAGTGCATGCCATTGCCTACCTGCATGTGTTACTAGACTGTGCTGCAAGGACAGAATTTACGCAAGACCAAAAGCACCGCTCAAACAGCATCTCTGAATAACAAGCACACAAAGGGAAGTAACATCAGTCCACTAAGTCACTGGTGCCAACAAGGGACATAACCACCTAATCACACCCAGTGGCACCAACAGCATACAAGAAGGATAACATCCACTGTGCACTCACATTCTCAACAATAGAATCCGTGAATATAAAGTTCTGTCTCTCCTATCCCCTTGCACCCACTCTCTTCTGTTGTTTATTTGTCCATTTTCTTGTTGTTGTTGTTTTGTAATCTTCATAATAATAATAATGTACCCTTTTATGTGCCAGTTCTCCAAACTGGAGAACACAGCAAAGAATGAAAAACCGTCAAAACAAATGTCCATGAACATGCACACACACACACACACACAAGATAGCTTGAAGAAGTGAGATTTCCGAGATGATTTAAATAAAAGACGTGAGTGTGTTTGATGATCTAACTTTGCAAGGGAGACTGTCCCAGACAGACGGTTCTGGGTAAGAAAAAAGATCTCTGACCAAGCAAGTGTGTGTGCACAGAGAGGGAAAACAGAGAATGGAAGTCTCAGCAGAATAGCGTAGCTGGTGGGTTGGTTTGTAAACTAAAATGACAAACTCCATTCCTGAATCCCCAAAGGCAGGGTGCAGCAGCTGGAATGGTGGATTAGTCAGTTCTTGGATTTCTATGTCCTGTCAACCACACTAAGAGGGACTGCTAACACTGCACTTGTATGTCTGACACATTGTACAGGTGCAGGGAAATGGCTGCACACACTACCGTCTCACCCAACATGGGGTGAGCCTCCGGGTTTCAGCTGAGGCACATTCACAAACAAGTGACAAACTGAAGATAAAGTTCTGACACTTGTGCATGCTGACCTCTCTACGGATGGTGGAGATCTCAAAGGGGTCACCAAAACTGTCACCAGCCTCCTGCAGTTTGCGTGATGTGTCCAGCTTGCTTGCAGGTCCATTGGCCATGACAATCTGACACACACAAACACACACAAACACACACACATACATACACACACACACACACACACACACACACACACACACACACACACACACACACACACACACACACACACACACACACACACACACACACACACACACACACACACACACACACACACACACACACACACACACAAATACCACAAGCGGTGTAAAATTTGGAAGGGACTACCAAGGAAACAACATGTCAACAAATTAAATACACATAAAAAGCAAACAATCTACATAATTATAGAATCACAATCACAAAAATAACAAAACTCAGTTCACAAAATAAAAAAACTGCAGGACGAAACATTTATATATTTCATTCTTTACCTATGTAACTTCCCCCCCCGACACACACCATTCACACACACACACCCCTCCACAACTACACAAACAGGAAACAGGACAAATTAAATCATTCCCAAATAACTCATTGAAAACTGGGGAAAGTTCCAAGTCCTGCAAGATGGATCACATCTTGGATGGAGCTGTCAAGACAGCACATTCAACTGAACTGAACATGCAAGATCTGCTGCAACACACACACACACACACACACACACACACACACACACACACACAGAGCCAACAGACAGAGTCAAATTCGCACACACGCTTGTGCTCTCGATAGACAGAAAAGGGTTATGCACTCCTCCCCAAGAAAACGTTCTGAGACATTTCCAGTGAATATTCATGACGTAAGCTCACCAAGGTAACCGGGACGGAAAGCAGGTATTAGGAGTATAGGCTATGATACAGACGACAAAACCTCAACACGCCCAGGCCATTTTTGCATACCCCAGCCTCACTTTCGATCTCGGGGCCCGCCCTGACCTAGCTCATTAAGAATAATACCATACGGCAATGCAAACGAAGTCTTGGAGACGACGATGTACCTCTGGTGAGGATGTACCTCTGGTGGAGTTTATGTACCTTGCATGCATGCCAGCTGAGAGCTACCGAAGGCGACTCAGGTCTTTGCTGTTATGCTTGTGTGACGTCTTTCGAGCGCTAATTAACTCCCTTGTGTGACGTCTTTCGAGCGCTAATTAACTCCCTTGTGTGACGTCTTTCGAGCGCTAATTAACTCCCTTGTATGACGTCTTTCGAGCGCTAATTAACTCCCTTGTGTGTTGTTCTTGGAGATGACGGCCGAGTGAAAAGTTTTTTTGTACCGATGTGATCCATTGTGGATGACAGGACGTTAAAATCCAATCGCAATCTAGTCACGGCTGTCCATTTTTCGTTAACTGCCGGTAATACATAGGCTATATAAGATAATACTTTATTGTCATTAAAAGGCCGTCCTTAACAAAACTACGGATTCTGTGGACGTAAAGCAACACTTCAACATTAAAAGGAAATTTGCTATGAACAAAGCATCAATGTAACATATAAATGAATACAATTCAAATTCAAAGTATGGTAATTCAGCCTAAGATATATACGTAAAAAGAAAAATGTCCTTAAACAAATTACAGTTATAACTAAAAACAAGTTAACATAGGGCATAAGATAACATAAGATAACATAGAGCATTCTGATAGCCTCGTTGTTCTCACAGCCCACGTAAAGCGTGCAGAATCAGCGAACAACGGATACTTCTACGTAACCACGTTTTTACTCCACGTCGCAGGGGAACCGAATCGAAGACACATTGAAGTTAGCCTGCAAACATAGGAAATATGCAAATATTTTCGTCTTTAAGCTGTGTGTGTGTGTGTGTGTGTGTGTGTGTGTGTGTGTGTGTGTGTGTGTGTGTGTGTCTACGTGCACATGAATGATGAAACAATAATTCTATTCATTTCTTCTTCTTTTTTTCTTCTTTTTTGTTGTTATTTTTATTGGTTTGTTGTTGTT
>JABMCL010002631.1:1040000-1046786 GCA_018857735.1 Alviniconcha marisindica | reverse complement strand
CATTAGACAAACACACCTTTTATGTGTCTGGATCTTGTGTTAGAACGCTAGCGGTCATTCTTGTTTCAGGTTTATGAACTGAACAGAACTAAAGATGAGTATGTAAGTAAGTAAC
Source organism: Alviniconcha marisindica (assembly GCA_018857735.1). Classification (NCBI taxonomy): domain Eukaryota; kingdom Metazoa; phylum Mollusca; class Gastropoda; family Provannidae; genus Alviniconcha; species Alviniconcha marisindica. The sequence continues at coordinate 1,046,671 of JABMCL010002631.1, read as the reverse complement.
TTGGTGTTTTACGCCCAGTCAGCCAGTACGGTTATATCAGGCGATAACTAATGATGACAGCGAGCACTTTGTGACTGTGCATTTGATGACGATGTGGACTTGCTGAGAGTCTGCATGCATTTGATGACGATGTGGACTTGCAGATGTGAGCAATGCATGGTGAAAGTGTGTATTTGATGACGATGTGGACTGTGCTTGAGAGTTGTGCATTTGATGACAATGTGCATTGGCGTGAGAGTGTGTATTTGATCAACAGTGACTGCTTGGTGAGAATGTGTATGCCTCTGGAGTGTAATGTGCACTGTGTTTAAGAGTGTGCATTTGATGACAGTGCATTGGTGAGAGTGTGCATTTGATGACAGTGCCTGGGTGAGAGTGTGATTTGCTACAATGTGTATGGGGCACGCAGTGTGATTAACATGTGCACGTTTGAGTGTGGCAGATTGTACTTTGCAAAGACATGGACTTGATAACATGAATGCTGAAGAGATGTGCTTATGATGTATGATGCACTTGGATAGGTTGTACGTGGTGACATATGCACTGGGTAATGAGAAGTGCATTCCATGACGTACGCTCTTAATAGAATTCACTGCGTGACAGTATGCACCTTATGATGAAGATGCATTCCAGACAGTACGCTCTTTGACAGATATTCACCTGGTGACAGTATGCACTTTGGGAAGAATGCATTCCATGGAGCACGCTCTTGACAGAATATTCACCGTTTTGACAGTGATGCGCAACTTATGGAAATGCATTCCATCGCAGCACACTCTTGACAGAATATTCACCTGCTACAGTATGACCTATGATAAGATGCATTCCTGACAGCACGCTCTTGGACATGATATGTCACGCTGCTGACAGTATGCACCTATGGAAGATGCATTCCATGACAGTGACCTCTTTGACAGAATATTCACCTGCTGACAGTATGCACCTTATGAGAAGATGCATTCCATGACAGTACGCTCTTTGACAGAATATTCACCTGCTGACAGTATGCACCTTATGAGAAGATGCATTCCATGACAGTACACTCTTTGACAGAATATTCACCTGGTGACAGTATGCACCTTATGAGAAGATGCATTCCATGACAGTCACGCTCTTTGACAGAATATTCACCTGGTGACAGTATGCACCTTATGAGAAGATGCATTCCATGACAGACGCTCTTTGACAGAATATTCACCTGCTGACAGTATGCACCTTATGGGAAGATGCATTCCATGACAGTACACTCTTTGACTTAAACATATCACCTGGACGTATGCACATAGGAACATGCTTCCATGACAGCTACACCTTGACCAGAATATTCACCTGGTGACTGTATGGCATTGGATACGGCAGGAACATGTGGATAGCATTAGCTGGCAGGATGCGGCAGGAACATGTGTGCATTAGCTGGCAGGATGCGGCAGGAACATGTGTGCATTAGCTGGCAGGATGCGGCAGGAACATGTGTGCATTAGCTGGCAGGATGCGGCAGGAACACTGTGTGCATTAGCTGGCAGGATGCGGCAGGAACATGTGTGCATTAGCTGGCAGGATGCGGCAGGAACATGTGTGCATTAGCTGGCAGGATGCGGCAGGAACACGTGTGCATTAGCTGGCAGGATGCGGCAGGAACACGTGTGCATTAGCTGGCAGGATGCGGCAGGAACACGTGTGCATTAGCTGGCAGGATGCGGCAGGAACATGTGTGCATTAGCTGGCAGGATGCGGCAGGAACATGTGTGCGTCAGCTGGCAGGATGCAAGGCACCTGTATATACGAGTAACGTGCACTTGGTGACAGCATACACTTGGAGAGAGCATGCATTCGACGACAATATGGACTTGGAGAGAATAGTTATTTGATGACTGTACGTATTTTCAGAGATTTTGCACTTAGTGATAGAATGCACCTGGAGAGAATATGCATTCGAGGACAGTATATGCACTTGGTGAATGCACGCAGTTTAGGAGAATACGCACTTGGTGAGACTATGCACTTCGAGAGAATATGTATTCAATGACAGCATGCAGTTGGAGAGAATAATCACTCGATGACAGTATATATTTGGCGAGACTCCCCCATGAAATTGTGTCGGGTACGAACAGGGAGAGATTGTGGAAAGGTTTCAGCGGGAACTTGGGAAAAAGGTTAACTTGGAGAAAACCCTCCTTCATCAAGTTTAGTGGCGGTATGCAGTAGACTGTGAACTTTGGGGCGTATGCAGTTTTGCCCTTGAAAGCGGCCGCTCTCGATGTTGTGTGCATTTGTCAAAAGGGCCTTTGCGTGCCCAGCACCTTTTTAAAAAATTAAAATAAATTTGTTTTATTTATGCCCCCTCCGTCTCGTAAGAGCCCGAAGCGCTTAAAAAGGTAAAAACCGGAAACACCACAACACACACACACACACCACACACACACACACACACACACACAAAACACAAAAACACAAAACACACCCCACACACACACACAACACACCCAACAAACCCCCCAACACACAAAAAAACCCAACACCACCCACACACACCACCCACACACCAAAACAAAACCACAAAACACCCCAAAACCACACACACACACCACACACACACCACACACACACCACAAAACAAAACCCCCAACACACAAAACAAAAACACACCACACCACACACAAAAACACACACCACACCCCACACCCCCACCCCAAAAACACACCACACAAAACCACACACACCCCAACACCCCAACACCACCCAAAAACACACAAACACAACCGGCCACACACAAAACACAAAACACAAAAAACACACCACCACCCAACACCACAACACAAAAACCCCCAAAACACACAACAACAACACACAAACCCACACAACACACAACACAAACACAACACAAAACCCCCACCCCCACAAAAACCCAAAAAAACAAAAAACTTGCAAAAAAACCCCACACACACACACCACAAAACACACCCACACACAACACACACCCCACACACCAACAAAAACCCCCCAAAAAAAAACAAAACCCCCCCTAAACCGGAAAACACAAAAAACAAAAACACACGTCACACACAAAAACCACACACCACAACACAAAACCCCAAAACCCAAAACCACCAACCCCCCCAACCCCACAAACAAACAAAAACAGGGACACACAGCACACAACACAAACACACACACACACAAAAACACCCACACACACAAAACACACACACACCCCCCCCCCCCCACACCACACAACCCCCCAAAACACAAAAAACACACACCCCCATACAAACCCCCCACCCCACACCCCCAAAACCCACCAAAAAAAAAACAACAACACACCACGGCACAACACACCCCAACACCACACACACACACACACACACACACACAAAACCACACCACCCAAAACACACACACACCCCCAAACCCCAAAACACACACCACCCCCAACCCACACCACACCCCCCCTAAAACACTTTGCGCTTTGGTAAATGACCCCCCCTGACCCGTCAGCCTGACGGTTGGGGCATAAATCTTTTCCCGCAAATGGGAAAATTTAAAACAATAAAAAATATACAAGCTAAAAGGGGAAAACCGTTTGTGTAGGGAAGTTCGAATGAACTCCCCCGGGGCAAGGCCCTTGGAGTGCACCCCCAAAATTTTCCCTGTCATGCGATGGGTGAGGCGTGCGTGCGTGGTGGTGGTGCGTCCCGGGGTTTTGTGTGTTTGTGGGGGTGTGTTTTGGCGCGCGCGGGGGTTGGTGTGTGTGGGTTGTTTGTTTTGGGGGGTGTGTGTGTGTGTGTGTGGTGTTTTTGGTGTGTTGGTGTGGGGTGTTTTGGTGTGTGGTGTTTTGTTAGAGGGGGGAGAGAGAGAGAGAGAGAGGAGGGGGAGAAAAAGGAGGGGGAGAGAGATAAAAAGAGAGAGAGAGAAGAAGAAGGGGGAGGAAAAAAGGGGGAATTTGGGAGAAGGGAAAGGGAAGAACGGAAAAAACAAACCATCCAAAACATTTATTAAAAAACTACCACCCCCCCGGGCCCATTGTGGGTAATCAAAATCAAACATAACACAAAACAAACCCCAAAACCCCCCAAAACCCCCCACCCCCCCAACCAAACCCCACCACCACACGCCCCCACCCAAACCCCCAACACAACCACACACACACACACACCCCACACACACACACAACACACACACCCCCAACCCCAAAACACACAACCCCCAAACACAACACAAACACACCCCACACACACACACAAAAACACAAAACCAACACACACCCGGGACACCCCACACACACACACGGGACAAAAACACCCAAACACAACCCAAAAAAAACAAAAAAAAAACAAAAAACCAACACCAAAACAACAAAAAAACAAAACTTTTATTCAAAAACAAAACCAAAAAAAACAAAAAACCCACAAAAAAAAAAACCCAAAAAAACTTTAAACCCCCCACAACACCAAAAACACCCACAAACAAAAAACCCAAACACCACACAAAAAACCACAAAAACCCCCCAAAACCACCAAAACAAAACCCAACCACAACACAACCCCCCCCACACCCCCCCACCAACCGGCATCCCCCCCAAAGCCCAAACCCTTTTTTAGCCCACACCCACCCAACCAAAATTTTGGGAAACAAGGGGAAAAAAACGCAGGGGGGCAAAAACCCAAAAACACTTAATTTAAAAATATCCCCTTTTAAATCAAATTTTTGAAAAATATTTTTTTTAAAGGAGTGGGCCATTTTAAGGTTTTTTTAATTTTTGATAAAGGGACCCAGACCGATCCCCCCAATTTGGGAAGGGCCTTTTTGAGATAAAGGGAATAGAAATTTTGGTAAAAGGTTTTTTCTTGCCTTGTTTTTTTTTGTTTAGTAAAATTTTTTTTGGGAATTTTAAACGGCAAGGATGGCCCGGAATAGAACCTTTTCAACCCCCCAAAATTTAAGGTTTCCCTTTTTTTGAGCGTTTTTTTTATTTTTGGCCCTTTTAACCAAAGAAGGAAATTTTTTTGAATTTTTTTTTTTTTTCGTTCGGGGAAGGCCCCCCCTTTTTAAAAAATGGGCATTTTTTTATAAAATTTTTCCTTTGTTTTTCTTTTTCTTTTTTGGTTATGGTAAAAACGGGTGGGCCCCCTTTAAGAGGGGAGACCATTTTTTCCTTGTTTTTTAAATCTTAATTTTTCAAAATTTTCCTTCTTAAAAAAAACCAGCTTTCTTTTTTTTTGTTTTTTTTACCCCCCAAAAAATAATCGGCAAGGGAATGATTTTGTTTGAACGAGGAGTAGAAAGCAAGGCGATCCCTTAAAACCAACCACATCCATTTTTTAAGAAAAAAATAAACCAAACCTCTGTCAAAATTCACGTAAAATTTTCTCACATCACACACCCTTGGGGTTTTTTCCCAAAAAACCCAAAACCCGTATGGGTACAACAAAAGCACACGGTAAACCCCCCAGTTATTCTTATTCTTAGAAGGAAAAGCATAAAGCATTTTATATCCCTTTTATAGGAAGGCGGTTCTCTGGCTTTTCTCACAAGGTTTAACCAATATTTAATGCATTTCACATAAGTTATTACAAAAAGAGGGAATCTCCCAGTTTCCCTAGACTAGTGCACTGGGTTTGTTCTTGTACTAACTTAAAAATTTTTTTTAAATTTTGGCAAAAAAATGCATCTTTCGATTGGGGCAGGGGTCCCCCCTAATACCCCCAAACTTCAGCACCAAAAGTTAACAGGGCTAAATTTTGGAAAATAAAAAAGTCTAAAAAAAATTGTAGGTGACTGCCGGCTAAAGTCCACAAAAGCTTCAGAATACCTATGCCCCCCTTTTTTGGGCTCTGCTGGCCATATCTTCGAGGAGAGGAAAAGAGGAGAAAAATGAAAGAAACAAAAGGATTTTAGGGGGAAACCCAAAGCGGGGAGACCCCCACGGAGAAAAAAAAAGCCATTTTTCTGTACGTTGGGGGGGGGGGGGGTGCGGGGGTGGGGGGGGGGGGGGGGGGGGGGGGGGTTGGGTTGGTGTGGGGTGTGTTTGTGGTGGGGTGGGGTTTTTGTTGTTTTGGTTTTGTTTGTGGGGTTTTGTTTTGTGTTGGGTGTGTGTGTGGTGTGTGTGTGTGTGTGTGTGTGGGGTGTGTGTGGTGTTTGTTGTGTGTGTGTGTGTGTGTGTTTGGGGGTGTGTGGGGTGTGTTTTGTGGTGTGGTGTTTTTGTGGGTGTGTTGTGTGCGCGCGCGCGGAAACGCCCCTTTTTTTGGGGGTTGCCCTGCAAATTTCGTTTTAACCGCGCGAGCGCACGCGTTTATGTATTTGGGCATTCACGACAGGATAGGACACAGGTGTGGTTTAAAGCTGACTATGATATTTTTTTCATTCAGCAAACATGGGCAGTTTATTATTCATTGGTTAGGACGGTTTATCATTTAAATTTGGGAGCAAAAACTGTTATGCAGCAGGTGCTGGGGGATGGCTAGGTGGGGGTGTTCATGGTGCCACTGAAGGGAAAGTGTGTATGTGACCACCGGTTGTACTTAGCAATGATCGTGTTTAAATGTGAAATGTACACCATGTGCCACCTCTTAAATCCCCCCCCACCCCCACACCCCCGACACCCCCAAACAAAAACCCCAAAACCAAAACCCCAAAACACCACACAAAACCCACACACACACACCCCCACCACA
>JABMCL010002631.1:1027500-1032500 GCA_018857735.1 Alviniconcha marisindica | reverse complement strand
AAAAATTTAGTATGCACGTTTTCAACAGTTCTTGCCAGTTCAGTTCAGTTCAGTTCAGTTCAAGATGGTATCTCTGCGCTCGGAAAAGCCCATATGCGCTCCATCCCGTCTCTCAGAAGGTTCCCCAACGTTGCCTTTGAAACGTTCCAATGTTCGTCTGACTGACGATGGCCCTCTCTCGTCCTTTCAAGGAAAATCGTCGAGCGCATTGAGTCCTCTGCTTGACCCATCCAAGATTTGCCCTGTCTCAGTCTGCATCCCTTTGTGTCTTTCACGGCTTGCATAACAAAAGCAACGACAGACACTTATTCTTCATGAAAGCAACGAGAAAGGAGAAACATTTTTGACAGGTGCTATGCAGGTCTAATAAATAATGAAGGAGATTTATTCAACGCTCTATTTTCCACTTCTGCAACTGGAAGTGCAGAGTGCTTTACAATAAGTCCAGCAACGCAAACACAGTCACACGCACAGAAAGACAGAGAGATCGAAACACGCGCAGAGAGAGAGAGAGAGAGAAGAGAGAGAGAGAGAGAGAAGAGAGAGGAGAGAGAGAGAGAGAGAGAGAGAGAGGGAGAGAGAGAGAGAGAGAGATTGGTGAGAGAGAGAGGAGATAGTGTGGAAGACGCAGTACAGACAGACAGACAGCCACACAGCACACACACACACACACACACACCACACACACAACAACACAACCACACACATCAACACAACAAACACCACACAGCAGCGGTGAAATCTGGTGAAGATAGCACACTCTTTTGTTCTGCCCCTATCCAAGCAAAGTCGCGAGATGGCCTGAAAAACGTAGAATATGTGCTAATGTTTTCATTTGCTGCCTTCCTATGATTTTCTATCAATATTATTATGTCCAGCTAAAGTACTTGTTTCGCTTTTAATTTCGGTTCGTCTGTGTGCGGCTTTGTTGGCTTACTAGTAACCAGTGAAGAGCAGGTGGAAAGGATTTAGCTCAAGACGTAACAGAAACTTGTGCAACACTCACAGCTTTGTTCATCATGACGACAAAGACAAAACCTGTCAGTCAGGCACAAAATGGCAGCGTTCACAGCTACGTTTTTGTTGTTGTTGTTTGGTTGCGACTTTCAGCGGTCGCTCGGTTTTGTCTGTACGTTTGTTTGTTTTTAGTTAACAACCTATGCTATAAATCGACTGTTAAATTGCTGTGAATATTTTATTTTGTTTTCCATTCCTATTCATAGAGCTCGTGACGATTGATCTCTTTTGGACAGCTGTGATCTCTTGTAGTGTTTGGTTTCCTTGGGCAACCTATCGCTTAGACTGCATTTCTAATGTTGCTGCAACCTCTTTCTACTAAGTCTTAATGAGAGATAAAACTCCTCACAAGTGGCTTGCTTCTCGAAAGATCTGAGTGTTGAGGAGCTTGAGAGACTACTTGCGGGCACAAAGCCAAAAACATCACACCATCGATCGCCTGGAGAAGAGAGGCGTGGAAAGAGGCACCGCTAGACGATCTTCCTTGAAAGGACGAGAGAGGGCCATCGTCAATCAGACGAACATTGGAACCGTTTCAAAGGCAACGTTGAGGAAACGTCTGAGAGACGGGGTGGAGCGCATACTTATGGGCTTTTCCGAGCGCATAGATACCGTGAACTGAACTGAAATGAACAAGCTCATAAAAACAAAAACAAAACAAAAACAACAACAACATGTTAACCTTGTTGAACCATGTTGGCTTGCACGAAGTTTCGGAAAATTCGGAATATTCGGAAAGAACAAAACAATTAGAGGATGTACCTCAGGTGCAGTCTATGTACCTTGTATTTACTCGCAGTTAAGCCAGGTGAGAGTTGTCGTGGGCCACTCAGGTCTTTGTTGTCGTGTTTGTGTGACAGCATTCGAGCGCTAATTAACTCTCTTGTTTGTTGATTGGAAGAGCTGTGGGACTGCACATAGAGCTGTGGTAACACAGACAGAGCTGTGGGACTGCACATAGAGCTGTGGTAACACAGACAGAGCTGTGGGACTGCACATAGAGCTGTGGTAACACAGAACTGTGGGACTGCACATAGAGCTGTGGTAACACAGACAGAGCTGTGGGACTGCATATAGAACTGTGGTAACACAGACAGAGCTGTGGGACTGCACATAGAGCTGTGGTAACACAGAGACTGTGGGACTGCACATAGAGCTGTGGTAACACAGACAGAGCTGTGGGACTGCACATAGAGCTGTGGTAACACAGACAGAGCTGTGGGACTGCACATAGAGCTGTGGTAACACAGACAGAGCTGTGGGACTGCACATAGAGCTGTGGTAACACAGACAGAGCTGTGGGACTGCACATAGAGCTGTGGTAACACAGAACTGTGGGACTGCATACAGAGCTGTGGTAACACAGACAGAGCTGTGGGACTGCATACAGAGCTGTGGTAACACAGACAGAGCTGTGGGACTGCATGTAGAGCTGTGGTAACACAGAACTGTGGGACTGCATATAGAGCTGTGGTAACACAGAACTGTGGGACTGCACATAGAACTGTGGTAACACAGACAGAGCTGTGGGACTGCACATAGAGCTGTGGTAACACAGACAGAGCTGTGGGACTGCATGTAGAGCTGTGGTAACACAGAACTGTGGGACTGCATACAGAGCTGTGGTAACACAGAACTGTGGGACTGCATACAGAGCTGTGGTAACACAGACAGAGCTGTGGGACTGCATATAAATCTGTGGTAACACAGACAGAGCTGTGGGACTGCATATAAATCTGTGGTAACACAGACAGAGCTGTGGGACTGCATATAAATCTGTGGTAACACAGACAGAGCTGTGGGACTGCATATAAATCTGTGGTAACACAGAGCTGTGGGACTGCACATAGAGCTGTGGTAACACAGACAGAGCTGTGGGACTGCATATAAATCTGTGGTAACACAGCAGAGCTGTGGGACTGCAATAGAGCTGTGGTAACACAGACAGAGCTGTGGGACTGCATATAAATCTGTGGTAACACAGACAGAGCTGTGGGACTGCATACAGAGCTGTGGTAACACAGGGCTGTGGGACTGCACATAGAGCTGTGGTAACACTGACAGAGCTGTGGGACTGCACATAGAGCTGTGGTAACACAGACAGAGCTGTGGGACTGCACATAGAGCTGTAGTAACACTGACAGAGCTATGGAACTGCATGTAGAGCTGTGGTAACACAGAGCTGTGGGACTGCATATAGAGCTGCAGGAACGCAGACAAAACTGTGTTAACACAGACAGAGCGGTGGGACTGCATATAAAGCTGTGTGAAAACAGACAGAACTGTGGGACTGCATATAGAGCTGCAGGAACACAGACACAGATGTAGAACTGCATATAGAGCTGTGGTAACACAGACAGAGCTGTGTGAACATAGAGCGGTGAGGCTGCATAATTATAGAGCTGTGGTAACACAGACAGAGCTGTGGGAACAGACAGAGCTGTGGGAACACAGACAGAACTGTGGGACTCCATAGAGAGCTGTGTGAACATAGACACAGCTGTGAGCTGTGGGACTGCATATAGAGCACACTCCGAGCACCGCTTTCCGGCACCTTCCTCCAAAGGAAGGAAGGAAGGAAGGATGTCGTAAACCTGTGCTTGCAGTTTGCATATAGAGCTGTGAGCACAGGCAGAGCTGTGGGAACACAGGCAGAGCTGTGGGAACACAGACAGAGATGTGGGAACACAGACAGAGCTGTGGGACTCCATAGAGAGCTGTGTGAACATAGACACAGCTGTGAGCTGTGGGACTGCATATAGAGCTGTGAGCACAGGCAGAGCTGTGGGAACACAGGCAGAGCTGTGGGAACACAGACAGAGATGTGGGAACACAGACAGAGCTGTGGGACTCCATAGAGAGCTGTGTGCACCTTCCTCCAAAGGAAGGAAGGATGTCGTAAACCTGTGCTTGCAGTTTGCATATAGAGCTGTGAGAACAGGCAGAGCTGTGGGAACAAAGACAGAGCTGTGGGAACACAGACAGAGCTGTGGGACTCTATAGAGAGCTGTGTGCACCTTCCTCCAAAGGAAGGAAGGATGTCGTAAACCTGTGCTTGCAGTTTGCATATAGAGCTGTGAGAACAGGCAGAGCAGAGCTGCGGGACTGGGAACCAAGAGTTGTGACAACGTAACGATGCAGTGAGAGCACAGAGCCGACCCTTGCGGCTACCGCTCCTCTTGAGTTTTGCTGAAGCGAGCGAAATGTCTACTGAAATATTGATGTCCGTATTGCTTTCCGCGTTTCCTGCGTATAATTGAATGTAGTTGTAGCACGCGAGGAGTAGCAGCCTATTATATGTTTTTCCGCAACACCACTGTCAGTCTTTAGAGTGGGCCCTGTCCACGCTGCCACCCTGATTTTTTTTTTTTTTTTTTTTTGGGGGGGGGGGGGCGGAGGGGTACGGAGCCGTTCAGTACGTTTCGTTCTCTCCGACATTACAGGAGCTGTCATTACTGGAGCTGTCTTTCTATGAGGGGTGAGCGCAGCTGACGAGTCCGTGGCTTAAAGGGTCGGCCTGCCTGTACATGTAAATAGCTGGCCGGGAAATTTCGAACAAATTCTCTTCAAAGTATGACACGGTCTCATCGCTGCTGGTTTATCACAGATATCTGGAAATCTGACCATCGCTTGAAAATGGCACTTGGCACAGACTTAAAATTCACTCTCAGTTTTCTGTCTGCTAAATCATTGTGTTGATAAAAGTGAATTTTGTCTTATTTCAAGACTCAAAAGCTTTGAAGCGAGGACTGCACACATCAGTCACTTCAACATTCCAAGGCCAGCCGTTATTTTCTAACAGTTGCTAAACTGCGTCTTTCTCTTCACGATTTATGCCCTCAAAGCCCCGCCCCCTTTGCCCAAATTGAGATTGACGCGAATGCGCATGCGGGAATTTTCACAGCCCGAAGGTATACCTTCGGGAACAGAGGCTTTAAGTGCTTTAAGTTTTGTTGACGATAATATCTGCACACGCAAAATCT
>JABMCL010002631.1:1015000-1017500 GCA_018857735.1 Alviniconcha marisindica | reverse complement strand
GTTCCAACAATCATTTTGGGATGCATGTTGTCCCATTTAGTCCCAGTTAAGAACTCTTCCCGTGAGAGCGGAAGTCCGGATGGCTTAATTCCCCTTGGAAACCAGAGCACCAGCTGACCGTCAGCTGACCAGCCCTAGTCCAGTCAGCTACGGAGGTTATACAAGGGGGAGGGGGTGGGTGGGGGGTGGGGGGGTTGGGGGGGGGGGGGAAATAAATTTCAGCCAACCGGAAAAGCAGAAATTAGGCAGAATTTCTAGCAGTTGTGAACCATACAAAGCTATATTCCGACCTACTGGAGACTTGATACTGGGAGTGTGTGTGTGTGTGTGTGTGTGTGTGTGTGTGTGTGTGTGTGTGTGTGTGTGTGTGTGTGTGTGTGGGTGCGTGCGTGCGTGCGTGCGTGCGTGCGTGCGTGCGTGCGTGCGTGCGTGCGTGGCGTGGTGTGTGTGTGTGTGTGTGCCCGCGTGCGTGCGTGTGCGTGCGTGCGTGTCAGTGTGTATATATGCATGTGTGCGTGTGTGCGCGTGCGTGCACGCGTGCGTGCGTATTTGCGTGCGTGCGTGCGTGCGTGTGTGTGCGTGAAAGTAGCAACAGGTGACCAGATGAAAACGGTCATTCATTCATTGATTTAATCACAGTCAGAGCAAAAAGACAGCAGGCAAACTTCAATTTGCAAGCAAACGAAAGAGGAAATCGTGGAAAAGAAATCGTGTCGCTCCTTCCGACGCCTGTTGTTCATTGCAAACAGTACAAATTACGAGAGAGAGAAAAAAAGGAAAAAAGAAAAAGGGAGTTGATTAGCGCTCGAAAGACGTCACAAGAACAGAACAAGAACAATAATCACCTACGGTAACTCTCACCCTGTATACGAATAAATACAAGGTATATATAAACTCCACTTCTGGTAGAGTTCATGTACCTTGTATGTACTCGCATGCCAGGTGAGAGGTACCGTAGGCGATTATCGTCCTTGTTGTTGTGTTCGTGTGGCGTCTTTCAAGCGCAAATTTTGTACCTTGTATGTTATGTATATACCTTGTAAATACACCTTTATGTAAATTATGTACTTGTCTGTACTCGCATGCCAGGTAAGAGGCACCGTAGGTGATTATGGTTTGTGTGATTCATTTGAGCGTTAATTAACTCCCTTTGTTGATTCTACGCAAGCCCCTCTCGGCCTCAGTTTGCTTCAGATTAGAACAGACTACGAGCGAGTCTAATGACGATCATAGTTCATTGTAAACAAACCAGCGTGCTGAAGGATGGAGCCGAGGTTTTCAGCCTAGAGGTACAGTTTCAACGAACACATGGCGACAGCAGACGAAGACGACTTAGCTGTCACCATAACTTTCAGCGCGTGCCGATTCCAAGAGGAAACGTCGGTGAGTGTCACGTTTCCTGCGATGCCTTTGTTTTTCGCTTGACGTCAACAATGTTAGTGACACACAAATTGTTGGCCTGAAATGCTCGGTGTTTGCCGAATATAGTACGATCCATATTGATCTGTGCTATTCCGGCGCCCCTGTTAGAGCGCAGCCGTGTCTTGGCTGCGGGCAAAATGGTAAGTGTCAGCTTTAATGGAAGACTACACAATAAAAAGTAACACACGATGGATGCGTACAGCGTTCACCGTGTACAGGCTTGCTTGCGAAGCTCTTCATCAGTGCATTAGTTTTGAGAGTGTGTCTCGTTTTGTTTTTCAGATTTCTGAAATTCTGCTCTGTCTGTGATCGCAGGCGTCATAAACGGGTGCCGCTACGAAGTTGGCGCGCGTGCATGCAAACACACACACACACACACACACACACACACACACACACACACACACACACACACACCACACACACCACACACACACACACACACCACACACACACACACACACACACACACACACACACACACACACACACACACACACCACACACACACACACACAACACACACACACACACACCACACACACACACACACAACACACACACACACACACACACACACACCAAACACACAACACGCACACGACAACGCAACGACACACGCACACACCACACAACGCACCACACACACACACACACACACACACACAAACACACACACACACACACACACACCCCACACACCACACACACACACACACACACACACACACACACACACACACACACACACACACATCAAACTCGTCTCGTCTTCTTCTTTTTCTTTTCTTTTTTTCAAGTTTAATAACGTAGACATACCATTTTTAGAAATGCAGGTAGTTGGTCCTGTACTCGTTCCTGTAAGTCTGACCAGTCCATCATTCCGACGTAAGATTTCGCAAAGTCAAAGAAAACCCGCTTTGGGCGCCAGGCGTAGGTAGCTTGTGTTCGCACAAACCGGTAGCACTAATTAGGCGAAGCGAGATTAACAGAGGAAGACGTTGTCTTCAGCTGTGACGGAGGCAGCAGGGACTGTCACGCATTCCGAGCCCTGCTTTCTGCCACGTTCCTCCACACA
>JABMCL010002631.1:1007500-1010000 GCA_018857735.1 Alviniconcha marisindica | reverse complement strand
AGAAAGGTTGGCTAGTGACATATTTGATACTTTTGCCTCACGTGCTGACCTAGGTCAAGACGTCATTGACACAGACTGCTGAGCACGAGATGGCAGCTAGTACTCATGGTCGTGTTTTCTCGACTTTAGAACGTCGATTTCTAACAAACAGGACCAGAAGTCGAGTGGAAAACTGCTCTGTGTCTAGTTTCATGCCTGTGGAATATAGGATCGAGTCCCCTTTAACGTCAGTGACTGGCCGCCAGAAGTGCAGGGGATGTTCTACAACCCCCTCCCTCCACGAATGCCGGAACATCTTCTGCCCTTGTTCCGACTTGAAGTGAAGCGGGTTCCGACATGTGCAGGGGGGTGGAAGAGTGAGAGAGAGAGAGAGAGTGTGTGTGTGTGTGTGTGTGTGTGTGTGTGTGTGTGTGTGTGAGCGTGTGTGTGTGTGTGTGTGTGGGGGGGCGTGTGTGTGTGTGTATGAGTGTGTGTATGTGGTGTGTGTGTGTATGTGTGTGTGTGTGTGTGTGTGTGTGTGTGTGTGTGTGTGTGTGTGTGTGTGTGTGTGTGCTGTGTGTGTGTGTGTATGTGTGTGTGTGTGTGTGTGTGTGTATGAGAGTGTGTGTGTGGGGGGGGGGGGGGGGCAGTGGGGGGGGGCGTGTGTGTGTTGGAGGGGGGGGGGCGTGTGTGTGTGTGCTAGAGTTTTCTCCCCAGTTGGATGGCAGGATTGCCCTGCACCCCCCCCCCCCAAACCTCACCCCAGTTGGATGGCAGGACGTCTGCCCCCCCCTCCAGTTGGATGGCAGGACTGCCCTGCCCCCCCCCCCCAAAAAAAAGCACCTCCATTGGATGGCAGGACTGCCCTGCCATTTCCCCCCCTCGCACCCCCGCACCCCCAGTTGGATGGCAGGACTGCCCTGCACACACCCCTTTCCCGCCCACCCCAGTTGGATGGCAGGACTGCCCTGCACACACCCCTTTCCCACCCACCCCTGTTGGATGGCAGGACTGCCCTGCACACACCCCTTTCCCACCCACCCCAGTTGGATGGCAGGACTGCCCTGCACACACCCCTTTCCCGCCCACCCCTGTTGGATGGCAGGACTGCCCTGCTGTCCCTCTGCCTGTATGTCATCGGGTCTTGCGGGCCGAGTGGCTACAGTGGGGAACCGGCTGTGGGACTGCGTGACGTGTACTGACGTCACTGAGTCTGTACGTGTTCCGTCTTTCTCTTCCGTAGCAGCATTCACACTCCCAGTCCAGTGTTGGTTCAGGCGAAGTCGCAGTCACTGCATGTCCTTCGCAGCTCACATGTAATTATTGGCTGAGGCTAACTTGACTGCATGTCCTTCGCAGCTGACATTCGCAGTCCAGTATCGGTTCAGGTGAAGTTGAAATCACTGCATGTCCAGTATTGTTCAGGCGAAGTTGCAATCACTGCATGTCCAGTATTGGTTCAGGCGAAGTTGCAATCACTGCATGTCCAGTATTTGTTCAGGCGAAGTTGCAATCACTGCATGTCCAGTATTGGTTCAGGCGAAGTTGCAATCACTGCATGTCCTTCGCAGCTGACACTCGCAGCCCAGTGTCGGTTTAGGCGAAGTTGCAATAACTGCATGTCCTTCGCAGCTGACAATCCGGCGTAGTCCAGTATTGGTTCAGGCGAAGTTGCAATCACTGCATGTCCAGTATCGTTTCAGGCGAAGTTGCAACCACTGCATGTCCAGTATCGGTTCAGGCGAAGTTGCAATCACTGCATGTCCTTGAGCTCCTCCAAACATCCGCGTGCACGCATCCTCAGCCACTGACCTACAGTTATAAAGATACTGTATTCCGGTCTGCGAGCTTCAACCGAGGTGTATTTATAGCGTGTAGCTCATCAGCTCCTCACGGCCGTGCAGGCTGTATGTAGGCTACGTACACCACCTCTCACTCGCTCCGCATCCGCTGAAGAAACGGTGCACGCGTGCAGTGCCTTGTACAGGACGCGCCGTCCTCCTAGCCTGCCTTGTACCCACCCGCTTAGCCTGCATGATGACACGGGCGGGAAAGGACGCTGACGCCGGCATTTGCCCTCGGCTCTCTGTGCCTTTCTCGTGTCAGCACCACCTGCTCCCTTCAAAGCCCCTCACTTTCACGCTCCTTTCTCCATACCCCCTACCCCCCCCCTACCCCCCTACCCCCCCCCCCCCCCACCACCACACTTTCCCCCCTCTCCCCTTCCTCTCCTCCACCTCCCTCTCCCTACCCCGTACCACCCTTCACTCCCCCCCCCCACCTCCCCTCCTCCGTTTCCCCATGTCAGCTCCCAAGGAGGAGCAAAGCCTGTCCTCAATGGCTGGTCTTTTACCACGAATCTGAGCTTAGTGAGCTCGTCTGGTCTGGCGGTAAAGCGCTAGGCTGGTGAGCAGAAGGGTCTCGGGTCGATTCCGCTTCGGCTCTCCCTTCTCTTGAAAAAAACAACTAAAAGTTGTAGTTTGTGAACACTGTCTTGTGGCTGCTGCATCTAGGTCACACA
>JABMCL010002631.1:992500-995000 GCA_018857735.1 Alviniconcha marisindica | reverse complement strand
CGCGCTGCCCTCCCGTCAGCGAGAAAGGGAGCCAATTATTGCCCAGATTGTCTGCCCTTACCCTGTAAGCCAAGGGGATAAGACTGGCTAATGTTATTAGGTGCAATATGATGGCATGTATTAGCCGCCAGGGACAGGGTACGGGATGGGCGTGAAGAGATTGGACAGTGCCTTACTTCTTCGCAAAGGTCTGTTTACAGATAGGTGCAGACAGAAACGTCCAGGCTAAATAATAATTAATTAATAATAATTAAAGTATTTATCAAACGCAAAATCTTGTCCGTACACGCGCGCGCGCACACACACACGCACGCACGCACGCATGTACACGCACGCACGCACGCACGCATGCACGCACACACACACACACACACACACACACACACACGAGCATGCTACCTATACACCGCTTAATTGACACAACTTAAAACGGGCAGCCAACAGATCAGGCTACCTGTAGAATGACCAACACTAAGGAATGTATGGAAACAATAAATAAAAAAAGTATATACAGCTATATAAACTATAAATGTATTTTGGCAAATACCAATGCCATACGGCAGCAAGTTGCACTTTACCACCTGCCAACTATCATCTCCTAGCTGCTCAACAAGAGCCATAGCAAAAAGCCTACCTCTTAACGAAAAATCCTGAGGAATGTTCTGGGGGAAATGTCAGCAGAAATGGACCATTAACAGAAAAACGACACTGTCTGGAATCTCGAGGCTGTCCTTTTAATTTCCCTTTTCCTATCTGCCTTGAGCAGTAGGACGAAGTAGAAGAACAAGAGAGCGGATAGGAAAGGGAAATTAAACGACACACGTGAGATTCCAGACAGGAGAGCGGCATCAGACGTCCCCAGCTTCCGTCTGGACAAAGGAGAAAGACAAAGAGAGAGAGAGAGAGAGAGAGAGAGAGAGAGAGAGAGAGAGAGAGAGGGAGAGAGAGAGAGAGAGAGATGACTATTGACAGCGTCACGTGGTGAGGGTATCCAACGGACTGGTCAGGTGAGGCTGGTGCACCATCACTCTGAATGATCTAGGTCACGACGGTAGGGTCACAAGATCGAAGGGGGTGGTGGGGTTGCTGGGGGTGGTGGGGGGTTTGGGTGGGTGGGGGAGGGTGGGTGGGGGGTGGGAGGTCAGAATTGGCAGAATAAAGGGTTTGTCTGCCCAGCAGTGTACCTACACTCCCGACCTCATTTTCGATCTGGGTTAGCTTCGGGGGCCACCTTGGGGGGGGAGGGGGGGATGTGTGGTGTGTTTTTGGTTTTGGGGGGGGGGGGGGGGGGATCAGAATCAGGGGGTTTCTGTGCCAGCATGTAAAACCCCCGGCCTCCTTTCGATCGGGGTTAGTTTGTGGCTTCACCTTGGGGGTGGGGAGGGGGGGTGGTTGTGTGTGTATTGTTTATTTGTGTGTGTGAGTGTGTGTGTGTGTGGGGGGGGGGGGGGGGGGGTCAAAATTGGCGAGAACGTAAAGGTTTCTTTAGCGGTATACACTCCCGAGCCTCATTTTCGATCTGGGTTAGTTTCTGGCTTCCCCCGGGGTGGAATGGGGATGGTGTGGTGTGTGTGTGTGGGGGGGGGGGGGCCCTTGGGAGAATAAGGTGCCTGTTGCCAGCAGTTACCTCCTCCCGACCTCACTTTCGATCGGGGTTAGCTTCGTGGCTACCCCTTTTGGGGGGGGGGAGGGGGGGATGTGTGAGTGTGAGTTTTTATGTATGTTTTTTTGGGGGGGGGGGGGGAGGTCAAATTTGCGAGAATGTAAAGGGTTGTCGTTGCCAGCAGTGTACCCTACACTCCCGACCCATTTTCGATCTGGGTTAGCTTCTGGCTACACCTTGGGGGTGGGGAGTGGGGGATGTGTGGGGGTGTGTGTGGGGGGGGGGGGGGGGTCAGAATTGGCAGAATTTGAAGGTTGTTGTTCCCCAGGGTGGCCAAAGCCTCCTTTCGATCGGGGTTTGCTTCGTGCTACCCCTTTTGGGTGGAGTGGGGGTTTTGTTTTATATGGTTTTTGGGGGGTGTGGGGGGGGGGGGGGGGGGGGGGTCAAATTGGCGGAATGAAGGTTGTCTGTTGCCACTTCCAGGCCTCACTTTCGATCTGGGTTACTTTGGTTTCCCCTTGGGGGGTGGGGAGTGGGGGATTGTGATTAATTTTTGTATGTGTGTGTGTGGGGGGGGGGGGGGGATGTCAGAACTGGCAGAACGTAAAGGGTTTTCTTTAGCAGTGTACCCTACACTCCCGAGCCTCATTTTCGATCGGGGTTATTTGTGGCTACATTGGGGGGGGGGAGTGGGGGATGTGTGTGTGTGGTGTGTGTGTGTGTGTGGTGTGTATTGTATGGGTGTGTGGGGGGGGGGTGGGGGGGGGCCCGTGGCGAGAATAAAGGGTGTCTGTTGCCAGCATGTAGCCTACACTCCCCCAGCCTCACTTTCGATCGGGGTTAGCTTCGTGGTTTCCCTTTTGGGGGGGGGAAGGGGGGGATGTGTGTTTTTGTGTG
>JABMCL010002631.1:965000-985000 GCA_018857735.1 Alviniconcha marisindica | reverse complement strand
GACAGACAGACAGACAGACAGACAGGGAGTTGCTCTCTCCGTTCTTCCATCATTTGTGTCTAGAGGGGAAAAGGGACCGTGCTGGCTACAGCACTCTGTATATAATAAGCACGTACTCATCGCAAACAAAGTGCGATGTCTAGCACGGAAAACATTTAGCACTTGATCACGTCGTTTTGATGAACACTTCTGAGACGGGCGCTGTCGAGCGATGGAACCAAGCACGTACTTCTCCACACAACTGCAGTTGTCTCAGACAGGAAACGCGTGCTCTTGGTCCTGTCACTGCTGAGACAGTCTATATGAGCCAGAGGGTGGATTAAAGGAACTAGCCTTCTCAGTTCCAGGCGGAAGAAACGATTTTTGGGGGGAGATATGAATGATTGTTATTTTAGTCCTATTTTTATTTTTATTTTTTTATTTTTTATGGCATTATTTTTGTCTCTCCCCCATCTGCAGGCTAATTTGACAATAAAATGACCAATTATAGCGAGCAACAAATACATAGCTACAAATACAGATCATCCCTTTTCTAGAATGCTAAACTACTTCATCAAAAGTTCACTCCGCAAAGATAGAGACTACAGAATAAAGATTTTTTTTTTTTAATATACAGAAATAATAAATCGGTGAAAAATAATTCAAGCTATACGTATTTTTTCCGTGACCTTTACGCAAAACTTACGACTCCCGGTGTTATATCCGTAACGTCAAAAACAATTTGCTGACGTCAAACTGAAACGCAGCAAGAGTGCAAACCGCGAAAAGGAGCACGAAAAAACTAACAAAAATACAACAACAAAACCAAACAAACAACAACAACAACAACAACAACAAAACATCAATGTCGCTGCCAACTTATAAACTCGACATTAAATCAACGGGACTTTCAATTGCAAACTCTACACTGCTAATCCATGTTCTTTTCACCTGGGCCAGGCACTCGAGGAGTTATTTTCGATTCGATTCGGATCTAAGAATGGGCAATTCCTTTCAAGGGATCCCAGACGTTTAAGCATGTTTGGTCAGAAAACGCACAAAAAAAGTGCAGATATTTCCATTTTGCTGGCTTCATGCATTGTCCTGTCAGTATCAGTGCAACAGTAGTATTTCTCCGCATCAACTTTCAGCTCTTCTGGGCGCAACCGTGTTAGTTCGCTCCGAATTTACTAGTGAAGAACAGAAAAGGGTTGGCCCAGGACGTAATATATGGCCAGGACATAATAACTAATATACGCTTCTGCCGCACACGCCGGATTTCGTCATGACGTCACAGACACATACTGCCAGACACACGCTGCCACCCGGAAGAGAGAGGACATAAAAGTCAAGTTAGTGACAAAAAAGGTCGAAACGGACAAAGCGTTCAGGAAATAAAGGGCCAAAACTGACAGTTATTCAATATACATGAATTCCCCTGATACAACCGTCATGGACTAATGGGTGTTAAAAACCAATTACAGCTCTCTCTCTCTCTCTCTCTCTCTCTCTCTCTCTCTCTCTCTCTCTCTCTCTCTCTCTCTCTGTCTCTGTCTCTGTCTCTCTGTCTCTCTGTCTCTGTCTCTGTCTCTCTGCTCTCTCTCTTTTCTCTCTCTCTGTCTCGTCTCTGTCTCTCTCTCTCTCTCTCTCTCTCTCTCTCTCTTCCCTCCCTCTCTCTCTCTCTTCTTCTCTTTGGGTGGACATTCTCATGTATAATATTTCACTCACTCATTCATGCCTATAATATATATATATATATTATGTATATAAATAGTGCCTGTAATTTAATATCTACTCATCAGTAGCTTAGCAAAGACTAGTTGTTAGGTTTTTGACTGAACCTAAACTACAATCCTTGTATAAAAAGGTTTTCGAGTTCGAGTTCGAGTTCTCTCTGTCTGTCTGTCTGTCTGTCTGTCTATCTACATCTCTATCTTCTCGCCCTGATATAACCGTACTAGTTGACTGGGCGTAAAACACCAAGTTACTTTCTATCTTGCTATCTACCTATATATGCATCAACCTACCTACCTACCTATCTACCTATGTACATGACATGGAAACGACGAAAAAGATGAAACGACGTTTTGTACGCACTATGAAGATCTCGTTACAGCAGGCTACACTGTGTGTGTCGTTACGCAGTTCCTTCCCCCTGTCACTGTGTTCGTTACTTCCAGAAAGGTAACGTCTGACCAAACAACCGCTGGGTCCTGTTTGGCCAAAAATACACTCTGCCTATCATTCTACAACAACTGCATCGTCTTCTTACTTTTGCCTATCATGTTACAACAAATAAATCGTTTTTATTACGCCTGCAGATCATGCTACAACAAATAAATCGTATATTTTTCTTCCTATCATGCCACAACAAATAAATCGTCTATTTTTCTGCCTATCATGCTACAACAAATAAATCGTCTATTTTTCTTCCTATCTTGCCACAACAAATAAATCGTCTATTTTTCTGCCTATCATGCTACAACAAATAAATCGTCTTTATTTTTCTGTTTATCATGCTACAACAAATGAATCATCTATTTTTCTGCCTATCATGCTACAACAAATAAATCGTCTATTTTTCTTCCTATCTTGCCACAACAAATAAATCGTCTATTTTTCTGCCTATCATGCTACAACAAATAAATCGTCTTTATTTTTCTGTTTATCATGCTACAACAAATGAATCATCTATTTTTCTGCCTATCATGCTACAACAAATAAATCGTCTATTTTTCTGCCATTCATCCTACAACAAATGAATCGTCTGCTTATCATGCTATAACAAATAAATCGTCTTTATTTTCCTATCATGCTACAACAAATACATAGTCGTTATTACTTCTGGCTATCATTTTACAACAAATAAATCGTCCTTATTCTTCTGCCTATCATACTACAATAAATAAATCGTCTATTTATCTGCCTATCATGCCCCAACAAATAAATTGTGTATTTTTCTGCCTATCCTGCTACGACAAATAAATCGTCTTAATGCTTCTGCCTATCGCGATACAGCAAACAAGTCGTGATTATACCTCTAGTGATCTAGTTCAAACAAATGAATCGTCCCCATTGTTTGCAGCCGGTACAGCTGCACCCAGCCATGTCTGGGTCAGTAAGTAATCATCTACAATTTCTGTACCGGAGACCACATCTGCTGATGCCTTGTTAGCGTGTCACACTCGACTCATCACTGATAGAATGGAGCGCGCTAATGCGCTGTGGACCTGTGAGCCAAAAACAAAATGATCAGCGTTCAGTCCTTTCATTGGGACGTTTATATACATGTACTCTGTGTGCTTGTGTGTGTGTGTGTGTGTGTGTGTGTGTGTGTGTGTGTGTGTGTGTGTCTTCTATGCGCATTACACAAGCTTGTGCTGCGCGTGCGTTGCTGCGTGCGTGCGTGCTGCGTGCGTGCGTGCGTGCGTGCGTGCGTGCGTGCGTGCGTGCGTGCGTGCGCGCGCGCGCGTCTGTGTTGAGTGTCTGTGTTTGTTGAAATCACACAAAGCAGCATTGACAGCAGCAGCAGCAGCAAACAACAACGACAACGTCACAATGAACCCATCGCGAGCACTCCAAAAATAAATACAAATCGACTCCATGTCCTGCGTGGTTTGGATCTCTGTCCGCGCACAATCGCCCGCGCAATCCGACTTTTTGGCCTCCAGGTATGTGATCCGTGGCCGCTCGCTGAGTTTGTTTACGTGAGCAAGAGCACGTTTTCACAAAACATCCGTCTCAGGAGTTGGTTTCTTTTTTAGTTTTTTAGTTTTTTCTTTCTTTTTTTACCCCTCGAGTTATTTATTCTACCTCCAGGAAAACAGGGCATGTGCATCCGGAGCAAAGCGGAAGTCGGAAGCCGACCAACTAAAACGACGACGACTTTTGAACCAATCAAAGCCACAGCACGGGAAAGGATGGATTGTTTCTGCAGCTCATGCAACAAATAGTAGGCCTATCATCGTCACTGTTTCTGCAGCTCATGCAACAAATAGTAGGCTTATCATTGTCACTGTTTCTGCTGCTCATGCAACAAATAATAGGCTTATCATTGTCATTGTCGCTGCAGCTCATGCAACAAATACTAGGCCTATCATCGTCATTGTTTCTGCAGATCATGCAACAAATAGTTGGCAAATCCTCGTTATTGTTTCTGACGCTTATGCAACAGCAAATAAATCATCTTCATTGATTTTACAGCTCAAGTAACAGCAAAATTTTAACAGCATCAGCTTCATTGGTTCCGTGATGCTCATGCAGCAACAAACAGCACAATCTTCATTGATTCTGACGCTCATGCAGCAACAAACAGCATAATCTTCATTGATTCTGACCCTCATGCAACATCAAACAACATGAACTTAATCGTATCTGTTTCTGCCGCTCATGCAACAACGCGTGTTATGATATTCGTTGTTTCTGCTGTCCAAGCAACAATAAAAAATAAAAAAAAGCAGCTTAAATGTTTCTGCCACACACAGCGCATACACCACACAACACACGCATTTCTTAGCAGTGAGTGCGCAGAGCAATCATTCAAAATAAACGATCCATCTTCATGTTTCGGCCATTCCTTCGACAGCTAGTAAATCATCTTTATAGCTTCTTCCATCCATGCAACAACGAAAAGGTGTTTGCGTTGACCTTCCACCAGACCTGGGCGGGTTCACAAAGTGTTCCGATACTCGCAGAACTCTCCTTGACGGAGACAGGAGAAATTATTTTCGAGCGTTAATCCTAGCAAACCGCTCAACGCTTTCAAGAGTGTCCATTCTTTATAACCTTTTCGTTTACACGCTAACCTCGACAGTCGAAAAAACCTCGGTGTCAACATACAGTTGAAAGCATCTGTGTGGGCACAGAAGCAATACAATTCCGGCTGTCACCGGTCCGAGAGTTTAATAAACATTTTAGCCAATCAGGAAATAGCTGGGAAAAGGGGCAGGGATAGCTCATTATTTTGGTAGAGCGTCCACCTGAAAAGCCAGGCGCAATACTGGCGCGTGTTCGAGTCCCCGGGTGCGGCAAGGGATTTTTCTCCCACTGAGAGTCAACTTCCAGCCCAGGTCTTTGCTCTTATCTTCGTGTGGCGTCTATGGAGGCTTAATTAACGCCCTTTGTTGACTTTATGATCAAGTGAAGCCGTCTTATGTGGCGTGTATGGAGTTTTAATTAACGCCCTTTGTTGATATTATGATCAAGTGAAGCCGTCTTATGTGGCGTCTATGGAGTTTTAGTTAACGCCCTTTGCTGATTTTATGATCAAGTGAAGCCGTCTTATGTGGTGTCTTTGGAGTTTTAATTAACACCCTTTGTTGATTTTTTGAGCAAGCGAAGCCGTCTTTGAGGGTGCGACCTTGGTGGATTTTGTCCACCTACTATTAATTAGTCGCATCCAAGGTGACAGTTATTGTGGTCTCTGTTGCTCTGCCCTTTGTTCCACGTATGACGTCAGTTCTGAGTGGTTCACTCCCTTTCACAGTGGTCGCTAAAGCACATCATTCACCGTAGCGGACTCAATGCACTGGCAGCTGACGACTTCCACCATAATACTAATAATCCTACCTATCAAAATATTTTAACAGCCCAAGGCGCGTACATCAGCAAGAATAGTGACAACAAACTGCAACAAAAACAAACAAAAAAATTAACAAAAATACGTATTCATGTACTTCACAGTACACACACGGTTCCCCTTTAATCCCCACCCCGCCCCACCTCCCTCCCCGTGTCACGGGCCAGACTGGGTGGTCAGACCACACTGACCGGTGGGTTTCACAGCGACGTTGTGCTCAATTCTCGACAGACCAGTCACACTGAGAGTGATACACGGAGGAAGGGTTTGGCCATTGCGAACTACGTCTCTTCTCTTTTTAAGTAAAAAGAAAAGAACAGAAAAAAAGAGCCGTTTTTACCTAAACACTTAATGGCAGGCAGCCTCGCTTAAGCGTACCGGTGTGTTTGGGTGCACGGTAATCCACACATTATTTTTCCTTAACTTAACGATTTTTAAATATCAAATCAATCATAAAGAGCCCCTTCTTTCCCTTACACACACACAACACACACAACAACACACACACACACACACACACACACACACACACACACACACACACACACACACACACACACACTCTTCTCTCTCTCTCTCTCTCTCTCTCTCTCTCTCTCTCTCTCTCTCTCTCTCTCTCTCTCTCTCTCTCTTTCAACAGTTCGTGGACGAATATCGAATTTCTAAATCATAACCGGTGTTGGAGTGCAATGAGGTAGAGAGAAGACTAATACTTTAATACTTTTGAAATGGCAATGAAACGTAAAACGCGCGGGTGTGTGTGTGTGTGTGTGTGTGTGTGTGTGTGTGTGTGTGTGTGGGGGGTGGGGGGGGGAGGGGGTGTAGAGTGAGAGAGAGAGTGCATGCGTGCATGTGTGCGTGCGTGCGAGCGTGCGTGCGTGCGTGCGTGCGTGCGTGCGTGCGTGCGTGCGTGCGTGCGTGCGTGCGTGCGTGTGCGTGCGTGCGCGTGTGCGTGCGTGCGTGCGTGCGTGCGTGCGTGCGTGCGTGCGACAGAACAGTCCGCGAGGTCACGACCCCCTTTCTTCCCTTGTACATGACTTGAAGACAGATGAGAGACGGGCGAACATTTCACTTGTACAGATCCTTTTAACAGATACGCTGTGTCAGTGTATATACAGGCCACGCCTAGCCTCTGGACATCTGTAGCTGGGCCAAAATTAAAGGGGACCCGAAGCAAACAAGAGAGTCACAAGCCTTAGCCTATTGATAGAAATGCAATTAACAAATACAGTAATAATAATAACACTACTACTACTACTACTACTACTACTACTACTACTACTACTAATAATAATAATAATAATAAATTTTAAAAAAGGCACAAAGCAGCTGTTTTCACTGGATTTCTGGCTAGGTTGTTGAACGTCGACGTTTAAATGTTGAGAAAATACCACAGTGAGTACTGCCAATTGTGACCAGCAGTCTGCACCAGTGACGTCATCAGGAAGGCTGGCGTGTGTGGCAAAAGTATCAAATAATTATGCCACTAGTGAGCCAGTTGTTTTCCTTCCTTAAACGCTAAACAGAAAACTAACACTGCTGCATCCTGCAGAGTCCCTGATTGGAAGCAAGGAAATACTTGTTCTGTGTGTGTGTGTGTGTGTGTGTGTGTGTGTGTGTGTGTGTGTGTGTGTGTGTGTGTGTGTGTGTGTGTGTGTGTGTGTGTGTGTGTGTGTGTGTGTGTGTGTGTTGACAGAACAACCAATTACATCTCTCTCTCTCTCTCTCTCTCTCTCTCTCTCTCTCTCTCTCTCTCTCTCTCTCTCTCTCTCTCTCTCTCTCCTCTCTCTCTCTCTGCGTGCGTGCATGCGTGCGTGAGTATGTGTGTGTGTGTGTGTGTGTGTGTGTGTGTGTGTGTGTGTGTGTGTGTGTGTGTGTGTGTGTGTGTGTGTGTGTGTGTGTGGTGGTGTTTGTGTGTGTGGTGTGTTGTGTGTGTGTGTGTGTGTGTGTGTGTGTGTGTGTGTGTGTGTGTGTGTGTGTGTGTGTGTGTGTGATGTGCGTGCGTCTGTGTGTTTTGTTTGCTCTGTCTCTGGGTTTTGCCGTGTATAATGAAGCAACTATATAATGTGTGTGTGTGTGTGTGTGTGTGTGTGTGTGTGTGTGTGTGTGTGTGTGTGTGTGTGTGTGTGTGTGTGTTGTGTGTGTTGTTGTTGTTGTTGTTGTTGTTGTTGTTGTTGTTGTTTGCTCAGTCTGTGATTTTTGTGTAAACGTTTGATTTTTTTAGTAATGAAACCACCATATATATAACTCCATCAGCAAAGACGTAAGCGAGTGTGAAAGTATATACATAATTATTGTAAAGGATGGACGCACAATCTTCTGAATAAAAAGCCCCACATTGATGCGGAAATAAAAACAGCACAGCCTTCACTTGGAAATCTTCGTACATTTTCTGCGTTTTCGGAACAAACTGCGTCTCCGCTTCGTTCCCCTTTAATCTTCCAACTGTTGATTCGGGGTCCGGAGATAAAAATGTAGGTCAGCCTTGTGTGCAGACATTTACCGGTTTGCAACGTCGGTGTAAGATGACGCTGACCTGTTTGGCTTCCTCGCCTTCGTCTGTCACTCGTTGACAGGTTCCTTGTATAACGATCACGAAAACACCCCGCGTTTCATTCGGGGACTGTTACTGTGTGTTTGCATGTATGCCTGTACGTTCAGTTAAAAATCAAACTTATACACTGTGTCTACACAAGCACTCTACGTCTCGCTTTACGCACGCTCTCTAGATAAGACAAAATAAGATGAGATGAGACTGTTTACTGCCCATGCTAAAATCATAGACAGAAACTTGTCTCTCGTCTGCACATAATGTCAACATTGAAACGTAACTCTCGGCCTCATTCTGTCAACGATTGACTGTGCCAACACCCAGTGTCGGTCTTATAGTAACTCCGTGTGGGTTGGTTACTTGCTATCTAGGGTTATAACTAAGATGGGGTCACCTCAGGACGACTCTGTGAAGATATTAATAATAATAATAATAGGGAACTTACAGAGCGCTTTCGGAAACCCAAAGCGCTTTACAACTTAAACAAAACAAAAAAACACTGTGCAAATACCCATAATTATACAAATCAATGTATGCAAGCATACAAGTAAGTAAGTAAGTTGGTGTTTACGCCCAGTCAACCAGTGCGGTTATATCTGGGCGACAAGCATACAAAGCATACGAAAATTAACAAACATTTGTATACAAAGCATGGCAAAAACACACGCACACAAAATAACGCGTACATGCGCGCGCGCGCGCTCACACACACACAGAGGATCGCGCGCACACACAATGCTAATAAATAACACACGACCGCGCCCCTCACTCACGCATACACACACACACACACACACGCACGCACGCACGCACGCACACACACACACACACACACACACACACACACACACACACACACACACATATGGCTGAGAAGGACAGATAGGCTACATACTTTACTGGTGATGGGTTGGTAGAATGAGAAGAGGAAAAACGACATATCTGTATACATGTAGAAGAGAAGACATGGGGTTCTAGTTTTGACTTAAAAGAAGAGTGTATACAGACGAATGTCTAACAAAGAGAAGAAGAGACTGGGATCCCAAGCAGAAATGGCTGACAATATTTCAAGCAATGTGTGTGTGTGTGTGTGTGTGTGTGTGTGTGTGTGTGTGTGTGTGTGTGTGTGTGTGTGTGTGTGTGTGTGTGTGTGTGTGTGTGTGTGTGTGTGTGTGTGTGTGTGTGTGTGTGTGTGTGTGTGTGAATGTGTGTGTGTGTGTGTGTGTGTGTGTGTGAATGTTTGTGTGTGTGTGTGTGTGTGTTTAGGGTTTTTAAATTTAATAAAAATATCCATTCTTCCCAGCATTGGACGAGAAAACAACTCAGCCAAACAGAAAATAAGTTCTTTCCTTTCTCATCTCAGTTTTCGTCGTTTTTAACCACTTAGCTGTTGTTTAATTGTCGTTTTGTCGCTTGACGAAGGGGATTACCCCGAAAATTTGCAGATTGTGTGTGTATATGTCATCATAAATAGGCGTTGTTTTGAATCTTTTATGTGTTTGGATATCATCTTTTAAATTGAATACTCTTCCACGTAAAGATTAGCTCTCGGGCAGGATTCAGATGAAATGGCTGACGACGTTTTAAGCAAAAGGTAGTATCTGCCGAAAATGTGTGCGCTGTTTTATCTTCTCCCATTCAAAAGCGTTCATTTCTGAACCTTTGCGTGTCTTGACCAAACTACTGAGCTGTCAGTTTTGCTAGTGGGCGTGCAAAAGCCTTTCACCCACACAGAAAGACCCAAAAATGTTTTTATTTTTTAATTCCCGAACAAAGATGCAAGACCCGGGGTTGCGGTTTTTACAGTCGGCACCCCCTAACATCCGCGTGCCCGGATAAAAGGGGTCATTTGTAAAGGGGGTAGGACTGGTTCTGGTTTACTTTGGCCCTTCACCCGGGTTAGGGCAAAGGGCCACCGGAACCCCCCTGTCGGGCCCTTCTTCGGTACAAAACCCGCCAAAGGGGCCCTTGGACCACATGACCTCGTCCGCCCCTTTCTGCCCTTTTTTTTTAACCCCCCATCCTCCCTTTTTGGGGGGTTTTCCTCTTTAACCCCTTTTGGAGCGGGAAATTTAGTGAGGAGTTTCCCTTCCCCTAGTTTTAGTGTGGAGTTTCTTTTAACCCTATGTTTTTTTAAAGGGGGGGCCTTTTCCCCCCATAAAGGGGTTTGGGGAGGGGGTTCTCAAACGCCCCGGTTTAGTTAATTTTCCTTCCCCCCCTTTTGGCCCCCAAGGCCGCCAAATGGGGGTTTCCATTCCCCCACCCTGGCAATTTAAGCGGGGGGTGGGGAATGGGGGGTTTATCCACCCTGGGTTAACATTTTGGGGGTCTTTTTAAAACCCCTCTGCATTTTTGTGGGGAGTCTCTCTTCACCCTGATGCTAGTTTTGGGGTTGGTTATTTTTAAAAACCCTGATGATTTTAGTGTGGGGGTCTCTTACACCCCTGATGCTAGTTTTAGTGGGTTTTTTTCCCACACCCTGATGCTTTTTTAGGGGGGAATTCCCTTTACCCCACCATGTGGGTTTTGGGGGGCCCGCTTCTATTACGTCCCCGATTTGGGTTTTAGTAAGGGTTTTTTTACCCCCCTCTGGCGGGCGGAAGTAACCCAAAATTTTTCCTTGCCCCTTTCCCCTTTATTTGAGGTTTTGGGAAATTTTGATGATACATTTAGTGAGGTGTTTCTTAAGGGGTAAAAGGAGTTCCTTTTTAAACCCCTCATGCTAGTTTTTTTTTGAAGGGTTTGTTTTAAAAACCCCTTGGGAAAAATTTTTTGTGACGAGTTTTCTTTGCACCCCTGATCCCAGTTTAGTGGGGGTTTTTGTACTCCTGGTGTTTTGTTTAGTAAGGAGCCCCCTGCACCCCCCAATGTTAATTTTGGTTAAAATTTCCCACACCCCCAAGCAAAGTTTTGGGGGGGTTTCCTTTCACCTGATGCCGATTTTAGTGGGGGGGAGTTTCTTTTTCCCCCGGGGATTTGTTTTAGTGAGAAGTTTTTCCTTTGAACAAATGTTTTATTTGGGGGGTTTTTCATCCAAACTTTGGTTTTTTTTGGGGGGCCCCTCTAAAACCCTGATGCTATTTTTTTGTGGTGAGTTTCTTTTAACTCCTGGGGTTCAGATAGGAAAGTTTCTTTTTAATTGGGTTTTGGCAAAGAAGAATTTTTTCCCTTGCTACCATAAAAGGACCATTTTTGGTTCTGGTTTGTTGGTTCAACAAAAAACCTGACGGCTCAGAGCTGACAGGGACCTGTCCACACCCGGTTTTCCCGCACCCCTTTTAAGTCATGCTTTTCAGTGAGGAGTTTCTCTTTTCCACCCCTGGTTTTGGGTGAGGAGTTTCTTACACCCACTGGTTTTGGAGGAGAAACCCTTGGCTTTTTAGGGGGAGTTTCTTTAACCTTTTAAAAAAAAAGGGTTTTAGGGAGGGAGCCTTTTCCCAACCCCCCGGGTTTAAAGGGGATGGGGGGATTTTCCCCCCAAGTAACCCCCAATGTTTTTTGGGGGTTTCCCCCCATTAATTCCAGAGTTTTTGGGGGTTTTTTTACCCGGTTTGGGGGGAGCTTTAAAACCCCAATTTTTAGGGAGGAGTTTTTTTTACACCTAAATGCTTTTTGGGGGGGTTTTTTTGCCTCCTTTGATTTTTAAAAGGGGGATTTTCAAACACCCTCGAGCTGGTTTTTTTAAAGTTCTTCCACCCCGATGCTGTTTAAAGGGGGGAGTTTCCCACCCCCTGACCCTTTTTTAGAGGGGGGTTAAACACTGCTTAATTTGGGTTTTATAGGGGAATTTCCATTCCCTCATTTTCATTTTTAGGGAGGGGCCCCCATTCCCGTCCCGGGGTTGGTTTTTTGGGGGGGAGGAGCCCCCCCCTTCCTGGGAGCTTTTTTAGTGGGGGGCCCTTTTCCCCCCCCTTTCTGGGCAATGGGGAGTTTCTTTTTAATTCTTAGATTTTTTTTTTAATTTTTTGAACTTCCCTGTTTACAAAAAGGGTTTAAATTTTTTTTAGTGGGGGGAGTTTTTTCCACCCTCTTGTTTAGTTTTTAAAGGGTTTTTGGGTTTTCCCCCTTTTTGGGTTTAATTTTTGGGAGGAGTTTTTTGCAAAACGGGATGCCGTTTTAGGGGGAGTTTTTTGGGTACTTTTTGGGGTTGGATTGTTTTTTGGGGGGTTTTTTTGCACGACAATGTGATTTTGGGGGAGGAGTTTTCCCTTTACACTCCAACGCTAGTTTTTGTAGGAGTTCTCTTACACCCTGATGCTGTTTTTGTGGGGGGATTTTTTCTTACATTTCCTGCTGCGGGGTTCAGATAGTGAACGGGTTTTCCCCTTTTACACCCCTCGTGTTGGTTTCCGTTTAGTCAGCTTTTTCTCCCCTCTTTGATTTTCAGGGACCAGTTTACTTTTTCACTTTTTTTTAATGTTTCCCCCGGGAAACCCAATTCCAAAATTTGCTGGCCTTTAACTTAAAAGATGCAAGAGCAAGGTTTTGTAGGTTACAGCTCGGCACCGCTCACATCCAGCGCTCGACCGAGACTAGGCAAGTGTCGGTTGTCATGGGTAGGACTCGGTTCTGGCTACTTTCGGCTCTCAGCATGCTTAGGGCGCAGCAGCCACCGACACGCCTCGTCTGGCTTCGTCTCGGTACAGACCCGCCTGACGGCTCAGAGCTGACATGACCTCGTCCGTACATCTGTCTTGTTACTCAGCAGGTCATGCCGTTTCAGGCTTCTCTTACACTCTGATTAACGTTTTACTGGAGGAGTTTGCTGCACCTCCTCAGGCTGGTTTTAGTGTGGAGTTTCTCTTACTCTGATGCTAGTTTTAGGGAGGAGTTTCTCTTACGCACCTCATGATGTTAGTTTTAGGGAGGAGCTTCTCTTACGCTCCTCGAGCTGGTTCTGAATTGAGGACACTCCTCATGTTAGTTTTAGGGAGGAGCTTCTCTTACGCTTCTCAAGCTGGTTTTAGTGAGGAGTTTCTCTTACACCCCTCTGGCTGGTTGAAGTGAGGAGTTTCTCTTACACTCCTCCAGCTGGTTGAAGTGAGGAGTTTCTCTTACACTCCTGATGCTAGTTTTAGTGTGGAGTCTCTCATACACTCCTGATGCTAGTTTTAGTGAGGAGTTTCTCTTACACTCCTGATGCTAGTTTTAGGGAGGGGGTTCCCTTACACTACTCATGTCAGTTTTAGGGAGCAGCTTCTATTACGCTCCTCGAGTTGGTTTTAGTGAGAGGTTTCTCTTACACCCCTCTGGCTGGTTGAAGTGAGGAGTTTCTCTTACACTCCTAGTGATTCTTTTAGTGAGGTGTTTCTCTTGAACTTCTGCTGATACATTTAGTGAGGTGTTTCTCATAGTTTTAGTGAGGAGTTTCTCTTATACTCCTCATGCTAGTTTTATTGAAGGGTTTGTCTTCAACTCTTGGTAATATGTTTTGTGAGGAGTTTCTCTTGCACACCTGATGCCAGTTTTAGTGAGGAGTTTCTCTTGTACTCCTGGTGATTGTTTTAGTAAGGAGCTTCTCTTGCACGACTAATGCTGATTTTGGTGAGGAGATTTCCTTACACTCCTAACGCTAGTTTTTGTGAGGAGTTTCTCTTGCTCACCTGATGCCAGATTTTAGTGAGGAGTTTCTCTTGTACTCCTGGTGATTGTTTTAGTGAGGAGCTTCTCTTGCACGACTAATGCTGATTTTAGTGAGGAGCTTTCCTTACACTCCTAACGCTGGTTTTTGTGAGGAGTTTCTCTAACACTCCTGATGCTAGTTTTTGTGGTGAGTTTCTCTTACACTCCTGCTGCTGGTTCAGATAGTGAACAGTTTCTCTTACACTCCTCGTGTTGGTTCAGTTTAGTCAGCAGTGTTTCTCACATTGCTACTATGATTTCAGGGACCAGTTACTGGTATACTGTGTTTGTAATGATTGCACACAAACAATTCCAGATGCTATCCTTTATCCAAACAAAGATGCAAGAGCAAGGTCTGTCAGGTTACAGCTCGGCACCGCTCACATCCAGCGCTCGACCGAGACTAGGCAAGTGTCGGTTGTCATGGGTAGGACTCGGTTCTGGCTACTTTCGGCTCTCAGCATGCTTAGGGCGCAGCAGCCACCGACACGCCTCGTCTGGCTTCGTCTCGGTACAGACCCGCCTGACGGCTCAGAGCTGACATGACCTCGTCCGTACATCTGTCATTCTTGTTACACTCCTTGAGTCATGCCGTTTTAGAGAGGAGTTTCCCTTACACTCCTGATGCTAGTTTTATGGAGGAGTTTCTTTTACACTCCTCGAGCTGGTTTTAGTGTGGAGTTTCTCTTACACTCCTGATGCTAGTTTTAGGGAGGAGTTTCTCTTACACTCCTCGAGCTGGATTTAGTGAGGAGTTTCTCTTACACTCCCCATGCTAGTTTTAGGGAGGAGTTTCTCTTACACTCCTCATGTTAGTTTTAGGGAGGAGCTTCTCTTACGCTCCTCGAGCTGGTTTTAGTGAGGAGTTTCTCTTACACCCCTCTGGCTGGTTGTAGTGAGGAGTTTCTCTTACCTCATTCTATATTTATTCGTGAGGTTGTCTTACACTCCTGGTGCTAGTTTTAGTGAGGAGTTTCTCTTACACTCCTGATGCTAGTTTTAGTGAGGTTTTTATCTTACACTCCTGATGCTAGTTTTAGTGAGGATTTTCTCCTATAGTCCTGATGCTAGTTTTAGTGAGGAGTTTCTCTTACACTCCTGGTGCTAGTTTTAGTGAGGAGTTTCTCTTTCTGACACTCCTCATGCTGTTTTGCCGGTGAGGACTCAGTCTACCACGCTCCTCTTACATTCCCCTTGCTTACACTTACAGCCGTCGTGTTGGTGCAGTTTAGTGAGATGTTTTGCTTGCACTCCTGATACTAATTTCAGTGAGGAGGTTCACCCTACACTCCTGATGCTAATTTTAGTGAGAAGTTTCTCTTACTCTCCTGATTATAGTTTCAGTGAGGAGTTTCTCTTACACTGCTAATGCTAGTTTTACTTGGGGATTTCTCTTGCACTCCTGATTATAGTTTTAGTGAGGAGTTTCTCGTACACTCCTCATGCTAGTTTTGCTGGGGAGTGTCTCTTGTACTCCTGGTGATAGTTTTAGTGAGGAGTGTCTCTTGCACTCCTGAAGCTAGCTTTACTGGGGAGTTTCACTTGCACTTCTGATGATAGTTTTAGCGAGTTTCCTTTACACTCCTGATGCTAGTTTTAGTGAGGAATTTCTGTTACACTCCTGATGCTAATTTTAGTGAGGAATTTCTGTTACACTCCTGATGCTAATTTTAGTGAGGAATTTCTGTTACACTCCTGATGCTGATTCAGTTTACCGCTTAACACCGCTCACATCCAGCGCTCAACTGTGATAGTTTTAGAGAGGAACTTCGATTGCACTCCCGATGCTAGTTTTAGTGAGGAGTTTTCCTTACACTCCTGACGGTAGTTCATGTGAGGAGTTTCCCTTACACTCCTGATGCTAGCTTTTGTGAGGAGTTTCTCTTACACTCCTGATGCTGGTTCAGATAGTGAGGAGTTGTTCGTACACTCCTTGTGTTGGTTCAGTTTAGTCAGCAACTCTTCTCACTTTCTTAGTGTGTTTAAGGGAGAGCTGACATGACCTTTTCCGTGCATATGTGTTTAACTGTCTTCAATTAGAATTTAAAAAAATAATGAATTTTGATAACATATTATTTTTGAGATTTAATTACGCAGTCAAGTGCAAGGGTTAGATCAAGGTAAAACAAGAGTTATCAAATCAGATATGAACGTCTCATTCAATGTTCACACACTGTTGTTGTTTTAAAAAAAATTGGGGGGAGAACTGGGAAATAATGTAGTTGAATGAACCATGAAGGCAAAAATAAGAAATACAGAATTTCTGGCAGTATGCGAACTTGCAAAGCCGTAGTCTGACATTATTTTCTACGGGCGCAGTACACGCCGTGAAAGTTAATGTTGATTCAGTGTTGGCTTAAACATAATCTATTAATGAAAGGCAGTTTAAACATAATCTATAATGAAAGGCTGTTTAAACATAATCTATAATGAAAGCCTGTTTAAACATAATCTATTGATGAAAGCCTAACAACAGGCAACAACTAACACAAACGTTTTTGGAGCGTCAAACAAGTAAACGTAAGACGCTCAACATGATAAGATGTATAATGTAGTCGATAGATTAACACTTGATTTTCAAAGGAGAGAGAGAAGAGGAGAGAGAGAAGAGAGAGAGAGAGAGAGAGAGAGAGGAGAGAGAGAGAGAGAGAGGAGAGAGAGAGAGAGAGAGAGAGAAAGGAGGAGGAGAGATGTGTGATGAGTGTGTGTGAGTGTGTGTGTGTTGTGTGTGTGTGTGTGTGTGTGGGGTTGTGTGTGTGTGTGTGCATGCATGTGTGGAGAGAGAGAGAGAGAGAGAGAGAGAAGAGAGACGAGAGAGAGAGAAGAGCAGAAGAAGAGACAGACAGACAGACAGACAGACAGACAGACAGACAGAGAGAGAGACACAGAGAGAGACACAGAGAGAGACACAGAGAGACAGAGAGACAGAGAGAGACAGAGACAGAGAGGCAGAGAGACAGACTGACAGAGAGAGACAGAGATCGCTCTTCAGTGTTGATAACTAACACCCACTCAACCACGGATTTTAAATAGGGGCGAGAGAGAGAGAGAGAGAGAGAGAGAGAGAGAGAGAGAGAGAGAGAGAGAGAGAGCGCTTCAGTGTTGATAACTAACACCCACTCAACCGCGGATTTCAAATCGGGGCGAAACACAGGTCACGACATCAGGAGCGAAAGTCCGATTCAATGTTCGCGTTACCTGCTCGGTTATGGTTTAAACGGATGGAGAAAATATGAAGTCGACGAAACTGGGAGTTAGTAATTGAATTTCGATGTTCCACAACCGCACACAGTCACCGGAAGACAACACATACACTCTCTTCTCTAGCTCTGTCATTATTCAATACACATTTAAAAATTCTTCTCACTAAAAAATAAGTCCAAGCGCTAATGTATAAAAAGCCATGTACAGAGAGAGGGGGGGGGGGGGGGGGGGGGGGGGGGGGGGGAGGGGAGAGGGAGAGAGAGAGACAGTACTTACCTGGACAACAACTTGTACTGATGTGCAGTTTTTTTCTATTTCCGTCCTCTGTCTTTTGAAGTTCGTAGACGATTTGAAAGGTTTTCATTTTGGGCATCATAGACTTTTACCATTTCTCGTTAACTCCAGAGAAATAGATGGTGCTTAAACTGTTCCCGAGCCATAGTCATGTCAAAGCTCGGTGAAGCCTTCAGCACTGAAATGAAGACGGAGCTTGCTGCGAATTGCCAGCTAAAACCAGCAGTGATTTCAGTTCACCTGACTCGTGTGGAAAGCAGAAGTACTTCACGAACCAGCTCGCTGTCTAAAAAATACTAAAACTCCATTCACACAACTGAACAAAAGCATTAGAGAACTAGACAACACGCACATGTGCACAGAAGATCAACAACATACGCACATGCAAGCACGCGCGCACGCACGCACGCACACACACACACACACACACACACACACACATACACACTCACTCACATACTCGCGCACACGCACGCGCAAATACACACACGCACGCACTCACACACACACACACAAACACACACGCGCTCGCGCGCTCATACATACGCCAACACCCGTGCTCCATAGCAGACGTTTTGCAAACTGTAGGCCTACCTCACCTGTGAATCTTGTTTAAGGTGTGACTGGTACCTTGTCTGATAGCTTACCTGAAATAAGACGAGAAAGGAATTACTGCTTCCCGATTTTGACGGGCATTTCAAGGAGTTGCGCGAGCCAAAACTGGGCCAAAATGGAGGTCATACTAAAATATAAAATTACCTACCCATGATATATCAATGAAAAATAATCATAGAGACATTTGCACTGTCACTACTTTACAAGAAGCACTGTCAGCGCAGGTTTTCGTGTTCACGCTAAAGCAAACGTCTCAGCCAAGACATTGCACGAGCACCACGAATTGCACGAGCTGAGGGAAACAGGTTCCCCAGGCGCACAAAACGTTTTCAAAATATTTCAGTATGGAGAGGCTGCAAGGAAGGCTAGAGTATCGAAGATTTAGCTCTTGCAAGCGCCTCTCTTTTGCTTCTGCTATGAACACGTTCGTTCAACTCGACAGCTAGCTCTTGAAATGTTGACCCAACAAGAGGACGTATTCTCTCTCCTCTGGCTTTTCGTCGGTTATTGGGTGTAATACTGATATTCACAGCTACTAGTAAAAAATGTTGTTGTTTTGTTGTTGTTGTTGTTGTTGTGTTTTTTTGGGGGGGGTTGTCAGGGTCGGGGGGCGGGGGGGGGGGGGGATGGAGGGGGGTTCTGTGGGATTATGCGCCAGCAATGTGTGTGTGTGTGTGTGTGTGTGTGTGTGTGTGTGTGTGTGAGAGAGAGAGAGAGAGAGAGAGAGAGAGAGAGAGAGAGAGAGAGAGAGAATACTTTATTGCACAAGGATAAAGATTTAAGCACAAGTAGACTATTTATTTGATAAATTTGTCCCTGAGAGAGAGAGAGAGAGAGAGAGAGAGAGAGAGAGAGAGAGAGAGAGAGAGAACTCGAACTCGAAAACCTTATTTTACAAGGATTGTAGTTTAGGTTCAGTCAAAAACCTGTCTAACAACTAGTCCTTGCTAAGCTACTGAGAGAGAGAGAGAGAGAGAGAGAGAGAGAGAGAGAGACAGAGACAGACAGACAGACAGACAGAGACAGACAGACAGAGACAGAGAGACAGAGACAGAGACAGAGACTTTATTGCACAAGGATAAAGATTTAAGCACAAGTCGAACTTTTTTTCTTTCCTTTTTAACAAATCTGTTCCAGAGAGAGAGGCAGAGAAAGAGGCAGAGAGACAGAGAGACAGAAAGAAAGTGATTGTGGTTGTGGTTTTTCGTGCGTGCGCGCGTATGGCGTGTATGTGTGTGTGTGTGTGTGTGTGTGTGTGTGGGGTGTGTGCGTGCGCGCGTGTGCGTGTGTGTGTGTGTGTGTGTGTTCTTGCAATGTTTTGGTCGTATTTTGATAGTTTATTTTGTCTCGCAGTTCATCATTTTGCTCATTGCATACAGTCATTGCTTCTTCTTCTCTCGCTGTTGTTTCATCGGTGAGTATTCTATAATTCGAAATCTTTTTTGTGCAATGTTATACGAATGTTATCTGTTTTATTATTCCTCACTCTTGTATGCTTCTGAAACTGCCCATGGTATTTCCTCCGGTGCCATGCTTTTACACCTGTCAACAATACCCGGTCGATGCTCTTACAACTGTCAACAATACCCGGTCGATGCTCTTACAACTGTCAACAATACCCGGTCGATGCTCTTACAACTGTCAACAATACCCGGTCGATGCTCTT
This sequence comes from Alviniconcha marisindica, assembly GCA_018857735.1. Taxonomy (NCBI): domain Eukaryota; kingdom Metazoa; phylum Mollusca; class Gastropoda; family Provannidae; genus Alviniconcha; species Alviniconcha marisindica. The sequence continues at coordinate 965,491 of JABMCL010002631.1, read as the reverse complement.
ACAACTGTCAACAATACCCGGTCGATGCTCTTACAACTGTCAACAATGCCCGGTCGATCCCTCTTACAACTGTCAACAATACCCGGTCGATCCCTCTTACAACTGTCAACAATACCCGGTCGATCCCCTTACAACTGTCAACAATACCCGGTCGATGCCCTTACAACTGTCAACAATACCCGGTCGATGCCCTTACAACTGTCAACAATACCCGGTCGATGCTCTTACAACTGCCAGCAATACCTATTCCGTGCAGTGACAATTGTCAACAAGGCCCGTGACATGCTGTTACAGCTGTCAACACTACCCCCTTCCATGTTCTTACAACAGAATAGAAAGAGAAGAAAAATAGACAGTGGATGCACTTACAGCTGTCAACAGTACCCCCTTCCATGTTCTTACAACAGAATAGAAAGAGAAGAAAAATAGACAGTGGATGCTCTTACAGCTGTCAACACTACCCCCTTCCATGTTCTTACAACAGAATAGAA